>BQMF02000510.1:0-281247 GCA_027922465.2 Turritopsis dohrnii
GCTTTTCACAACAGGTCGAGATTTTCCCATTTCTTGTTGCTCAAACAAATCCATATCTTGTTGGGTAGGAATAAATGGAACAGGTCTTGGTGGTGGAACAGGTCGGTTAAACCTAGTAGGTCTGGTAGTGGAACAGGTTGGACAGGTGGGTTTGCTAATAATTCGATCAACTCAGCTTTTCTGAGTTTTGAGTAGCCAGGTATGCCACGCTCTCTCGCAATAGCTTTTAATTCAACAACAGTATTTTTAGTAGTCATGTTGTATAATTATTATTTATGTAATATTTAAGTGATCATGATTGCTTTAAGGTAGTTTAGAAATTTCCAATTTTTTCAGACTATATAGTTAACATTTGTTACTCGATTTTAAGTAACAAAAAACACAGCCTCTACAAGGTTGAACGAGCCAATTTTTTTTGTTTCCGAACCATCTTTTTCTGCTCATTATTATGCTCTCGATATCTGAGATATTTTTCTTCATTGTTATTTATCCAGTTTGAATAGCGTGTATAAAATGCTTGTTTCGTATCAGGATCGAGAATATAAGATGGATCCTTATCATTTTTTTCAAGTACCTCAAGCAATTTAGCTTTGTTCATTTGGTTAACATATTTTATTTTTCGTGACGCACATAATGCTCGTAACGCACTAAAACCCATTGATCGGTAATCTGATTCTGTTTTGTCAGTCATGTTTATTCTTTATATAAAAGAGATAAAACTTTTAAGCCACTTTTGTTTGTTTTTAACAAAATGAGCTAAAATAAACGTTGTTTATAAATAAAAAAAATGTCAGACACTAAACTTCAAGAGATTTATTATCAACCTCAAAACTTATGGAAAGGACAAAAGGCTGTTCGCAATCTAAGAGGATTCGACTTCAAACCGAAGGAAATTAAGAAGTGGCTATCAAAACAAGCTTTGTGGCAGGTACATCTACCGACATCGAAAAGAATCGAACGTCCACATTATGAGGTAACTAAACCGAATGAGATTCATCAATTTGATATATTGTATATGCCTAGTGATATGCTATATGGTAATAAATACAAGTACATTTTGTCTGGTATCGATGTTGCTTCACGCTATAAGGTGGCTCGACCTTTGAATACTAAGAGAGCGAAAGAGGTTGCCGCTATGATTGAAGACATCTACAAGGTTGGACCCTTAACTTATCCAAAAGTATTTCAATGCGATAACGGTTCAGAATTCAAAGCGGATGTATCAAAATTGTTGGAGAAGAATAATGTTGAAATTAAAAGAGCAACTACAAAATATAAACATACCCATACAGCTTTTGTTGAGGCGTTGAACAAGATACTTGCCGAAAATTTATTCAAAATACAAGATGCTCAAGAACTGAACGATTCGGAAAAGGTATCATCTACGTGGGTCAAATATTTGTATAAACTTGTGGATAGATTAAACGATACGAAGACTCAGATGATCGATATGAAACCGAAAGATGCTATTAAAATGAAAGAGGTAACTCTCGCTAAACGAGAGAGCTATCCACCTGAAGTAGAGCTACCTCAAGATGGTTTGTATAGATATCTATTGCAACCGGGTGAAGAGCACGATGACCATCGAAAAAGAGCAACAGATATCATATGGTCAAAGAGGGCATATAGATTGAGTGAGGTAATAGATCAACCAGGTAACCGTGTAATGTATTACCTTCAAGATGGACCTGAACGAGCCTTTGTGAAAGAAGAGTTGATGTTGATACCTGAGGATACAGAGCTACCTCCTGATTATGTACAAGGTTGGTGAACCGTAAATACAAAGTATCTTTACTAGAAACAAGTAAAGATGAGTCGTCTAGCGACGAGGTTTAGTGCCACATAATGTTATAATCAAAGAATTGCCTTTCATGATTCTTTTCAGATTGTTTGAGCCCCTTCGGTCTGACAAAGGCTTCTCTAGAATTCCAACCATAATCCTTCAACTCAACGCAAAGTCTTGCAGGCAACCATGTCTTATATAATTTCCTGTTCTGTCTTGCACCTCTGCATACATAGCTTTTCCAGATCCAAATTCAGATGCAGGTGTGTCTATCTCAACCACAGATTTAACATGATAAATCACGTTTTCAGTTAGCTCTCTCCACTTTGTGATTGGAGTAATTTGTTCCATGTTTTGTTCAAATGTTGCAACTGTTGGGAATTCCATTGTCTATATACTTGTGATCATATTTCTTTATATCACTTTTTCAAATTGAGGAACACACAAGCACATCCTACTAACCATTTTCGTTTATGGATTTTTTCAGGTTTGAAGTTCTACCATCAAACTTTTTGAAATTGATTTTGGGTTTCAGTCTCCATCTTTCTATCTGTAGAACTGAGTCCTTCTAAAGCTTTGTAATATGTTCCCTGTAAAACCTGGAATTCTTTGTAATTGATCCTTCCATCAGTCAGCGCCTGACTTATGTTAGTTTCGAAGACAGAAATTGAGGATGTAACAATATCATATAATTTTATCACTTTTTCTACTTTCTTTTGATATCTTTTGATGACAGCTGTGGTAAGTCCGGTACAGATAGAGCCGGCTAAGGCTACACCACCTAATCCTGCAGAAATAGGTATTCCGATAATAGTAGCCCCTGTTGCAATTGAACCGATGCCAGAGCCAATAGTTATAGCGCTTGAGCTAGCATTTAGTAGCATCGATCGTTCTATCGCCTTGTTGTATCTCTTGAGCTTGATGCTAAACTTGTTCTTAAGTTTTATCAACTCTTCAAACTCAGAATTTATTACGCTTGCGTTAAACTTTTCCTGCTCATTCAAATCCTCAGGAGCAGTGGGTAGTTTTGGATAAATTTTAAAATTCATATTTAGAGGGTTGTTATAACATAATATAATAATAAATTATCCTCTAAATAAATAAAATGGCGGACATTGACATTGACCCCTTTGGAGAACATGGTATGACGACAGATGAAACAACCGATGAGACGTTTCCTCTCATACCGACCGGTGATCGTACGGGTGTACAGATACATACATCAGGTGAACGAGAAACATCATTCGGAGGTCACAGTCTGAATACTAGAGTTTTGAAAGAACTAGTTGAAGGGTTGTATGATAAATTATCTGAAAAATACCGGTCAAAACCTGAGACGTTATATACCGATCAGTTTGAAATTAGAGATGGTGAATTATACTACAAAGACGGTAGCAAACCATTGACAAACAATGGAAGACTAAGGGCTACCGGTACTATAGCTGACATATTGGGTAAGAACAGGTTACGTAGTTTAGGGTATGATATACCTAAGAGCAAATTTTCAGCCAGACAGGCAGCTGTGCTTAATAAAATAGCAGAAGACCTTCCTTCGACATCTAAAATCACAACAGCAACCGATGTAGAGTTGGAAGATATGTCCGGTGATGTGGTGAACAGTACGGAAGATTTAATTTCAACGCTTAGACAACAATCGGTCGATCATGAAACAACTCAGACCGGTGATCTATTTGAATATCCTGTACGTGAGCTGTTAGGATTGGATAAAGCGCTGAGAAACATACGAGGAGGTCTTCAGGAAGAGTTTGCAAAAAAGGTTCGAATAGAACAGCATATCGATAAGGAGAAAAACAAGTTGGAAGAAATGGAAAATGATGCAACATACACGGACGAACAACGAAAAGAGGTCGAAGATCGAATGGATGGATTACGTGAAGAGTTGAAAGCTAGGAAAGAGAACATTGATATTCTCAAAGGTAAATTAAACAGTCAAGTTACGAGCATCAAAGAAACCATTGCTAAAGTCCTCGACAAAGATACCTCATTAGGTGAAAGGATACGAACACTATTCCGTGAACAAGGTATAACAATCGTTAGCATTCTGACGGCGTTTGGTATGGCTATAGGTGTTCTTGTGGAAGCTTTGTTACCATCTGGAGGTGGAAGCTCAGTAAGTCACTCACAAAATCCTGATGATAAAAAGGACGGTGCAAAGGAATGGATAAAAAAATAAACTCAAGGCGTTAGCATCACTTCTAGGTAGATTAGCATCTAAAGCGGCAGAGGCTTTACCAGGAATAATTGGGTCTATCGTATCATGGATATTGAACAGAGCAAAAGAAGTTGTAGGTTGGTTAAGTCAAAATTTATGGGCTCTGATTGTAGGGGTTGGATGGATGATCTATACATACCTTGTCACTAGACGGTAACCATCTGAAAGTGTATATGTTACATGTATCGTGTAACATAATTTTTGTTGATGGTCTTCATCTTTCAAAATACCACACAATTCCACCAATTCCAAGCATACTCATAGCTATAAAAGCCAATTCTCTTTCATGTTGATCATGACTCGGTGTATAAAAGTCGCTCAATACAGGCTCTCGTGGTAGCGGTTCAAGATGATTACTAAACACCCTATTGTACTCTCTCATTGCATCATTTAGCTCTACGAATTTTGAATCAGCCTTCTTTTCGAGCATGAGCTGCTTATTGATGAAATCGATCCTTTCCTGCCGTTTTTGCTGCCATTCAATCTGTGCTTTTTGTAATTTTTCTATGGCCAGATCATGACGTTTTCTTTCCCTATCGATTCTGTCTTTGGATAAACTTGAAAACAGATAGCTTGATCCTGTGAAAGCCAAAGCGTTAGCTAAAGCTCCACCCAACATCATTGCGATAGAAGCCATATTTAGATATTGATATTTTCAGGCAATATCTTTTGTTTGATTAAGTAGTCCTTTGTCACTTCACTAGCGGCGATAATGGCAACTAGTTTTCCCGTATCTTCCAAGTCGAACTTTTGAATAGAGGGTGGTGTCATTTTTAACACCTTTTTTCCTAGCATAGAGTAGCCGATAGCGAAAACGCAGACGACTGATGCATGATATAAATCGTTGATGATACTTTTCTTGTCCATGTTTGTTATATATACATTTTTTTCTTTTTAGTCCATTTCATGTTTATTGATTTTCACTGGTATTTTAGATTTTTGTGGAAGGGGGGTGGATGGTGACCCACGGGGTAATATTTGCTCTTTCTTTTTATACACAAAATAAGCAAATCCACCAACTAAACCGAGAGCTATTATTCCACCTACACCATAGGTGTAGTTCATAGGTTGTTCATTTGGTTTGGTGAGAGAGTCATCAGGCTTCTTCACTTCTTTTTGAGGTGACATGTGTTTCAATTCTTCTCGTTTTTTACGGTTGTATTCCGCCAACTTCTTACCCGCTTCAACCTTTTTTGGGTTCTTCGTTGTCACTTGAATGGGAGTCTGTTCTTCTGACATTTTTATTATCTGCTGTATTTATATTATCATCGGATTTATTTAAATTTCTTTTATTAATATAATGCCTCCCGGTAATAAGTCCAACACTGAGTGGTGCTAATAATGAGCCGAATTTATAATATAAGTCACATGTAAATCTTTGAAGGGCAGAGTTTAAGAAAGGGTCATTTTCCAGGTCATTGCTCAGCGCTTCTTGATTGTTTATTCCTAACGTTGCACAAGCCCCCATGGAATAAATACGTATCAGTGATTTCCCCAAGGATTTTACCATTTGACCTGATAGTTTAGCCTCGTAGATACTAAAAAGTTTTTCTACCTCTTCATCTTTGAGTTTGTTAATTTGCTCTTCCGTGTACATTTTCCCTAAGTATAGCTTGCTATTTCCAGTTAAGACACACTCGAGTAATTTTTGTCTTTTACCATCTGAAGGTGGAAATTCACCCGGAACATCATAACTCTGGTTGATTAAATTATCGATCGCTGTTTCCACCATTTTTATTAGAGAGAGGTATTTTTTTAACACAAAATAAAAGTAAAATAGCGAGATCAGCAGTATGCTTAATAACACGAAGTTGACATATTCTATCATTTTGTTGTGTTTGTTATAATTTTCTTATACTCTCTTATAATTTTGTTGAAATTTGTTGTATAAGAGTTTGCTGTCCTCTTATAATTTTGTTGAAATTTGTTGTATAAGAGTTTGCTGTCCTCTTATTATTTTGTCTTACAAAATAATTATAAGAGGATGATGATGTTTAATAATATATTCTAACATTGTTAAATAAATAAACATTGTTTACTTAAACAATTATGTCTGATGATGAATCCTCAGATGATGATATTATATTTTCCCATCAAGATACAAAAAGGGTTACTTTTAATGATAAAGTAATGGTCCATTATATCTATGCTTGTGAATCTCGTAGAAGTAACTGGATAGAGGCTGCTGTTGACAGAGTACGCTTTGAATCGAGGATTAAACATATTGGTAAAATTCTAGATCCTGTATTGAGACGTAAATTATTCTCTTACAGTAGTCTTATAACAGTCTTACAGTAGTCTTACAGTAGTCTTATAGGAGTCTTATAGTTTTTGTTACAAGAGTCATGTAACAAATAACGTCAACCTGTTTAACAAATCGCATACGTTCTCGGATGTTCCATTCTCATGACTAGGCACGTGTGTTTCCCTCCTTTCAGTTTTTCCTTGACATCTTTCAATTCTTCTTGTGAATCAATCACATCATTCTCTTCATGAATAGTGGCTAGATCGTTTCTATCTTTTGGATACCACACATATAACATTTTAGCTTGTCGTCGTAAATTTTTAGGTATAGCTGTGTATGATTGTGTAAGTAACCATAGCGAATGATTTCGATGTCTACCGCTAATTGCCAACTCGAGCAAAGGCTGTCTCTTTTTGTCTAATTTTTCATCAGCTATTATATCATCAATCAGAAATAAGGTTTTGTATCCAGCACAGAAAAAGTCCATTTTCTTAATCCATTCATACAAAGATCCTTCCGGCTCAATTAAAATCACATAGCTGTCATTCCAGAACCACTTTCGATCTCTGTAAGTCTGATTCCACCTTAAGGTGGGACATATAATCACGATGAAATCAAAGTGATCAAAGTATTCATTTTCTAATAATTTTACAACACGATCCGTTTTACCGCACGATGTTGGTCCAACGAATAATGCTGTGTGAGGCTCTTTCATGTAAAGTGTATCCATTTTACTAATATAATGCAGACATAAATTGACCGTTTTGTATGTTTAGTTGAGCGTCCATTATTAGATATATATATGCGTTTAAGTTTCCTGCAGTTTCAGCGGTCTTTTCAATCTGTAAAGTGATGCCTTCACTCGCATTTTCAATCTTTCGACCGGACCCATGCAAGGCATTCTCATCAATTGTTCTGAAATCTAACCATAGAGCATACTTGTTTGTCAAGTAATCAGCGACTTTTACATCATGTAATCCTAAGCGCTTTCGGTTTTCGCCGACGCTATTATCTTTTGGTTTTCCTTCAGCAAAATACTTGCAAATCTCATTGTATTGTTCAAACGGTTGCATCCCTTGAGCAAAAAGTTGATTTGGCTTACCCTCAACGATGACAGATACCTTTTCGATCTTTGGATTATAGAATTTACAGGTTTCTCGTTTGTAGGATTTTTCTTCTTCAAATAGAACTAAAATACCCTTCAAAGATTTGGCAGGTGTGTTGAATGACCAATTCCACGTTGTGTCTGACTTGTTTACTCTAATTTGTCTGTGCCGCAAAATCCTATCATAGAGCAAAGCCATGTTTTGATATTCAGAAGCGATTTGTCTAGCCAACTTGGGTTGTGTCACAATCTCATATTCAAGTGAGATGTTAGATATTTTGTATTTACCGTCTGGGTTTTTTCTTTGACCTGCGGCAGAAGTTGGAGGGTCAGAATAAATAACTCGGTTATAATCGTTAAATGTGATCTCGTAGCAAAGTCTATTCCCTAAACCCGCTTGATAATATGGAATAGTACTATCTAGCATCTCAAAGTCGAGTGGAATGACAAACTTGTTTTTATAGGTGTCAGGAATGGCTTTGTCTTCCGCATCATCGTCCTTTTTATCAGAAGCACCAATCCTTAGTTTCATACAATTCTCTGTACACCCATCGTCGATGATGATACCCTGTCTTATCGCGTTTGTCTTTTCAAACTTGGTTAACCATAAATCTCTGTAACACCCAAAAAGATCAAAGTCATCGATACTCAATATCTCGTTACCTTCGAACTTGACAGCCAACTTCTTAACGATAGCTCTTCCTATGTTACTGACCAATGTTCTTTTTGGGTCAGCTGTCGACTCGAGTTCAATATCAAAACTTAGATTAGCTGTTCCTGGAATAATGACATCATCACTTCCTAAATTTGGAAACCTAACCAATAATAGCTGATTTTGATCGATCTCACTCGGATTGTGTGTGACAATTACTTTTTGACGAGAACCTTTTACACCGTGGGCAGTTCTAAGTGAACGTTCTGGATTTAACCTCTTTCCATACTCCATTATTAATTATGATATATAATTAATTTTTACTTTTTATCTCGGTTTAGCGGATGTACAAAACAACGGTTGTACCCAGATCTTCTTTTAGTATACCACCATGCTGATCTGTCAGTCTCAATGTGAGAGACTGGAATACACCGTTTTTTAGTTTTTTGTAATGGGGATTTTTAGGCTCAGTATGTATAAAGTCACTATATTTATCGATGGGAACAGTTAGTAGAATATCACTTAGCTTTCCATCCTCAAGATTTTGAGTGTTGTCGAGTTCAGAGAGATGTAAATTCATTTTGGTTATTTTAGCTAGCGTATTTGTTCTGATTATTTGAGGGTATTTGCCTAATGGTTTAAGTTCTATATCGCCTTCTAAAAAGGTGCCTGCTAAAAACGCGTTAAATTCTCTGCCAGTGAATTTTCGTTTTGGTATCAACTTTTCAGCTTTCCCATCGTCAGACAGCTTCAATGTTAGTGGAGTTGTGATTTGATAGGTGAAGGTGTCTCCAAATATCTCAAATAATGCGATCTCTTTCGAACCGTCCATATTTCGAATGGGGTAAGGTAGATATATGGTCTTCTCACCCCTTACGAGATTTGCTGTGATATACATTTTCTTGTATTAAATAGAAGATAATATTATTAAATAATAATAATGGAGAATATTTTTAAATATATTCCCAACGCGGCTTATAAGCCAAATGGAGGACAAGACCTCCAGATATT
The DNA here is from genome assembly GCA_027922465.2 of Turritopsis dohrnii. Classification (NCBI taxonomy): domain Eukaryota; kingdom Metazoa; phylum Cnidaria; class Hydrozoa; order Anthoathecata; family Oceaniidae; genus Turritopsis; species Turritopsis dohrnii. Next base: position 9,030 of record BQMF02000510.1, read on the forward strand.
GAATGCTAAAGATTTATACAAACAAACAATTATCGTCTCTGAGAGCGGTTCTTTCCCTGCAACTTTTCCAAATATATTTACTAATTATGAAATGGATGAAAATGATCAACGTATGAAAATTTGGCAGGAACAACCGTTTAAATTATGGCAAACACAAATCAACTTTGTCACTTGGTGTGCTTCAAGCGCTTGTGGAGTCAGTTCTGAACATCTGAAAGAAGGTCGCTCTACTCCTATGATTAGAGCAGTATATCGTTTTCACGTCTATTATCATATTAGACGAATCATTAAGCGTCTGCAGACACCTCTACCTTTTGAAGATAGTTTCAACCAATACGATAATCCTTATAACAAAGAAGAGTTTTTAAAAATCTGTAGTGAATATGGTGTCGATTCTGATCCTAAAAAATACAAAGGACAATATTTTTACAGCTCGTATCAAAAAAGACGTAGAGACTATCCAACGCCAGGTCTGAGTTACTTCACCAATGATTCCATGACACGTTGGATTGTAGAGAAATCTCAAGGTTTCACCAAGCCGGGTTTATTTATGATTTCAGAAAGTGTTAGAGCATATGCCTATCTTATTCTTAGTTCCCAAGCCTCTGCTCGTTCTTCTATTTTAGGTAATAATTCAAGCTCTTTGACAGCTCAAAGAGTTTTTATGAACAACTTTGAAGACATTGTTAACCGCAGAGTTGATATTCAAGATGACATTAAACGTTATCAAGATACTTTAAATTACGCTTCAAGCAAAGTTGATTATTCTGTTGGACAAGGTATTTACATGTTACCTAGTGACATGAATCTAAACATCAAGTCGGGAGTGTCTGGTTATAATAATAAAATTCTCATATCTAATGACAACTTGAGCCTCGGAAAAAACAAAATGATTAATGTTATGCAAGAGCATCATATTTCATCCAAAGTGACTAGCTCTCCAACACAAACAAAAAATAAAAGTTCACAAAAGAAAGTTCAAACAAGAGTAGTGAGTCAAACAGATTCACTCCCATCTCATGAAGAAGAGAAAATAGCTTTGGTTTTAGCGATTACCACGATGTTTAGTATATGGTATTATTATTATTATTATTATTGAAAACAAAACTCCCTTAGGAGAACCCCCTAGGGTTTTTGTTGTTGTTGTTGTTGTTGTTGTGATACCCTAGAGGGTTTTTAATTCATTGTCTTCGATCTAACCGGCACTCCACCCTGGCTTCTCCAATCCACCAGCTCTGAGCTCTACCCCTAGATCTTAGACTATTTGTGTGACTACTTACGAACTCCGACTACTACGCACGCAATGGCCGTTCATGATCTGTTCGAGTATATTACATCTAGTCACATTGTTTTTCCCGACAACTTTTGGCACATTTTGTGGTGAATACCGGGAGCGGACGGCACCATCCAGTTCCAATCTAGCCGCTCCACTAGACCTTCCCTTTCCGGCAGACTCTGTCGCCTGTTCACCACATTTTCAAATTATTCCGCTCTTGGGTTTTATATCATTCATTTAGACCTTAGTGTCTGCTTGTGGTGTCCCTCGGAACGCTATAATTTTGTTTTTTATTTTGTTTACATAACAAAATGATTAATGTTATGCAAGCGTATCATATTTCACTCAAAGTGACTAGCTCTCCAACACAAACAAAAAAAATAAAAGTTCTTTGGTTTAGCGATTACTATGATGTTTAGTATATGGTATGTACTATTTCGCTGATCAGCGCATGTAGTTTGCAATTATAGCCGGCATTGTGGATACATGCTAACACTTCTAAGCCCTGGCGTTTGTTGAATTTCGATCGAAATGACGGTAACCTGAATGTCTCTATGGACCAGAGAAACCTGACAGTGATAAATCACCCAGACACAATGCTAACCATTCCGCGATATATTCAACACAACTGTGGGGAAGTGCGCACTCATGCAAGTTTTACAACCAGAACATGAGAGATCTACAACCGCCGAAGTATATATACTTCCTCTCAGACGAACTGCGTGGGGTTCGAACACACGACCTTGTTGTTACAAGTTAGCGTTCTTATCCACTAGACTACGCTGATCTGTATGTTATATGTATTGTTAGCTCATTTATGTTATAAAGTTTAAACTGCTACAAACTGCTTTTTACTACATTTTTATGAGATATTTAATTGTTTACAATTATGAGTAATTTGTGGTTATAATAATAACACGTTTCATAACTCGTATCGCGTTATGAAAACAAAGATCTTATATGATAATATTAGCTATAGTAGGGAAATTCTTGAAATCATATGATTCTCGCTTATGATTATGATGATATAATTTTGCGCTAACATCCGCACTTTCCTATCTCTCCGGGAACGTTACTTAAAGCGTACCTCCTTCGAAAACACACTCAGAAATACGAAAATAAATAAACATGAACATTAATAAAAACACTAGTAGTTATGCCTAAATGTCCAAACAAATGAGATAATTTTTTAAGCAGAAGTACAACAGCAGCAATGTCGCCATCTTGAAAACACTGAGCAACAAGCGGTGAATCTCACAAGCGCTTACAAAAGTTGCAAGTAAAACCGTTTACTGAAACCGCAGTGCGACATTTTTTTCTAACGCGTCATTATATTCTACTACACAGTAACCACCTAGTGTAAAAATTTTAAGAAATGTGCTCTAGCTCAGGGTGGTCACAGAACTTTTACGAAAAAAATGGAGGACTTTGGAGGACTTTAGAGGATTCAAACTTTATTTTTGGTATAAGAATTTTTCAAACCATCCAACATCGATGCAAAAAACGAAAAATATTTGACAGTTTGCAGCTGCCTTAAACGACAAATAATGCGTGGCCTGATTAAACTCAAACTTCAAAAATATAGGCTACTTTTAAAAAACATTCCATTGCATTTTTTATGTTACCTGAAAAAAATATAGAACAGTTTTTTAGAGGACTATAGGGACATTAGAGAACATTTTTCAAAAAATAGGACTTTAGGAGGTGTGGCCACCCTGTAGCTACACTAGCGTTGCATCATTTCAAAATTTCATGTTGCTAATTTATCTAAGATCCTTGTAGTACTGTTGCTTAACTTTTTGAGAAAATTTACTAGTGTTGCATGCAAGCAGGCTAACATGAGAAGATAATAACCTCGTCCCCAGGGCTTCTTGCCTTTTTGATTATACTGATGGCGGTCATCAGTATAATCGAAAAGGCAACTTTTATATAAAATTTTATGATGCAAAATAACGTATTCAAATATATAAATATTTCGGTGCATAAAACTCTTAAAATATTTCGCGGAGATCGGCATTCGAAAGATTTCCTAACTGACTAAGTTCGACACTCCCACATCGTAATTTATATGGATCAGGATCTAGATACACATTATAAAGTATCCGGTGGACTTCAGAAAAGCACTTGCTTATTCGAAAGGACAAGACTTTTGATTTCCAGCTACATAACCTTCATCGAGGCAAGAATTAAAATCGACATCGGCATTCACAACGTGACGGTTTTCCTGACATTTTGACGTAAATGAATATCGTTTAACGTGAAGTCATCACCGACAGTGTCGATATTTTCGTCTAAACTTTTCGTCACGACATTTCTACGGTCTGTATTTTCCCAGTCCGTAGTTTTTTCATCGACACTATTATTAGAAAACTGCAACGGAACATCTAACACGTTGGCATTGATTTCGTGAATTTTTTTAACGTCGTGATTCACTGCCTTACAAAACGAGTCTCTTGGTAGCTTCGACGAATTTGAGCCGTCTAACGTCACCAGTGACGTGTCAGTCGCTGTTTTACGAAAGTGTACGACGCTCTTTCTTGGCGACTTCCCGTAGTTTGACTGAGCTATAGAAAAGATAAAGTAAACCGTATCATCTCCTTTAACATTTTAAAGGGCATCATAACTTCATATGGTTTGACTGAGCTATAGAAAAGATAAAAAGTAAACCGTATCATCTCCTTTAACATTTTAAAGGGCATCATAACTTCATATGGTTTGACTGAGCTATAGAAAAGATAAAAAGTAAACTGTATCATCTCCTTTAAACATTTTAAAGGGCATGATAACATCCTATAGTTTGATTGAGCTATAGAAAAGATAAAAAGTAAACTGTATCATCTCCTTTAACATTTTAAAGGACATGATAACATCATATGGTTTGACTGAGCTATAGAAAAGATAAAAAGTAAACCGTATCATCTCCTTTAACATTTTAAAGGCCATGATAACATCATATGGTTTGACTGAGCTATAGAAAAGATAAAAAGTAAACTGTATCATCTCCTTTAAACATTTTAAAGGGCATGATAACATCCTATAGTTTGATTGAGCTATAGAAAAGATAAAGTAAACTGTATCATCTCCTTTAAACATTTTTAAGGATATGATAACATAATGGAAATGGTAATTCATTATCTCTTGGTCCATTTTCAAGGAGGAAGAAGGGAGAATACATGCGCGTGTTTCGTGCACTAACGATGGAAGATCATCTGAAAAACCCTCTATGAACGCTTACAGAACCTTCTCATTTTTTTTATTCTCGCAATATTAAAAATGGCGGAAGTTGTTACGCTGCTGGAATAACCTATAGAAAGCCTGAAGCGAAAATTTTCATGATCCGAGACTAGTTTCTGTGTTGAATCAACAAGGAAATATAAACTCTTATACCGTCGAGGTTGTCATGGTGATCAGCAAAGAATGCTTCTGAGTTCAACGTGATCGAACGCAGCCTGGAATTAGTTCTCGAATTCTTATCCGGTCTAAGGACGATGACGTAAAGTTTAATCCCGAACAACCCGACCAGCAGGGTGACAGCGTTCATTACTAAGTCCAGCATGATGAAGATCGTCTTGTACTCCGAACTCGTCCCGAAAAAAACCGGGAGAAAGGCCAGCCATATGACGATGGTTGTGTACATGACGAAGCCAATATATCGCGCCTCATTAAAGTTGGCTGGCGCTTTTCGCGTCAGGAACGCATAGTACGTGCACACGATGACCAGCACGATGTTGTACGCGATCGCCCCGATAAGATCGGGCGTGTTCGAGTCACACTTCACTATTCCGTAACCATCGAACGAATAGTCGATGCTTTTTATCGGCGGATGACTGATCAAGCCTATGACGTTGATTAACACTTGCGGCATTATCAGAAATACGGTCAATATTACTTGCCATGTCGGTGTCAAAAACAACAAGTCCGGCCGGCCGGAAAATATTCGGGCGATTCTGTTAGTTTTCACGAGTAACGATGCATAACATATGGACAGAAAAAATCCGATGCTGAACCGGGCGACACCGCATATGATATTATCGGGATAAACGAGTAACATGAACGGCACACAGAACAGCATCAGAATTCCGAACAGCAAAACGTACGTCAGCTCTCTGCCGGATCCTTTCACTAACGGCGTGTCGTTATGTGTTATGAACGTCTTGATCGTGTAGCCGGTAGCGAAAATCCCCAAACTCGTTACTAAATAGATGACCGCTTTCCACACGGAATGAATATGATATACTGGTAATTTTCGGCAGCCGGTAAATCGATCGTTAGGTTCCTCGCCCTCCTGACATTTCTCACACTGGTCTTTTGCTCGTAGATATTCTTTTGGTTTGCATGGCTCGCACCGCCAACAGCAGGCGCTTCCTTTTTGCCTTTGTCTATGGCCTGGTGCACACTGTTCCTGACACGAGCTTTTGCCGAAGAACTTCTCATTTTCGACACTCCATACAGCGTCGATCTTTGTGGCGTTCCATAAACCAATGTAAGTCAACTCGCCATTTTCGTCGAACCGACTTATATCGTAAATACCTCGAGCGATCGAGTCGTTTGCGGGAAACTCGACGACACTCGATATTCCACGAAACTTGACTTTCCTCAGATGTTCTTTCAAAAATCGATCATCCTTATTGTGAACGCTATCTAAGAGGCGGCTTAAATTTCTATATTTCGTACGAAGGGCGTCATCGATGGCGAAGGCAAACGCCGACACAGCGTCAATGATGTGTGAAATTTTATCATCGCGTGGACAGCTCGTGTCGTTGGTGTGTGGGTTACGATCGCACAGAGAGCATTCCGTATGATTTTGGCACTTTCGGTTCCAGTACTTTCGAAACCAGGGATTGAGCGACTCGTCTACGCTTTGCGGTGTCAACCTGTTATACCAGTTCTCGTGGAAGTCTTTCAACTCGGATGCATCGTAATGAAGAGAGAATATGATGGACCGATTGGATTTCGGTCCGAAGAGAAAATTGTCGCTGCCAATCAACCGGAACCGACTGAACTTATCCGGAGCGTCATCTAAGGCTTCGATGATCGTCTTGATGTCGTGGACTTCGCAATAACACACGATCCCGTTAACACCACCTTCCTGCTCGGAAAAGTTCTCCAGGAACTCTTTTATTTCATTCTTTGACGCCCCTGGGAGGATCTTCTCAGATCGGACTAAGCAAAGTCGATTTTCTTTCTCGGAAGCTGCTACGGCAATGGCATCGGTAAAGGATTTATAGCCGTACTCCCCGTAACTTCCCGTTGAATAGAGGAGGAAAACCGACTTCCATTTTAGTTTGGTTTGAATGAAATTCACCATGGCTAGCGACTGGAACGAGTCAGGGGGTACGGTACGCAGAAGAAAATCAAACTTGGAGCTATCACTCAGTCCAGTGCTTGTAGCCGCATACGAGATCTGAAAGAAAACAGAAAATCACCTGTACCAAGCACTTTAGTGCGGATTTTGTCGCTGTATTGTTTCAAACCGGGGGTGTTACAGAGATGAGTGACTATCGAAAGATGAGACGTGACGGGCATTGCGCAATAGACAGGAATAAATACTCGCTAATATTTAAGATCTGTCAGATGAATATACTGGAAAAGAGACCCGGAAAACCCGAATAACAAAATCGAGTTATGGATTATGACGTCATAATTCGAGTTATCACCTTGAAATTTTTAATTTTACTAACTCGAAATAAATCAAGTCGAGCTACTAAGTCCAGAATATTATATTGCTTTGGAAGATTCGAATTATAAGTAAGTAAGTAAGGATTTATTTCTAGTATATCTAAATAGATACATTTGGTTCTTCACCTAGAAATGTGTATGATATTAATGTGTTTGCATTACGTGAGCTCAGATGAAATATAAATAAATAAATAAATAAATTAAAACATCAGAAAACGTAGTACTTGGTGCCGAATTGGTAATTGCAGGGATGAAGTAGGGATCGTGTTAAGATCGTGGAATCAGTTAGCATTAAAAAAAAACTGAAATAAATAGATAAAAAAACAAAAAAAAAATGGCTGGCTGTGATTCAATGTAATGTAATCCAATTATTAATTAGTTTTAAATCATTTTTCCCGATTTATTGTGTCTGTTTCATTTTCAAAACATGGATAGCAAAAAGAATTATGTCTCAGATATTATGAGCATTATTTTCAAGATAATCTTTTCTGAAACCAAACCATCTCCACCACTAATCCCCCGCCCAACTTCATTTGACCATTCCATTTTTAAACAAGAATTGGTCCCAAGAATCAAAGTGTATATAGTGTAAAGGGTAACCTTAAGTTTTAGTACTAATTTGTGTTAGTTGGGTGGAGATGTTTTGATTTGATTTGAATTGTTCTTATTTTAAAAGAAAATTCAGGCTCAGGCTGTTCTTAATTTTTGGAACAATGATTTGAGCCTTGGGTGGTTCTTATTTTGTTCTTATTTTTTTAGCCAAATCTGAGGCTTGTGTTCTTATGGAGTTGTTACCATAAAATGTGCCTGTAGTAAGACCAGGGTATACGTTTTTTCTTAACAAATCGACAAGATCACATGAATTTCTGATGAATTTCTGATGAATTTCTGATAAGCCCAATCAGGCCCATGTGTTGACAAGATATATAATAAACAATGTTGCAACTTTAAATTGAATTAGGTTGGAGCTTAGCTATTTTGTTATGACTTGTTTTTTTCCAAACGCTTTTATGGGGTGTGTCATCAACACTACACATAATAGAGAACACAAATAATCCTCTTTATAACTCTACAAATGCATGGAAAATATAATATGTCTAAATTTTTGTTGGGCAGAAAAGCTTTAAAGGTTTTTTAAAAAAGTTTAAGAAAATAAACACTACAATAGAGATTCTATCATAGAACAGAACTGACAAACCTACCAATGGTATCCTAAATAGCCTCAGTAGGTTTGCTACTTCCGCTGTGATCAGGCTAGTGCTGGCACCAACAACGCCGAACATGCTACTGTTCCTGTGCTCCGCTTTTTCTTGGCAGACACGCACACGATCGATGACGAAACGCAATGACTCGTCCAGTGCACGTGTTTCGGAACCACAGGAATCTCGTATTTCGATGCCAAATGTCACATTAGGTAAAATGTTACTATTCGCATTGATCTGAAATGGGAAATGGAAAATTTGTAATTTCTCATTATATAAATTGATCCTGAGAAATCCAGACTTCTCTATTGGTTAAATGAATAGAAAAATGGATAAATTACACTTGATAATTAATTCAATATGAAATTATTTTTCAGACAAGCACTCAAATGCTTTTCAAATTTACATAATGAATAGACATTAGCACTTTATCTACATTAATCATTTTAACATCAATTTTAAGTTTATGGGTAAAAGCTTGTCTTCGACATTGAAAGCTGACTATATTGATATCTCTAATTTAATCTGATCTTCAATACGCAATAGTAGTTAAAACTAGAATAAGAAAGATGAGGCATTTTTAACAAATTCGTAACCTTTTACCTTATGTACAGCGTATCGCATTGCCTCCACCCGCTGTATACCAAATGGACTTATATCGGTCAAGTTGCAGTTGACATTGTTTTCACCGACGGTCTCGTGGATGGCCACTAACCCGCCAATCATGATGGTGCCCTTCGTCAAGCCAACATCGGTCTTTTTGTCTTGCTTCTCTTGCGTGGAAGCATGTAATGAAATTAAGACAACCACCAACATATAGATCAGCATCGTTTTATTGTTTAGTGTTTATAAAAGTACCTTCTAATTTGGTAGAATTGCCTGGAAGAAAAGCGGTGAACAACAACATGAAACAGATGGATTGGAAAAGATTAATTCACAGCAAGAAATGAAACAAATAGTGAAACTGTGTTCCAAAGAAACAAATCAAAATGGAAAGTTATTTAATAAGCAAAACCTATTGTGATAAAGCTCCATTCACATCGACAGTGATTTCAAGATGTACATACTTTTTCTAAAAAAACTGAAAACTTGATGTAGTGTGTGTTTGATAAAATGATAAGATACAGTAAACAAAAGACTAATTCCTGTTTCGAACTTGTACAGGAGGAGGAATGAAAATAATGAAAACCGTGGGCACACGCACATATGGATTTACAATGTGAACAAACAGAAAGGAATTGGAATAAAATAAAAATGTAAACAAAAAAAGCTTTGTATATTTATGTAGAAAAGCTGCTATTGAAAACCTGTTGTGAGTGCAATATTGATTTAGGTAATATTTCCTGAACACTAAGAAACTACGAAAAAACATTTTCTTCCTTCCTTGTTTACTAGAAGTACATAATCTTCTCAATATAATCTGTTTTGAAGAGGATGAGTTTGGACTCTGAAATTGGAAACCGTGTTTAATATAACAACTGGAATAACAAAGTAGTATGCGTCAGTTGTCTTAAATAACAAAAAGCAAACGGTATCAGTTACATTTTTGACTTTTTATTTATTTAAACACAATTTGAGGTTCTTCATTGGAGAAAAAAAATATGTGTAGAAAAATCTCTTTGACAGAGAATTTAATGTAGAATCTTATTTCTGCAAAGTTGAACTAAAGCTCATTAATAGGTGGTTTATATGGTCGAATTTTCGCCTTGTCTGATGTAAATCAATTGACCTGCGATTATACATAATCAATACTTTTACTTAAGAATGCAGGAGTTTTCGTAAGTGCAGGTCACTAGATTTACATTAGACAAGGCAAAAGTTTGACCGTATAAACTACACTTAAGTCAAATCAGAATTTCTCATACATTAAATTTAATTATTATATATAAGTTAGTGTAAATTTTGTGAACGTTGCTTTCAACTTCACTTACACCTCCATGAAGTATTTACTGCAAGAGTACTAGATATGTATAAATCAATGATTACGAGTCTAGTCGGTTGACTATGACAATCCACAATATAATCTGTGAATCTTGTATGATGTATTTATTTGTATTTGTAAACAATGCCAATTATTATTATTCTAATGCATCACATGTAATGTGCCCAATAATGATAATCCAGCTGTGCCTACAAAATGCCCTCATGATCACAACAAATCACTCGCTTGTATGTATTTCAAACATAATAAAACATAAGGTCATTCTCTATACCGTCTGATTACGGAAACAGACATTCCTGGAATTCTCAGCATTATTAACAGCAAGAAAAAGCAAACAACACATAAAGAGAGCTATTAATGACAAAATCATTAATTGACTTTTTATAATAAAATACAATTATCAACTTATTACAATTCTATTTCTGTATTTTTTATATATATATATATAGTTTTTTATAATTCCATATTTAAAAACTCACAGTATCCTTACGTTTGGATGAAAACTGTTGATCAAGGAAAAAAAAAACCCTCAAAAGGAGTTTATAACACTTCAGTCTTTTTCAAGATATCAAAAAGCTTAGAAAACACAAGTTTTAAGTCAAGCAGGCCAAGATAATCTTAAGAAACTCATCAAATTTTGTAATAATCTGTAGTAAAGCACTTAACTGCTTTTTGAATGTCCTTAATCATTGAAAATAATGTATGTTATATAATAACAATAGCAACATGCTGAGTATATAATATATATAACCAAAAACCATACTCTGAAATTCAACTAACAAATAAACCTAATAAATAAACCTAGCAAATAAACATAAATCACACAAACGTGAGTACGATTCGCATCAGTATTAAGTGCACATAATAACAATAGGCAGGGATTTTTCCAAGTACTTTCCAAATACCGTTTACCGGAGATTGAAACTCAATCATTCATTGTCAATTTTTTAACTCTTGCATGCCTATGGCTCAACTTATGTTCGCCATAAACATAATCTCAATCTTTTTTGCATATAATATTCAAACTGGGAAATGAAAATTATTTTTGCTGTGAAGGGAGACAAACTTAAAACATATTCAACTATTTACTGTATATGAACCAAAACATGCTCAACTTAGATTATTCAATTGACAAGATAACTTCCTTTAGGCCATTATTTTCCAAATATTCTGTTGCTAGGGAGAACAACCACCATTGCTAAGGTAATTTTGAAATTTTCTTTGTTATACAAATTCATTTCTTTACCTAACGAAAGAATACAAAAACGTAAGTGGTACCAGTAGGACTTGTTTTTATGTTATTCAAAGAAATTAAAAAACGTCTTAGTTTTCAACTCCCTTTACAATAACACAGAGAATTTCCAACAATTTCACAAAGAGAAACTTATAAAAATAACTTGGAACTTGAAAAAATGAAAGGAGACTAGTAGATGAAGAACACTCATACGTATCCACACGTGCGATTGATCACACATCTAAGACGTCTTGCGCATGTATGGGTGTGTGCCATTGCAGACCACCTCTAATACCAAGGCCTGTTTGTGGACATCCAAATTGCTACAATTCAAAGCTTGCAAGGGCTTCATCCACCTAGGACCCCACCAAACTCTTCCCTTGACTGTATAACTCAATCTTCTCTACCAAAACGGTAGTAACCAAAAAGTGCTTGGACAAATCTCTGATAGGAAAAATATCAACTTCACTGAATAATTTTTAGTTCCATCACCAGCAAAACGAACCTGATTAACAAGTAAACCATGAGTCTCATGAAAGAACCTACTTTATTTTCAATTTCCAGAGATACAAAAGTGAGAACTTTTAGAGAAAAAAAATCAGAAAAAAATCAGAAAAAAAATCAAACTCTGATGTCACAATGACATGACTACTATATACTAATTGAGAAAAAATGCTTATCACCTTTGGATGGTTTAATGTACAACTAAGAACCTCAGGGATTTTTCCAAGCACTTTCCAACTACCGTTTACCGGTAGTTAAAACTCAATCTTGAATTGAGTTTAGAAACTCAATCATTCATTGGCAATTAAACATTTTTCAGCTTTAATGTGTAGTATTTAAAAACATGTTTTGAGAGAGTAATTAGGCCATTATTCACCAAATATTCTGTTGCTAGGGATAACAACCACCGTTGCTAAGGTAATTTTGAAATGTCCTTTGTTATACACATTCATTCCTTCGCCTTACGAAAGAATATAAAAACGAAAGTGGTATATATATACCAGTAGGACTCGTTTTCATGTTATTCAATGAAATTAAAAATCACCTTAGTTGCCAACTCCCTTCACATGCCTCTCATGACAAGGCCTGTTTGTGTAGATTGAAATCTCTAAAATTGCGGAACTTCCTGGACTGTAAAACTCAATCATCTCTACGAAAAATGGTAGTAACCATAAGTGCTTGGAAAAATCCCTGGAACATGGATGCAAAATTTCATTAAAACAGTCACTCTTTAAAATGAAGGTAAAGATAGAACACGATTATATATTAGGATAAAAGAAACTTTAAAAATGGTGCATGTTATTGTTATTAAATGGTAATTGTTTATAAAAGATGAAAATTCACATAGTCACATTATGAATAATTGAATTTTAATAAAAACATTAAATTTTCTAATATTTTTGTAAGGCAATTTTGAAATCGATAGCATCAATTGAATTAGGCTCAAGGATTTCTATATGTTAAATGCTGTGAATCACTACAAAGACTGGATTAGTAACAAAGTTCTATAGGCCAACTTAGCCCTTATTTCATACATAGACTGCTATTTGTGTTACTTACAAGCTGTCATCTTTTTCCTTTTTTCATTTTCATTCAGTGTTTCACCACCACTAACACTAAATAGTAGTAGTAGTATTTATTCAACATTCGAACAGATATACATAAAAGAAGTACAAATGGTTTGAAAACAAATAAAACAAGGAAAATCATGTACACATCTGCAAAATGAAAGGAGACACACCTAATAGTCAATGACTATTATAATCAGAGAGAGGTGGTCATATGTAGCTGTAAAATCATCTGCACTTGTATACAGCTTTATAGAGATATATGTGTTATATGTAATAATATTTTTAAATTATTCATTACATTCTATTTCTCAGCAATGTCATATTTACTAGTCCAGCAGCAGCAGGCACACGTGAACGTGTGGTGTGCCGATAAAGTTTCAAGAAAGATAATGATAATTTATACACTTAAAACAGAAAAAACAAAACAAGCAACCAAACAGTCATAAGGAAGGTTACTGTATGAATTACAAAGTGTAATGACTACGTGGCTGTAGTTCTAGGATCACAAAATAAAGAAATATAAGGCGAAAGTGTGTACGAAATGAGCAATCAATTTTTTGAATGATGTTTATTTTGGTAGTTCAAAGCATGACCTTTCTGAATCGGACTAGTGATGTGCTTATTAATCATCCAGGGGAACGATCTTCTTAACAAGACTGTTCTAAAAGAAGTAATGTTAAATTGAAATAAGAAGTGAATAACTATTTTACGAAAAATTTTTATTAGTTCGAAATTCCCATATCCAATTTATCTAAAATCTCGAGTTCAATCCTATGCTTTTGCGTTTTGCATATTATTTATCCCCCAGTTTTATAATCCATAATGTCCTATAATCAGTTCGCGCCAAAGTGGTTATTTTTGCGCTCGTGCTTCTGACATTCTGAATGAAATATTATGTCTTCCTACTTGTTTGTGTTATAATTGATATGTTTCTTACAAGATTTATTAACAGTGATTAAAGCTAAGGAAAGAACTCTCTTTTGATGAGAAGATCTTGACGTTTTACCCTTAAGATATGAAAATTATCGTTGGAAAGTAATTAGAAGTAGGTGGAAAGTATGAAGTTCAGTGGAGTGGGAGAAAAATAGATTGTTTTGATAACGTTTTAATAATTTCATGAAAGTGTTTTATGTTAAGCCAAAATTTGCTGTAATTTGTTTCACCAAATACCAAATATGTTTTCTTTTGTGGAAGGCACAAGGATATATATTACATAACAAGTATGTCAAAACACATTTTGGTTATCACACACTCTAAAAAATTTTTTGAAATTCCTTATCTGAAAGAAAAATTTTTGTGGAATATTTAAGTAGTTTTCTTCAAATCTTAACTAAAAATTCATAAAGTTCTCTGCTATGCCAACTATTGGAACTAAAAATTCAAATTTTCATGTATATAGAGTTAATTTTTTGGCTGTAAAAATGTCAACGCCCAAAAAAAATGTTCAATTGCAAATAATAAGTCATCACAAAAAATAATATAACGAAACTGTTGTAACTTACCGGTGTTATTGTAATTTCAGAAAATCTATAACCTATGAAAAATACACAAAAACAATGCAAAATGCAAAGATCAGTATTTTTAGCCTATTTACAGGGTTCAAATTAAGGCTTCGCACTTCGCATTTTACAAAGTGAATTTTAAATCTTGCGATACAAAAGTGTTGAGGTCTGGTCAAATTGCGAAGCAAAAATAATACATAATAGAAGTGAAAGTTAAAAATTGACAAAAGACGATTAAAAAAGTTTGATTTATTTTTTTCTTCATAAATCTGACTGAAACTAGTAGTATTCTATCAAACTCTTCGTCATCGAGAAATGCAGGTAGCGGCGAAACGAAAGTCAGTCAGAATCCCTACTAGGATTCTACTTTGTTTGTAATCGGAGTGGGTCCGCCTACATTTCTAGTACAAGTGTTGCCCCACATATAATTGCCAGCCATCCTTTCCGGTTATGAGAAAAAATAGCTGGAGAGACAATTTTCAGTGTAAAAATATCAAAGTATATATTTTCAGAAAACCATGAATCTGCTCTATCAGAAGATATCAAAATTAATTTATGATTTCAGGATTTTGAAGCTAAAAGAAAAGGGGTGTGTATTTTATATTTGAAGCTTTATTATCAAAACGGCTGAAGCAACACTTAGGCACCAATCCGGTCCGATCCACGGACAATTATCCGAAGTGGATATTCGCCTTCATACTTTTTGGCACTTTCAAATCATAAGATGTCAATCTAAAAACTTTTTTTTTTTTTCGTTTTTCCTAAAAATGTGTGTTTTTGAAGATATTTTCAGTTCTTTTTACAGCTTATTTCTTTCTATATTTTTATCAAAATTAACATCATAACTAATTCATTTATACTTAAAAAACAAAAAAAACCACATTTTTTAGATCAGTTATTCACCTTGAATTATTGCTAGATTTCAACCTCAGAGCTTTTTTCGTTTTGATGATGGGGCTTCAAATATATCAGTCACTTTCTTAAAAAATGAACAGGGGCAAAGCAGCAATTTATAAATTTTATCGAATTTATAACTAGACATGCAGAATATATAATCACTATGGCAACTATTTACTGGTATTTTGATCTCTGACTTTAACATGAATGACCTGTGTTTGTTCATTCATTTTTATTTGATAAAAATACACAAACATGGTTAGTTTCTTTGTTAAATAATTATTTTATCCTCAATGAGAGTTCTTCTGGCATGTATTATTAGATCCTATGTTTTGTTTATACATGATTAATGAAGTGATAAACAGGAAGAGGAATGTTTTAATGAAAAAACAAATTTCCAATTTATTTTGCCAAAAAACGATTGCACTATTTGAAAGTTCAGCCCCATTTACATCGGATTAGTGAAAAAAATGTTCATGAAAGTTTCGTTTACTCATGCCTTCATATGTAAGATTGAATTAGGTTTATTAGATAGGTTATTTTGTGTTTCGATAGTGTCTGTCTACGTTGAAAGAGAGATCGCGTTGTTTTGCTTCTATAACGTTTCTTAACATGGTGTTATCACACCGAATAACTTCATGCAACTATACAACTAAATGTTCACAAATAAAAACAAAGTTAGGATTTAGTATATACTTTGCTATTACTAGTAGAGTATACAGATATGGTATATACATATAAAGTAGGGACAAACACTGATATTGTTTAAAGCAAACTAAAAAAACTATCATTTACTTCTATTTCAGGAAATGGTAACTGAAAATACCCATGTTAGGCGCAAAAAGTCACGAAAAAGAAAAGGATCCTGTGTGTACAGAAGCCGTAAAAGAGTGAAATACCATTTACCAACACTGACAACATCTTCTACTGGTTCGTAGATCAGCTTTGCTTTTTTACCCTAAAATTTCTCGAACTTTTAAGGATACGTTTGAGGCCTGCATAAAGTGATTAGTACGAGTTGCACAAACAGATTACCCAAGATACTTAGAAAACATTTGATGAAAGGTGTGATTATCAGGCTTTGCGATCCCACTCCCACGTGCCCATACATGCACAAGACGTCTAAGATGTGTGATCAATCGCATGCGCACAATCGTACAAGTGTTCCTTATGCTACTGTACTAAATTGACTATAAACTCTGTTCTGTTGTCTCTATTAGAAAGTTGACGACTGAGGAGTCGTCTTTCAGCTGCGGGGGTTACCTTAAACAGTGACGTTTAGTTTACAACAAAGGTATTTGGGCAAGATCAGGTGTTGTTGAAGTTGCTAGCATAAGTTGTTAAAATTTATACCAGAACGTGCCAAAATTTTTATTTGGCTCACTTACATTGGATTTAGAAAATGTTTTGACTTAGATAATAGTCTGGTTGATCAAGGCAAAAATGTTCAAAGTATAGAATTTACCCAATTTTGCAGTTGATGGTAAAAAAACTCTCAAAAATCCCATTGGATGAGATCCAGATTTTTAGTGTATATAAAATAACGTGGCTATACTTTATTTGCATTAGAATGTTGCTTCTGCAAAGATGGTGAAAATCAAGAGCTGGGCAGATTTTTCACAGACAAGATAGCAAATATAGCTGCGCATCAATTCTGTTTGGTATGACTTGTACTATAGAATCATGTTGGCAAAGTTTAATTAAATGTAGTATTAAATCACGCATAATCTTTTTCAGCTTTTCTCGGCAGGGCTGCCACAATTAGGTGAAGATGAAGATGGATTTGACGGGTTCCTGTTGCCTGATGTTTTTAAAGAAGCAAATCGAGCACATAAGATCGTAAGAAATTTGTCAATACTTTTAACATGGATTTCATGACAAAAATTGCGATGTTTTGGTTTGCTACCAAAAGTTAGTGTGACGTAATGAGACATCCAAAGCCCTGGAAATTCAGGTCGGCATCAGCGCAGCCACCCTCAAAACCAACCTATATAAAGTTTATAGCAGCATTTGATTGCTGTCCCTTAACTCTAGTTTTGTCAGTGAGGTGACCAGATATGTTTATTTTCAATAGTGTGTACCAGACATGTTTCATCTTTTTAATACTCAGCACATCTTACCCCTAAATTTAAAATATCAAACCAAGAAATATTACAATATTTTCCCAGGCGGCACATTTGTTAAAAAATCTCTGCGAAGGAGTGCATTTCTTTATAAATATACACGAAATTTCAATAAAAAATGCTCTCTGTCGCAGTGACATTTTGATGATTTTGCCCACTGGGTTGTGTGTTTTTCGAATAGACTGCCCCTTTCATTATGATGATTATTTTTGTTTTTCATCAGTTTAAATTTTGAAAGAAAAAAAATTGTTCACGTTGCCGTGTTGATGATTTACGAAGGCCTGTTTGCAAACTTTATAAATTCCTGAGAATGTATGAAGTTTTTGATCCACATCCATTTGCATAGTGACAACTGTAGCTGAAAAATGTTTGGCGACACTCAGGTCCAGCCGAAATGTTTTTACTGTATTTACACTAACCTAAATAATTAATTACAATATAAATATATTTACCTAAATTTATACTAACTCTCTCAAATAAATGCGCAGGCCTTGTCATAAAGAAATCTCTCCCGCGCGACTAATCGCGCGCCTAAATTGACAACAATTAATTGGCCTGCGCGATTCTAAATTTCGTTACAAGTGATTGAATTTTAGTTATTAAGAAGCCGGGGGATGATTTAACCAGTGAACCCCAAACACTGGAGGCATTGCAGCCCTTATCTTTGACTTCAGTGCGTTTATACTTTATATGTTATTATACTTTCTTTTTTAAGTACGAGTTCTTTGTGCTTCCTCGATATAACACGTGAAAATTCATTTAACAAAATACGTACGAAAATACAACTACATAACTATATGATTTTTTTCATTTGGGAATTGATATTAACACAAGAGGCCCATAGGCCTTAAGGTCAGCGCAAACTACTGTATGCTCAAAAATCTAAAGATCATAATCACTTTACAAAAGAAATGACTAACTTTCCAAAATAAAGTTTGATTAGTATCCCAGGTACGCTCGTATTCAACCTCGAACCCAGGGTCTCTTGCCTTTTCGATATACTTAATTATCTTTGCCGCCATCCGTATATCGAAAAGGCAAGAGACCCTGGGTTCGAGGTTGCGCTCGTATTCGGTTGGTGAACATGCTAATCGAAAATGTAAATTCATTCGCCCAAAGCAAAGACATTAAAAACCTCTCGTGATAAAAGGAGTAAATCGTCGAATGAATAATAACCGAAAAAGCCCGACATTGCATACAGATTATTACTTAATTATTTATTTAATGTCAGATCTAAAAATACATCTCATCGAGACCAAAAACACAAAAGGTAAACGTTGTGAAATTTCTTTCATAACGCTTACCTTTTGTTGCCTAGCGTTTCCACAACAATCAACAAAATCCGTTTCGTTATTTGTTGGGAGACTTTTGTGGCAGCATACGGTAATACGACACGCATCAACAGAAATCATATGGGCAAGAACAACTACAACAACTTTGATACTTCAATCGATTTTTTTGAGCTTCAAATTTCAGTTTTACAAGTTAGACTTTCCAGCTTTACGTTCTTACAGGCGTGTTTGGTTAATCACGCAGGTGTTCGTTTGAACCAATTAAGTGGTCCTTTATTATGAAGATCTAATGCCAAGCAGTTGCTGATTACTAAATAAAAAGTGTAAAAAGTTATGTATAACTGTACAACACACCAATTCATTCTAATTAACAAAATTCCATTAAACAAAATTTAGCCTTATGGAAACTTGAATTTTATACCCAAATGGAAAATAGTTACTGAATTTTTCTATTTCATGGTGGCGGGTGAGTCAATCATAGTCAATAAAACTCTCAATTTATCATCCCTATAAAGTCAAAATCCAGTTCATGGAAATTCATATTCACATGACAAATTCCTTTTCTCTGGTCAAAAAAGAAATCTGAAACAATTTGTATTGACTTTTGACTGATTTTCAATTATTTTTCATAATGGTACAAAAATGTAGAAGTGACAACGGCTAAATGTGCTTTTGGCATTTGTCAATCTTCCTAATTCCGAACACAAAGCAAATCCAACTGCACATCCCATGCTGTCAATAAAGTCATTTCTGCTAATAAGTATGGATGTATCTGCTCATTGATCAGAATCTTTTCGCATTCAGAATTAGGAAGTTGGTGGTCATTGCTTGTCATCAGGCATCATCAGTGCCTGAATGAGTTAATCCAAATTTCCAACAAAAGTCACTTAAAGTCCACTTAAAGTATCTCTGGCATCCAGTTCACTTCACACTGTTACAAGAATTTGGACACAGGCATCCATAAGTATACAAACAATTCTAGCTTGTCACACGAAAGTTTTCAAATAACAAGGCAGAATAAAGCAACTTGTCTTGGTGAGAGACACTCCTAGATGGGAATGAATTTATGGATTTAGGAATGGAAATTTCGTTGGTGAACACTCCTTCAGTAAGGATTGTTTCCATACTGATAATGAAAATATCAATATTCTAAGGACTAGTGGAACCTAACAAAACGGCTATAAAATTAAAGAAAGGTTTGTATATAGGTTGGATTAATCCTGATTTAAATAAGGTGTAAAATATGTTACTTAATTCATATAAATTGTTTGCTGAAGAATTCATTAGGGGACAAATTGTTGTGAATCTAACCTCAAAAAAATTGTGATTTTTGCTGGACTTAGTTTAGCGAATTTGCCAAAAATCTTGAAATTTGCAGGACAAACTTGAGCAACCCAAAGACAAATTTGAAAAAATAAATATCCTTTACTCATCATCGTTTAATTATCTATATATAATATGAAAAATATTCTAGCTTCACTTCCCCTTTACGTATATAATTTAGAAATAAATTTACTCTAAAAATGAGAAATAAGCGAGGAAATTTTTGGGAATTTCATGGCAATATTGCAAAAATAAATCCCGCAATAAATAGTGCCACAATAAATTCTCCAGCATTACTAATTATGAATAAAGTATATGTATTATTGCTTGTTAGTGTTTTTGTTTCAATGTTCTTTTCATCGTTTTTGTCATCTTTGACACTGATGTGTGTTATTTCCACTGTAATTATTTTCCCACCAACCTTACATATATATATTTTATAACTTTAATGAATCTCTAATTACTTAATATTTAACCCTTGTATCTTAACATGAAATGAGGCTATATATATATACTAATTAACTTTTCGTATATATATATATATTTTAAACATATCTATATATTCGTAAATGATTCAACAACAGAAATGTTGACACATGTTTTAAAAAAAGGTTATTTTTCGTAAAAACAATTTACTTTTCCTTTGGTAACTTTTTGTTCACTTAATTTCAAGCCACAAAATTGAAGTGTTCAGTACAAGAACACAATAAAATAGAATAATTCAGTAAGAATCACTTAGTCTTCCCTTAAGGTATGTAAGCTAACATCTTATTTTTAAATATACATAACGTTTTGGAGAAAAAGAAGTCGTATAAAACTTGAGTAACATGGGATAAATAATCTATATTGCAACTTACTTGACTTTTTCTTTCTCTTAAATTTTTTATCCCATCCAATTAGGAAACGTGGTCTTGATTCAATACACTTCCATGTGAGTATATACTGTTGTTATATTATCTGTAAAACCTAATTCGACTGTCAGAATCGATCTAACTTCTTGTATTGGTTCTTGTTGATAAGTTTTAGCAGCATTTCGCTCCCAAAATGCATTACGTTAAATAAAGGGCAGGAAAAGGGCGCATTAAAACAAGTAATTTTGTTTATTCATTCGAATGAAGAGAACTCTTTTTTGCATTGTAATATTTTACTTCGTCACACACTAGTGATATGCTTTCCAAAAATTCACTTTGTCCTTTAAAAGTTCTGATTTTGACTGAAAAATTTAAAGTTAGCAACAACGGGCGTATAAGTGGGGCGTATAGACCTGCAACATAACACACACACACACACACACGGACGGACTGACAGACACGGGGAAATGAAAGATCAGCTACCTTACGGCGCTGACCAATAATTAAAAACTATATTTAGAATGAATTAACAAAATTTCCTGAATTGATCTGTGTACAGGTGTTGTTTGCAAAAATATTTTGTATCAACAAAACCCTTTGTTTTGAAAGCCTTTTGAAAGTTAGCTATTATGATTTTTGAACATATTTCCTATTTATTCAAATGAAGTAAGAATATTTTTTTTCTATATATGTTTTTTTATAAATCCAATTGTTATAATTTCAATAACGTAAAATCTTGCGCAATATCTTTTCGAACTTGATCATCAAAAGATCTGGTAATAAAGTTGCTTTTAAGTTTTCGTTTCGAGGGCGTTATGAAATTAACAAAGCTATTCATGACGTTTTTGTTATGCATGTTTTCTAAGAAAGAAGACTGGTAAGAGAAAAACACTATAAAATATATAATCATTCCTTTTGATAGATATTAACTATAAATCACTCAGAGAAATCATTGTTTATCAAATCTGCGCGAGTGAATCATCGCTCGGGTGATGGAAGAAATATTGAACTTGGGCGCATGTTTGCGTGCGCGAGAGCGATCGCACGCCTGTTATGACAAGGCCTGAATGTGTGAAATTCGAGAGCCGCATTGCTGATTAATGTCTTCACCATCTCCTTTTAGTATTGTAAGCTATGTGGAAAACCTGGAGCTAACTCTGGATGTTCTGTTAAGTCCTGCCGCAACTTGTATCATTTCAAATGTGGTTTGAAAAACGGGATGCAGTTTATATTTGCTGGTGCCTTCGAGTATGTTTTGTTGCTATCCTAAACACTGCACAGTATTGTTGTTTATTTGAGCAGTCCTTCAATGTTTTTAATTTTCCGAGACTGCAGTAAATTTCAAGTGGAAATTCTATTGTTGTTCTGCCTGTGACTCATCTTTGCATATTCAATGCACTTCATCATGTATTTAATTAGGTGAAATTTGTTTTGTTTGTGCAGATTGGTATATTGTCATAATGTGAAAAAAACAAAAAAACGGGACATTTTGTATGAAAAAACAAACATACATTGTTGAAAAAGGCAGTGCCTAATTTTGTTTGTTTGAAGAAATTGAAGCATTAAATCTGAACATTGTTGAAAAATTCATTTGAAGTAAAAAGAGACACTGGTTATTCCAGCATAATTGAGAAAGGATATTCAATATGTTTTCCTTCTCCTGCATAGTTCCTATTGCAAACACCACCGATCGTACCAGGATATGTCCTTACTTCGTAAAATCAATGTGCAACCAACATGCCCCGTCTGTCTGGAGAAAATTGTGCCAAGGAATGTGGAATCTATCTTAAAAACGCCATGTTGTAAAAATGTATTCATGCATCGATCTTGTGTTCAGGTATGTACGACATTTGGCTTTGGCTTAAAACACGTAAAATGTAAAATGAAATGTATCAGTTTTTATTCGCGTAAACACACTGAACCATTTTTTCAAATGTCTTGTTTTCAGGCATGGTCAGTAACTTCCAATACACCTTTCTAACTTGCTCTTGTATTTTGTTTCAGCGACAAGCTCATGCAAGTGGATATTTCTTCAGATGCCCAACATGCAATAATGAAAAAGCTTTCACATATGAGATGGCCAAATATGGCATTTATGTACCCCTCCGGTAATGAAATTTATTTTGAGCTGAAGCCTACCAGAAAAGCCTTCCTGTAACAATACATTCAATATGATATTTGACTGTTTCAAATTGTTATTGTTCGTTTGTTAATGTGACGTTTCCAAAGGATTTTGTTAACATTTTTCTTTTTAACGTTCATCATTCTTGTTCCTATTTCTTCTGTTCGCCTTAACGTTATAACATTCACAGAAAGAATGAATATTAATCAAATAGGTCTGCATAAAAATGGAAGTTTTAGTTACTAATGCTAACTGAAGATACTTTGGTACTTAAAATTTGGTTATATATTGTTTTTCTTAAAGCCTATCAGTTCAAAACTTCTTATTACCTCATTTGTTAGCTACTACACTGTTTTGTGTATTAAGACTTTCAAAGATCTAGTTCAAGTATTTGCTTGAATTCATTTTTGTTTTCATGAGATTATATTTAAAAACATCCAAATTGTTTTTAAAACGCATGGATTTTTTCTACATATGGTCTTCTTATAAGAAATATATGCCTCAGGCATGCATAATTCTTTTGTCTTTAATAAATTAATTTCTGGTGTTTCATGATTAGACCCTATTTACACTAACTAATCATTTTAACATATTGTTTATGCCTGTTTTCCACCAGTGAGATACTTAAAAAAACTAGCCTCAACAAACTTCGCAGTAACTTTTCATAACTTTAAGTACAATTGCTGCTAATGTCTTAACTCTTATTTGATTTATTTTTATATATCTTTATTTATCTTGTTTATTTGGGTCATAAAGTCGTATTATGATTAAGATGGTTAATGTGACTTGGTTTGTCACCATAGTGATGCTGAATGGGAAGAAACTGGAGCGTTTTCAGAACTATTAGAGCAGTACGAAGAATGTGATTACATCAAATGCAAATCCCACAGAGGGCGAAACTATCACACAAAGTCGGGGTAAGTTTACAGCAATTTACATGTCATTCCTGGGCTCTAGCTAGGCCTCACAGATAACATATAATGTCATTTTCCCAATCAAGACCTTTCACATTCAATTTCCTAATTAAGTCTAGATTTTTTTGGACCCCTGTAACCTTACATAAGGTCTTACACAACGTCTCCTCAGGTCAAGGTCAAAGTGAAGACCTCAGGCTGACGCTTGGCTCAAAAAACTCAATACAGTGAAAAATATCACTTCAAAAATTCTAGCTAACGCCGTGCATTCCTGTAGAAGAAGTGGTGATTATGTTTGTTTATTTTTGTTTACTTGTTGTTTAGAGAATGGAACTTACTGAAGTGCTATGGGTGTGGGCAAAGTGGCATTCATGTAGTGTGCCTGGGGAACCGCTATGTGCCTGGATTTGGATATGTGTGTTCTGTCTGTAAAACGGTCATATGTAAAGCAACAGAAGGCATAGAGACTCAGCAGAGGAGCTATCTAGAGCGTTGGCGGCAGCATAAGTTGCTATTACAGAAGCTCAAAGCGAGAGACGATCCTGTTTTGTTAGCGTCAGCTGTGTTTGGCAGGACGATATGGTGCAAACGATTTGGCATTAAGCCATGCACGGTTGTCATAGAGCCACTGAATTTCGATGATGCAACAGGAATTCAACTTGATGCAAATGCAAAAAAAATGCTGCAAAAGAGATCTTCTACAAACCCTGCTCATGAGAAGGAAAAACAATCCAAAGTGGAGAGTGGTGATACACAATGTGTTAAAAGTAATGCATTGAACTCAAGTGGTGCTGCAGATCTTTTGCTTAATATCAACAACAAAGAGAGGTCGAGCGGAACATCTCCTGTAAAGTCTCTTCAGGACAAAGAAAATGAAGCCAGAGTGGAAAGTAACTATATAGAAAGTGGAAAAAGTATTGCATTGACCTCAGGTGTTGCTGAAGAAGTCCCGCTTGATACCAATGACAAAAAGGGGCTGAGCAGAACATCTCCTGTAAAGTCTCTTCACGACAAAGAAAATGACTCCAAAGTGGAAAGTAACAAAATGAAAAGTAGAAAAAGTATGGCATTTACCTCAGGTGTTGCTGAAGAAGTCCCGCTTGATACCAATGACAAAAAGGGGCTGAGCAGAACATCTCCTGTAAAGTCTCTTCACGACAAAGAAAATGAAGCCAGAGTGGAAAGTAACAAAATGAAAAGTAGAAAAAGTATGGCATTTACCTCAGGTGTTGCTGAAGAAGTCCCGCTTGATACCAATGACAAAAAGGGGCTGAGCAGAACATCTCCTGTAAAGTCTCTTCACGACAAAGAAAATGACTCCAAAGTGGAAAGTAACAAAATGAAAAGTAGAAAAAGTATGGCATTTACCTCAGGTGTTGCTGAAGAAGTCCCGCTTGATACCAATGACAAAAAGGGGCTGACCAAAACATCTCCTGTAAAGTCTCTTCACGACAAAGAAAATGACTCCAAAGTGGAAAGTAACAAAATGAAAAGTAGAAAAAGTATGGCATTTACCTCAGGTGTTGCTGAAGAAGTCCCGCTTGATACCAATGACAAAAAGGGGCTGAGCAGAACATCTCCTGTAAAGTCTCTTCACGACAAAGAAAATGAAGCCAGAGTGGAAAGTAGCAATATGGAAAGTGGAAAAAGTATTGCATTGACCTCAAGTGGTTCTGAAGAAATCTTGCTTAATATCAATGACAAAAAGAGGTTAAGCAAAAGATCTACCAAGTCTCTCAACGACAAAGAAAATGACTCCAAAGTAGAAAGTAACAATATGGAAAGTGTGAAAAGCATCACATGGAACTCATCAGGTGTTTACAACCTCAGGCGATCGTTTTTGAGGAATGAAAGATGCAATGCAATGGACAGTGCGAAGCTTGTGCCATCCAACAGTTGGCCTCTTGTAACTAACTCAAAAAACGATGCTACTACTAATGATATCAAAGGAAAGAAAAGCATATCAGCATTACAAGAAGGTATGGTACGTACTACATGTTCATCCGCGTCTCATCAGTTTCGGTTCTTTTTCAATACTTTTTGTGATACTTTACTGTGAGGAATTTTTTGGAGGAAGAAAATTTTGTGTTTTATTCGAAAAAAATGAAGTTCTAAGAGTTCTCAGGGTTTTTTTGTGAGATGCGAAAATAAATTCCGAATTTTTTTTGAAGTACTGGACCATGAAATTTACTAATGTAATAAAATTTCCTTTGATGGCTAAAGATTCCCTTTGACATAATTCAAAGAGTGTGTAAAGAATGATACATGTAATGGAAATATAACCTTTTATTGCACACACATGTCAATATTGTCAACCGTCGTGTTTTTCACTGATGTTCGAAAACTTTTTTTGTTCACCTGGTTCTCGTTCAGTTACAGATAAAAAATACAATCAGTTATTTCGAGAGTTACTACGAACAGAAACCGTCCACTTTAATTCTATTTTAAGTTGTTCGATGATGACTTGTGGAAAACGTTTACTGTAAATGCCCAATTAAGCGACCAGTACTCAATTAAGTGCCCAGGTTTAGAGGAGAAATTTCTAATAAACTGAAACTGGGCGCTTATTCCACAGAAAAACATCGTTTTTAGTTGAACATGTATTTCACCATTAGGAAGGAAACCCAATAATGCAGGAATGAATTATTTTCATCTCAAAGTGAGAGTATTTATTGAGCATTTCTTTTGTCAGTATTCAGTGAAAAGATAAACTGTATTGGTGGTTTTAGTGATTTTTTATTAACCGCCCAGGACTCAATTAAGCTCTCCGTCCGTAAGAGTGCCCACCGTAAAAGTTCAAAAAAATTATATTGGTTATTTACAGTTATTTACAGTATCTTTGTTTTCATGTTCACGTTTTAGCGATTTTTATTGACTTCTGTGACTTTATTCCCATAATAGTCTGGGACACAGGATGAGTGTAGGATGAATGTAGGAAGAGAGAAATGAAAAAGAAGTTTGTTTAAAAGCCGTGGAAATCCGTAATCGGAATATGACGTTTATCTACTCCTTTTTACTACGAAAGTGTAACACAATAAATGATTACTCAAGCGTAATTTACTTGAGTGTAACATTATAGTGTAGAATTATGGAACTAGATGCCCTTGGTGTGACAACAATGTTGGACTTGGCTGTTCTCTCCAAAAATTTCTAAAAGAAATACAGGGTTATACAGAAGAGAGAACGTTTTTTACAATCAAACCTTTTCTTTTTCGTAGTCATGAAAATTTTTTCAAATTTCAATAACATTTTTTCGACTTTTTTTTCTGTTGTTTTTTCAATGTTTTTTGAATTCTTACGACGTGATCTTTATTTCTTAATTCTTTATTTTTGCAAAATAAAACATAAGAATTTTTTTTTTTTAATTACGCTTACGTAAGTGTAATCCACTTTATCTACTGAACCGCTAAAATTAATTCTGTGAAAATTCAAAAGTTTTGTGATTTTTTTTCGAACCGTGAAATTTTCTTCCTGCAAAAATTTCTGACAAAGTATTGGCAAATGAATGTCTTGGCAAAATCTTTTCTCTAGTAACCATTAAACGAACCATGAAACATCAAATAGTGTCTTTTACATTAGCATGTGAAGTTTTTTTAAAATCGCATCAAATTTTATTTTGTCTTTAGGCAGCTTCCTTAAGGAAGTTATCATCCCTCAGGAACAGACACCCACCAACAAAATTGAACTACCGTTAGAAAATCGACATTTGCTTACTGCATCCCCTATAAAAACAGAGTTGGGATTGAGCATGATCTGCGGCAAAGATAACGATGTTTTAGATTGCTCACAAATTGATACAAGCTTAGATGTTAAATTTCCTTGTGAGAAACAGCACGCCCCAGATGACAAATCTTTTTTCGACAACGTAAGCATGGGTGAACCAAAGAAACATTTTGAGGATATGATTTTTGAAATCTCCGATATTCATTGTTCCAAAGATAGCAAAGGTTTTTTGCTGTCGTTTTCACCTGTAGAGAGTCTAGAGGACTTTGAGGACTTAAACCAACACAATGCAACTGATACAGAAACCGAAAATTCAAGTTTGTTTCCTGCGTTCTCGGTTAAAAAGGAGTTTGAAGTTATCGAGACCTGCACCAAAGAAAATGGTTGCTTAGATCCATTGCTAATGGATACCAGCTCATGTAAGCAGCAACTAGACTTAGACGACCAATGCTGTTGCATCCAAGCTAACACGGATAGGCACAAGGATCTGTTTGACGATAAAATTATTGAAATTTCTGATGTTAAGTATTGTAAGGAGCGCCAGCAGTTTACACTGGAGTTTTCCCCTACAAAGGTTGAAGATAAGACAAAGTACTTGGAATGTGCAAGAGAAAATAAGAAAAACCAAAACATTTTGACGGCATTTTCATCGCTGAAAGATTCTTCAGTTGGGAATTCTTCGGACAGTTCGGATACTACTGATCGTATGGTTTTGAAATCACTTTCTGGTTCTCCGATCAGGTCTGGTAATTATATGACCAGATCACAACGCAAACGGTTGAATTCACCTACAAATTATTCCCCAACAAACGAAGATGTGTTGGTGCCATTTCCATTCCCAAACAAAAAACGTTCGTTTGTGGGGAATTTTTCAGCTAACAAGAGAGTTGGTCCAGACACTGTCAATCACACGGAATCATCGCCAGTCAGTGGTTATATGACCAGATCTCAAATGAAACGGTTGAGACCTGAAATCAACCGTGCCACTGAGCATTCACCGACAAACTTAAAGCGTGCAGAGTGTAGCAGTTTGATATCCTCACTCCCACCATATGAGTCATTTGTACCTCAACGAAAACGCCGGGAGAAATGCATGTGTCAGCTAAATGGCCACCTCCTGAACAGGTACTACATCCGAAAAAATGACTGGATTCGTATGAAATTAAATTGGTGTATTGTCCACAATGTGGCCATCCCAGTCAAAGTGGACTCGCCGTGGAAGCTTTAAACTTTGTTTTTCATTACTCACCCTTGTATAGGTGATGATCGTTTACTGGTGTGCTATATGTAAATATCTATTTTTAAATGTCATATTTTTTAGATGGATGATTAATTTGTTTACATTGTTTATACATGCATCCATTTTTCACGAAATGTGTTGTTCTTGTTCCATAGATTTTCGTATTTTTGTTACCGTAGTTACTACAGTTGAGCATTTTCTGTATTCCACCATTATCTTGTATCAAAGTAGCTGATGTTCCGTGATGGTAACCACTGTTTAGCATCAAAACAAAGTTCAGGAAAAACTATGATCCTTTGATCTTATATTTCAAATCAACAGCTGATGGCATCAGCTCAAACGTTTTTCTTCCTCTTTACCTTGCACAACATAATTCATGTGTGTCTTGTATTATATAGCACATACTGTATTCTCTTTAATAGCCTGCTCCTTATCCTGCCGGATAAAAAACTATAAGTCCTGTCAAAATACTTATATACCACATTTTCCTCCAAACAACTTGCTTGCTTAAGCTATTTTGCTTTATATGTTTATATGTTTTCCAACAGAAAAGTCGAAGTCAAATTTTTTGGTCAAACAGTTTAAAGCCTGATTTCCACTCAGGATAATTTCAATTGGATCGGAACGGATCGATTTTTGATCTGCGCATGCGTATTAATTAAAGTTTTGCGATCCGTTTGGATCCATTTCAGTCCAGGAAAAAGTTGAAAAAAGTTCAACTTTTTTCGATCCGGTCCGCGGATCAAAATTTTTTAACGAATGAGAATCGGGCTTTTTCTATAATTTATTATTATTATTCAAGAGGCTAGCCACATCAGCGAAACACAGTTTCCGTCTGCGCGAATGAAAGGAAATTGCTCTCCGGATCGGAACAGATCAAAAATCGATCCGGTCCGTTCTAATCCAATTGAAATTATCCTGAATGGAAATCAGGCTTAAGCTACAGTTGGACTATTGGAGAAAATATGGTATATATATATATATATATCATCTCTTTGTTACATGAGTATGTAAATATGGTCTTGATTATCAGGTGGTTCTGTTTAGCATCTGCGAAAGAGTGTATAGTGACATCTGTGAACGAGTCAGTTGCTCACTGAGCGATGATGCATAGTCATAAATTGCACCAATGTTATCAGCAAGTTTTAGTTTTGCTTTCCAAACACTATAGTTACATAATATTGAAAATATGTATTGTTTTTGCATGGATAATGTTGTTATTTTTACTTGTTCATCGATTTTTATGGAGCGTTTTGATAAAATAGTGATATATCTATATTCAAGAGCTTTGTTATGTCTTCATTTTTTTATGGCTTCCTTTGAAAGCTAGATTATGACTGACTGGGTCTTGTTCTTTTTGTTTTGTAAGGATTTCGCTGTATGTGGACCCTCCCAAAAAAACTTATAGTGATAGAAGTTGTACAGTGCTTTCTGTTAAAAAGTTGCCCTTTGTGTGCAAAACTAAAATGGTTTATCATTTTTCATAGGAATACTATTTTTTTTTTTCGATAGTGAGCTGGATATTCTTGATTGCTTTGTCTGTTCACGAGCTCTTGCTCAATTTCTTATCCAGTTCTTCAGCTTTTCCAAAGTGACCAATATATGTGACCGATATATGTGATCGATGTATGTGACATGACACGTCAAGTGTTTAAGCGATTGTGCGTGTTTCTGTTGTTTGATTTCAGATTCAATTTGTTTGATCATTTCTTCTCTCAGTTACAATAATCATACATAGAAATTGCCTTTGACATTCTGGATTATTAATGAATTAAACCTGGGATCCGTCGTCACAATTTTCTCTAAGGTATGTAAAGGTTTTTCTTAGTTTTCATAAATTTATCGACAAATTACATTCCATATTTATGTTGTGGAAGGGGCGAAACTCGGTTGGTACTGTGCACCTGTGTCGGGAATTTTATGACTTACAGCCGCAATGACCGGCGTCAGAAAACAAGTATCTATAGAGTATATGGATCCTGATGAATTTCTTCAATGATTACATTGTATCCCGAATTGAGCGTGACGTTTTTGGGGAAATATCTCGAGAACAGGGATGACTCACGTTTTTTGGGGCGATGATGTGGCAGGTCTGACGTCATGATTGACGAACCCCCGTACATTTTTTTAATCAGTTTTTCAAGCTCTACAACATGCGTGTATTCTTTCCGTTGCGTTTGCTGCCCTGCCATTCTAGATTAGACCCTGATTGTTTCATGTGACTAGCCTCACTCTGTTGATATTGCATCTGCTTTCCAGGAGGGGCCACGGCTTAGGTTGGAGGCTTTGAAGTATTCGACAGTTTCATGAGTGACACGAACCCAATCAAGATGCTAGAATAAAACATGGTCACCCTTCTTGGCAAATCAATTATAATAATCTTGTTTTACAATTGATAACAAATTTTGAGAAAATTTTCCTTGAAATCTCTAATAGTAATACATGCGGTTTGAATTACTTTAGTTTTAGTTGGGGGAATCTCTTGATTCACATTTCCAGTTTGTAAGCAGTCCCATTTCCACAAGAAAATGGAAGTGAACCGGAAGAGGAGAAGGAGAAGGAAGCCATTGTCTACTTATAAGCAACGCCCAAAGATTGAACCCGTTGTCACTAACTCGCACGGTATGAAACAATGTTTTTTTTTAAAGTTTCAGTTTATCCTGGAATATATTCCAGATGAAGTTCTGCATGAGGGATAATTAATTGTGCATTGCTCTTGATTGTTCAATTTTATGTTTTTCTTGCATACAATTGTTCAGTTATTATTATTATTATTATTATTTACGAATGTTTACCCAAGATAGCCTCTTCAGTTCCTTAAGGTACTGTTATCAATGAGGGTCCTGCGAAGGAGGTCCTAGAGCATTTAAAGCCCCCATTTGGGCTATGGAAGATGTAATGACAGAAACTGCTCAACTAGACAACCACTCTGGACATCATTCCTACTCTCTTGCTGAGTGCTAAGCAGAGAGGAGTGATTCACACTGTTATAGTCGCTGGCATGACTCGGTCGGGGATTGAACCCGCGACCTCTCGAACAGGAAGCGAACATTCTACCACAAGGCTACCAGTCGGTTACATAAGGGGCTTAGTAACCACTGAAAGTAACCACTCCCCTGGAATAATAACCTATCGGAATGTAGGAATAGAAAGTCTGGCTTGGAGGGGTGAACTTGAAATAAAAAAGTGTTCATTGATGATGTCATCTGTCATTGAAAGCAGTGTCTGAGATTCCAAAATGTACGATTCTCTGATATCAGAGAGTCCGAGATTTTCTGCAATCAATATTCCCTATTTTCAATATTTTTTTATTTATACCGTTTCTTTGGTTTTTATTGCACAAAGATTATCTCGTTGATTTTTAAAACGTGTTTGTTGTGGAATGTTATAGAATGCTGTTTTTGTAAGCAAGATGGTTCTATTATCAATTTGGGCACATTTTTTACTGACACGAAGGAAGAGATTGCAGCGCATCAGTTCTGTCTGGTTGGTTCTCAAGTTATCAACTGTTTTCTATTATGATGTTTATGAACATTTTTCTGTCAACATATTTCATCTGTTGTCTTTAGCTGTTTTCTGCTGGACTTCCACAACTTGGTGAGGACGAAGAAGGCTTTGATGGATTTATTTTCAGTGACATAAAGAAAGAAGTTGCTAGAGCCAGCAAAATTGTGAGGAAAATTTATTGGTTTTTGAATTAATTGATTCGCTAAGTTAAATGTTCCCGCAATGAAATCATCCAAGCATCACTTCTATGTCCTGTTGCACATTGTGCTTAACAGAATACATAACTCATTTTTAGTTCCCAGTTCTGAATGGGGAATGGGTACGAGTTTGGGTTTTGGGGATTATGAGAATCGCAGTATGAATTGTGCAATTAAGGAAGCGAGTTTATGAAGTGAATTTTGAGAGTTCACAGAGAAAAACATCAGCAAAATGATTGGTTGAAGTCATGAAATTATTGTTCCACGGTCGTCATATCTTTTCATGATTGGTTGAATTGGATGTTCTTTTGTGATTGGTTGAACTAAAGTTCTTTTTCTTTCTCTGTCTAGCAATGTAAGTTTTGCAATAATGCTGGAGCAAGCTGTGGATGTTCTGTTAAATCATGCAGACAGACGTATCATGTAACATGTGGCATGAAAAGTAACGTGCAGTTTATGTTCCAAGGTTCATTTGAGTAAGTAGCATCACTGAATAGAATTTTCCTAATTTTCTGTTTACTGGCTGCATTGCGCCGAGTTGTTGTGTCTAACCTCGCTTTTTATATTCGAACTGTTTCTGATCGGGAATAGTAGAGACTATTAGTAAGTTATGAAGTACTGAAATCAGTGAGACAATGAATCGCATCAAAACGAGGTTAGATATGAAACTCCCGCCACAAGTCAATGTTTAAACAAAGTTCGTGAAAGGTCTTTGCAGATATATCTTTTGCGGAATTTCTTTATTGTATCTTCGTCAAAAAACATTACTTATTAAACTACACGAATACGTTTAGCAAAATGCAAATTTCAAAATCCAACCCTTTGTCCCCAAAGATATAAAAATATGAAGAACATGGAAGTATTTGGTTTTATATGGATGGTGCTAGGTTTAGAATTTTATCCAATGTTTTTGACAGAAATATGTTTAACATATAACCGAAAATATAACCGAAATAACAGTTATTTACTAGTTAGCTAACCCACAATACTGTTATATCAACTTTGTCAGAATTATATGATTTTATATATAATCTTATTACAAGTCCTGCTATTTCCTTGCAGCAGTGTCTATCATGCTATTACCTTACATAGTGTCTATCATGCTATTACCTTGAAAAGTGTCTACCATGTAATTGCCTTGCAGAATGTCTACCATGTTCTTGGTGGTAAAATATTGTCAACATTAATTCTTAAATTCTTCTCTTTATCTAAGATGGCGAAGAAGTAACCCTTTTCGCCATAAACACCTTCTTTCTTGATTTTTTGCACCAGAATCTCGTAAACAGGATCTTCGGATGTGATGACACCTGTAACGCTTTGCTCTTCATTGTTGACTGTTAGCTGATGTGTTTCAAGAACGCCATGAATTTGTTTCCGCAGTTCTGTACAGCTGTTGTCAGTTGACATTTGAATCTTCACCACAAAGTTGTCTTTGGTTGGATTCTTGTCTAATCCAATAGTACTGACCTTCCCATCAATCCAGTTCATACTCAGACCCACACTTTGTTCCAGCTTGACGATTCTGTACTGACGTTTCAGTTCTTTGCACTTAGGCTTGTGGTCTTTCCAATGATTATGTTGACATTCTTTACTGCAATAACGTGTCAAGTAGCATCCAGCACAGCGCCTAGTTGCAATGTTCGGACAGACCGGACACTTTAAGCCACCATCACTTACTGCTTTGGCACGTCGCCTCATTTTTTTACATTCGTTTTTTCGAGCTTTTGCGAAAAGTGCTTTCAATTCCTTGTCCAGCGGATACATAGTTTCCACACAGTATCCTAAATAGTCTTGATTCGTCGAATCAGCTCCATGATCTAGCAACAACTTGACACAATCCAATCTCCTGCTCATAACTGGCTGCGACAATGTGTTTTCTCCCAGGCGATTTACTGCATTCGGGTCAGCACCATGTTTTAACAAAAGTTTAGCCATCTCAATCGTTATGTCTTTTGCTGGTCTGACGACACAATGAAACAAGGGTGTGCAACCAATGACATCGCGTGCGTGTATGTTTGCATTAAGGCTGATTAACTTTTTGAAGCAATCAAGATGCCTTGGGGATCTATTATGGAAGATCTGAGGGTCAGTTGTTAGACAGAGCGATCCCAATATCACATGAAACAGCGCAGATAGGTTAAGCAGACTTTCTCGTCTCTCAAGTAACTCAGGAATGGATTCTTTAGGAGTGCCATCAATAATTTTTACCATTTCATCATAGTCGCCATAGGCTAAGTATCTCATCCAGTCTGAGAAAAATGGGTCGAGTGGGTTCCAATCCATATCCCATGACCACATCAATTTCAAAATATCTCCGTCATGCTCACCAAGAGGGCTTTGATCTCCGTCGCCTGTTCCCCCCATCTTTATTCCTGTCAAACGAGATTGATCCTTCAAAATGGTTAGTTGCTCCCTTGCCTCTCTTACCATCCGTTCTTTTCTTTCGTGCTCTTTAGTCATTAAGTCTGTCATGTTTTTATCACCTTCCGCAAACATGGGAATCATTTTTTTGAAACTCTCCATCCTCTCTGTATCACTCATCTTTGAAAACGCGGCTGCAAAATCAGTATAATGGTCCACCGCTTTGGATAGTGGGTTATCTGTTGAAGATTCTGCCATGACTTTTTCGATTCTAGAAAGATTAGTTAATACAGATATACAAAAAAAGTAAGAAAAATCTGATGTATGCGGCAAACGGATATTTACAAATTTATACTGTACATGGGCTTGTTCCAGCCAGTGTTAATATAATTTATTATGAAAAAAATACGATTTTTTTAATAAATTTTGTCCCTTAAGGAATACTTATTTATATCAAAAGAATATACATCAGAGCCAAAAAAAAATCTATCAAAAAAGAACAAAATTCTAAAAAAATAAAATAAAATAAAAGTGAAAAAGCCGTCAGAAATACTGTATTTTTAACTTTTTGATTCAAAACGAAACAAACGTTCACATAGCAAACGACAACTAGAATCTAATTAACTGAGATCTTTAAAGCAAGAGACATCACTATAAATGGAAGCATAAGTTCACATCAAAAGATGCTTTGGATTTTATGTAATTGAAGTTCTCCTCTTTGTATTAAATAAAGTCTATTTTTTCGTGAATAAATGGTAAAATGCCAAAGGTATAATGAGTATTCTGATAGGTTTTTACTGGCCTTTATTTATATCGTAAAGCAAAGGATCAATTAGCAGAGGAGTAGTTGTTTTACTACGGTAGTTGGTTTCACTGCTACCGTTAAAAAGTCTAAAGAACAATAACTTCTGACTTCAGCTAAAGCCAACTTCACGCATGCGTCTAATCCCTTGCCATGTTGTAGCGTATCTAACCTCTCGTACTGTTAAGGAAAGCTTGAGGAACTTCGCTCCCTAGTGGATTCATGCATGTGTCTTGTCCAGGAGCTAAATGATAGTTTTACTTTCATTCATTCTGCTGATTTAGCAATCAATCAAGAAGAACAAACAAAGCAGCTGTTGGATGTGGTAGTAGCTTGCTACCAACATTTTAATGAAGTAGTAACCACAAATGAATTTTGGTTTTACCTGCCATCGGACAGACGTGGTAATCGTCAGGTCTGAACCAGGCTTTGTCGTGTCTAACCTCGCTTTTAAGCCTGGTTCAGACCTGGCGATTAAAAAATAAATTAATCGTAGCAATCGCCAATCGCCACGCGTGAACACTCTCAAGCAGGCACAATTTGATAGCACTTGAACGCTATGGGCGCCCAAAAAATTACGCCCCAAAAAACTTTTTTAATACTGAGAAAGTACTTCCTTTTCACACAGAGACTGCTGCACTGTATATGCAGATGATGTAACTCCATTATAACAATAATATTCTTTCCTTAATAGTATGCTAAAGCTGTCTTATTAACTATTTACACACTAGGTAAAAGCAAAAAAAGAAAGAAAAAAATCGCAAGAATTCATGAATTAGTTCTGGTAGCCTCACAATTTAACATAAATAGGTGGCTTTTAAGGTCCAATTCGGATAGGGAAATCATCTGGGAAATCATCTGCAGTCTTGTCAATGAAAAAATTGCCAGGCGTGCGGTAAATAGCACGCGCAAAAGGGTTATTTGGTAGTTGAGGCGTGCGACTCTCAGTCTTGTCATTATGAGGCTCGTGATCTGCGCTAGCGCTCGCTATAACGCTTCTTGAGTTAGTTAGTTAAGACGTGATTTTAATCGCACCCGTAGATACTGTTTAAAAACATGCTGTACGTTGGTGCTTAATTGACAGCAAATCACTGAGGTATATTAAGTGATTTTTCGTAGTTGCTAGGGAGAACGACCACCGTTGCTAAGGTAATTTTGAAATTTCCTTCGTTATACGAATTCCTTTGTTCACCTAACGAAAGAATATGAAAACATAGGTGGTACCAGTAGGACTCGTTTTCGTGTTATTCAATGAAATTAAAAAGCATCTTAGTTTCCAGCTCCCTTTAAAATATGATTTATCTTGACTAAAGATTGCAGACACGATGTTCCCCAGTGAAAATGCTTCTGATTGGTCAATATTTCTGTACTCGTCAGCGAATTTCGCCGGAGTAGACTTGCTCGATATGAAGAAGTGAAGAAAATTTGAGTGCCGCTTTATGTGGACACCGTCTTGCAAACAGTTGCTACGTTGAGTCAAAATAGAGCAAATTCTTCAATCTTCTATTAAGGCCTTCCACATAAATGCAAGATGTTTACGAAATTGTTTGAGATGTGAAAAAATTTATTTGAGATGTTTGAGATGTGAAAAAATTTATCACTGTCAAGTATTCCATTAGCAATTAGTAATCAATCAGTAATTTGTGATATTACGTCGTTGTAATTCGCCAGGCGTTTACGACGATTCTGACAGTTGCAAAAGTGTTTTACATTATGACGACTACACTGAATTCTAATCGTCGTTATCGCCAGGTCTGAACCAGGCTTTAAATTCAAACTGCATCTGATTTTTGGAATGGGGATTGGGAGAAGCTAATGGAGAATATGATTATTAAGAAATTAAATCAATGAGACAATGAATCGAATGAAAACGAGGTTAGACATGAAACTCGATCACAGTTCAGTGTTTAAATAGAAATTCGGGAGAGGTCTATTCTCATGGCGAAATATGAAAAGTAAATTTGTTGTTTACTAGGGCATCATTAATCACCAAAATGTTTTGATTATGTTTGTTATTTTCTTGTCCCTTTTTTGTTACTCGGTAATGTGGAAGAGAATTTCAAATTTGTTAATGGCCTGGAGTTAGGATCAATGTAGGAGTAAGTAAAAAAAAAAATTTATTTGGCACTTTTTCTCAGTAAATTTTCATGAATATTTCTGCATTGAAAAGCATTCTTCTCTTCCACTTGATGTAATGTTGGGTGGGAGCAGGCTATCAGTGGTCGTGCAACCAAAGTCTAAATTGAGCTTCTCAGTTGTAAGTTTCCACTGTTCCGTTTAAGCCAGTGTGACACGGGCGACTTTTGTAGGCGCTTTCAATCGGAGTTGTCCCATTTCACGAGTCTCAAAATGATTCACGGGTCGCCACCTATGAAGGATATGAAAATTTAAACAATCAGAATTTTTTTTAAAAACAACGGATTGCGTTTAACAACATCTATAATTTTAATGTTAAAAGTTAATGGCTAAAGCCTTAACCAACAAATTTGATAACATCTTAAAACAACGAATTGCCTTTATCAACGTAATGTAACTACATGATCATTTAGCATATGCATAATCAAGAAATTTCATAAGCACGATGTAAATGAAATTCATTCAGCAATAATTCTACGGAAAAGGTCGGGGAAAATTGGTTGCTATCGTTTCTTCGATTTCGGCAACCAACCCAAACGGCGGAAAAACATTCACCTGTCAATCAAAACGAATATTAGCCAATCAAAAATCAGGAGATATTTTTGGTGGTACTTAGAGAACTTTTCTCCGAATTGAATTTCTGTTTTTGCGTGTTAAGAATCTTCTGTTTACTTTGGGAAGTGATGTTAATTGTGAAAATAAATTCAGCAATTGTATCACGAAAATTGATTGTCACAACAAGAATTTATTTAATATATATGACGTACAAATTATAGTTTAATTACAGTAAACCCTCCAGAACTCGAACGTCCAAGGAACTTGTTTGACGTAACGAAATCAAATCGATTCATTGAACATCTGATCAATGAACTGAAGTTGAAATATCATTTTGACTCGTCCTAAATCTGATCGACTTGAACACTCGAATCTTGGCAATAAAATAATTTCGTTCTTGCATCTTCGTCAAAAAAAAATTTACTTATTAAACTACACAAATACGTTTACCAAAGCTAAAGTTTCGAAAGCTAACCCTTCTTCCAGAAAAATGAAGAACGTGGAAAAATTCGGGATTATACGGGTGTTGCTGGGTTGTTTTTGTCGTAATAATACTAGTTAACTAACCCACAGCATTGTTATACCAACTTTGTCTGACCAGAATAAGCTTTTCTATATAATCTTATAACAAGTCCTGTTAATACCTTTCAGAGTGTCTACCATCTTATTACCTTGCGTAGTGTCTACCATGTTCTTGGTGGTAAAATATTATCAACGTTAATTCTAAGATTCTTTTCATCCACGATTGCGAAGAAATATCCCTTAATACCAAAAACACCTTCTTTCGTAATTTTTTGCACCAGCAGCTGGTAGACTGGATCTGTGCGACTGATCCTCATATCGGAGATACTTCCGTCTTCATTGTCAACTCTTAACCCGTCATTATTAAGTGTTAAGCCATTACCACATTTTTTTGTTGGCATTTGAATCTTCACAACAAAGCTTTTCTTCGTTGGATTGTTAATTCCAATAGTACGCCAAGTGATGTAAGCCTCACTAAAATCGAGAACCTTTCTTCCCCCGGGGTATACTTTCCAGGGTCCTATTGATGATTTCATATAAGTCTCTAACGTGACAGTTCTGTACTGACGTTTCAGTTCTTTGCACTTAGGCTTGTGGTCTTTCCAATGATCCTGTTGACATTCTCTGCTGCAATAACGTGTTAAGTAGCATCCAGTACAGCGCCTAGTTGCAATGTTCGGACAGACAGGACACTTTAAGCCACCATCACTTACTGCTTTGGCATCTCGCCTCATTCTTTTACATTCATTTTTTCGAGCTTTTGCAAAAAGCTCTTTTAATTCTCTGTTTTTCGGAAAGAAAGATTCAACAGATCTGCCTAGCGTATCTCGGTTCGTCGGATCAGCTCCATGATCTAGTAACAGTTTGACACTATCCAATCTCCTGCTTATCACTGAGTGTAATAATGGGTTTTCTCCCAGGCGATTTACTGTGTTTGGATCTGCGCCATGTTTTAACAAAAGTTTAGCCATCTCAATTGTAACTTTGTTTGCAGACTTAAGCATGCAATGAAACAAGGGTGTGCACCCAATGACATCGCGTGCGTGTATATTTGCATTAAGGTTGATTAACTTTTTGAAGCAATCGAGATGCCTTGGGGATCTAGACTGGAAGATCTGAGGAGCGGCTGTCAAGTACATCGATCCCAATATCACATGAAACAGCGCAGATAGGTTAAGCAGACTTTCTCGTTTCTCAAGTAACTCAGGAATGGATTCTTTAGGAGTGCTATCAATAACTTTTACCATTTCATCGTAATCGCCATAGACTAAACATCTCATCCAGTCTGAGAAAAATGGATCCAGTGGGTCCCAGTCCATGTTCCTGAACCACATCAATTTGAGAACAACTTCGTCATGCTGACAAAGAGGGCTTTGATCTCCGTCACCAGTCTCAATATTTCCACCTGTTGAACGAGATTGGTGTTTCATTGTCTCAAGCCGATCTTCTGCATCTCTTTCGATCCTTTCCATTTTCTCACGCTGTCCAGGCACATGTTTTAATAATTTTTTATAACTTTCCAGGAGATTGGGAATGTACCTCATCTTTTCCTCTATGTCGCCTATATTTATATGACTAGACTCGAAATCGGTGTTAGAGGCACTTTTGAATAGCTCGTACAGTTCAACGTCTAATGAAAAATCCGCCATGGCTTCGTCGATTCCAGAACGATTAGAAAAGCGTTGAAGTTCACTCAAACATATGGTTTTTCTTTTTTCATTGAACCTATTCCAACCCGTGATCACATATTAATTTTGAGACAGGGGGACGTTATCTTGGTATGGTGGTGGTGTTATATATGTAGAAATACGTAAACGCCACTTCACTGTACGCCCGTGCTGAAAGTGTTTCTGATGTTTTTCTTTCGATTCTGAAATAAAGAAAGACATTTGACACCATGATCATAAATTCCACGTTAACTAAAACGAGAGTGGTCGTAGTAATACCGTTTTAATATTTAATACTAGCCGATTGTTTGAAAAAATTGTAAGAGTGTAAGAGAAAACAAGATGCCGAAAAAATCGTAAAGTATTTTTTGCTACGCAGAAATTCAAAAATACGAAATATTGATTCTTTCAGAAATCATAATGTGTATGCACATAACTCATACACTGTAAACATTTTATATTTGTTGTCAATCAAATCGAACTTACTAAATCACAAGCACAACCAGGAAAAAACCAGCTCTTGCAAATCTAGCTGAATCGTCGGATTCACAATTGCTTCTTCAAACCGCAACCACAATTTACTAAGTGGACCCATTGTGGCCCTTATTTTATCCTGCAGTTTTTTGTACACTGCATCCTGAGCCAAATCAAACCGTTTTCGCCTGTCTTCCATTAATTCTTGGTAGTATCCATCCAGGCTTGAAGGCTCTATCACATTATCTGGAGCCGGGTTTGGAGTAAGGACAGTTTCTTTCAAGTCTTTCCCTTTGACATAACAGGAAAAATACTTCGTGGCATATTCAGCCATCGCCTCCGGCAAATCCCATTGATACTGGGTTTCTTCAGGAAGGGCTTCAAACCTTTGTCGTTTGAAGACCTGATGTGGACCGATGTCGTCATCACATGGCCTTTTGCGAGACTCTTCGGTCTCCGTGTGTCCTGAGATTCAATGATCTCCTCTCTGACATTAATAGGTTCATCTATTTCCTCTTGTACATGAGGTTGATTTTCATTATGATCTTCTGATGAACCCGACATGATTGCAAAGGTAAACGGTGATTCAAAAATTACAAAACCACAAAATTTTCTTGTCACGTCTGTTCTCTTCGCGATTAAAATCGATCAAGGATGAGTATAGTCTGGTTTCCAATATCATCGAGATTAGTCTCGATTACCCAATGTTAGATCGTACGGAGATTTTATGAAATAAAACTTAAGTTTGATTTGATTGACAATATGGCATGTACCATATCTATAATTTAAAAACATTCTTGACCTGAACTGACCTGCTTATAAAAAATCCTTAAGAAATTTTGTCGGGCACCTGACTTTCTTTTTTTTTTTTTTTTTTTTTTTTAACAAGCCCAAGTGCTCTTGGAATAATTTCCGACGAAGCCTTGCTGCAAACTGGACAACTTTCACTTGTTTTCCATTCATAACTCCATCGATCTAGAAATTATTATTTCCGAGGATATGTATCTACATGAGGACGATCAACCGAAGTGAACAAAGTATTACTTCAGAATCTTGCACACAAATAGCCAGCTCAGAATCTCTGCTACCTACATCTTTTCTTTTTCTTCTTTTCTTTCTTTTTTTCAGTTTTTATACCAAAAGAAAGAAATTTTTTGCTCTTTCTAAATATATGACCTTTTTCATAGAGAAATAAATTTTTCGGGAAATACTACCGATTTTGCCATGAAACCGCGCAATTAAATCAATAATGATCAATAATTAACGTATTGCTTAGAATATGTTAAGCTTGTTTGAATAAATTCTCGTGAAAAATTCGGGTTTTTTTCCGGTTCGCGAAAGATTTTTTTCGCGAACAAAACAGACGTAGGTAGATAATCATGGAGATAATTGGAGTTATGGAGATAGTTATGGAGACAATATTGGAGATAACAACATTTTGTTTGGGTTCACATTTTTTTCACATTTTTTTTTTTGGACTGTGATGTTAGTAAACCGTTGAAACATGACATTTGTTTTTTATTTTATCTTCTTCTCGAACAATAATGACGTTTCTTATCATTCTGTATTTTATGACTTACCTTAAAGACACAAAAAGTCGCCTTCATATAAAGTCCCGAGCACAAATTGTCGCAAGGAAATTGTCGCGATTTTCGCGACGATGTACGCGACATTTTTCCTTTTTAGGATTCGCCACTTTTTTTGCTTGTGAATTTTAAATATTTTTCCAAAAATACTTCGCGAATTTCCAGCTATTTTTCGCGACTTTTTCTGTTCGTTGCTTTTTGTACCTTTAAGGTATATTGTGCAAGTGTTACCGCCCGTTCAAGTGTTACCGCCCGTCTCAAGTGTTTCTTTGTAACTAAACAACCAACTCTTTCAATACTTTAATACAACCAATACTTTCGCAAACTTTGATGCTGAACGAACGTTAACATTTAATCTCAGTTATTCAGATTCATGGTAAGATTCTGACCAATCCTGATTTTGAAAATGAGGCAACTGACTTCGTGAAAAGATCCCTACAGTGCAAAATTATTGAAGAACTACTGCGGGGGAGTACACTTTCATAGAAAGGCATATAAATTTACATATAGTTTTAATGGAAGTGCACTTCGTCGTAGTGCCGATTCTGGCTTGTTTGAAAGAGCTTTAGGTTTACATTTTCATTTTTTTTTGGTTGTAGAACACTTTGTCCCGCACATCGTACAGAGCAAGACCTGTCCTACATCACCTGCACAGCGAAATCGCCATGCGAACAGCTGCAATGTCCGATCTGCTTGGAGGAAATTCAGAAAGCCAGTATCGAGGTTCTGAAGATGCCGTGCTGTAGAAATAAATTTGCTCACAAAGAATGCATCCAAGTGAGTATTTCTATTTGAAAATATTAAACCCTGTTTCTGATGGATTCTGTCCAACGAACTGATTTAAGCTATTTCTGTTGAAATCGAAAGATTTTGATGGTCTCGGCAAGCCTCCATGCTCATGGATTTGTAAAAAAAAAAACTGTTGTTTTTTCTTATGTCAATTTATGTCAGTGGTTTTCGAATACTATCTAATGTTTTGTACAGAAGACTCGCTCTTACTCGATCATTCGAGTTTAACTCGACCGTTTGATGTTAAGAAATGTTGAATCGTGAACAAAAAGTCGAATTCTCTAAAAATTGATCATCGTGATCACGTTGTTGTTGTTTTTTTTTTATGCTCCCATGGAGTGCAGTCATTGTCCATTTTTGTTTTGTTTATAGAACCAGGCTCGCGTAAGCGGCTATTTCTTCAAATGTCCGTTTTGCAACAACGGTGAAGATTTTCAACAAGAGATGGCAAAGTATGGAATATACATCCCACAAAGGTATGTTGTATCCTGGTCCTTTTTTTTCTTATCAGCACTAATCTCGGTCCTGATTTTCCAAACTGTCTGGTCAGTGTTTTCCTTTGCATGTCAATACCTGGTCAGTGTTTTTCCGTTGATCCTTCAGGCAAACAACTTTTTCACTGTGTAAAAGGGAGCTTATCAAACTAGCCAGTTTAACATATTCTAAGCAATACTCATATTCATAAATTCATCATAAAGCTATCCAGCATGGAAGCCCGTGTTACCGATCTCAATAGCATTATTCATCATAATAAAAGAACTTCGTAAAATTTCCCCCTCCGTATCATCAATTTGTTATAGTGAAGCAAACGTCATTATTATTCGAAATGAAAACAAGTTGAGTGTTGCTATGATGGATAAATTAGGTGCAGCGTAGACCTACCGGAGTTTCTGTTTAAACGCCGTGTCGTGGCCTAGCCAACAAGTTTGGTCTTGTTTTTGTTTTAATCATCTCGCTGGAAGGAAGAATGTTATCAAAAAATGAGACAACAACAACAAAAAAATTGTCTTATTATCTTTTGATTGTTACGAGGCAAATTCCCATGAGCGATTCCCGTGTTCATTTCCTGTGTTTGTGTTTCTAAGCGCTGTGAACCTATAACAAGCCTATCAACTAAACTGTAACTGGTCAGTTGGTAAATTTGCTTGAA
The DNA here is from genome assembly GCA_027922465.2 of Turritopsis dohrnii. Taxonomy (NCBI): domain Eukaryota; kingdom Metazoa; phylum Cnidaria; class Hydrozoa; order Anthoathecata; family Oceaniidae; genus Turritopsis; species Turritopsis dohrnii. The sequence continues at coordinate 53,670 of BQMF02000510.1, forward strand.
AGTCACAGCGAAAGAGTGCATTTCTGTAGAAATATTCACACTGTTTCAATAGAAATGCTCTTCCACACAGTGACTATTTGTCGATTTTCCCAACTGGGTGGCTCTTCCACACAGTGACTATTTGTCGATTTTCCCAACTGGGTGTTTATCGTATCGTCATTCGATTTCCAAGTTGTAAGTTTGGGGGCGAATAGTTGCACCCGGTTTACTTATAGGGTACTTTGTAATGCTTCCATTAGAAAGGGCGTGTCTTCGTGACTTCATACAGCTGTATCTGTCGTAAACGTCGATAAAACATTCTATTCTCAAGGTTACCATAGTAACTAGTAGTAACTTATTTTAACGAACTTTAGGTCATTTTTTTCTTTTTTCTTTTTTTACTTTTTTTTCTTTTTGAAGAGATGCTGCCTGGGAAGAAAATAATGCTTATTCTGATCTGTTGGAACAGTACTCGAAATGTGATTGGCCTCAATGTAAATGTATCCATGGACGCACTTACAACGATGAAGAGTATGTAATTTTACCTTACTTTCAGTGGCGTGTTACCCTATTCGTTGAATTCACGTGCGAAAACCCGATCAAACTGATAGTGCTTCGAAAAAAGGCATTGGTAACAAACATGGCTGCCAATTCAATGAAATCCCTTTGTTGTATGTTTTGGTATGCAAGGCTATCAACTATTTCCCCAATTATTTTCCCGTCGGGGGTGAAAATATTCTAAGGGGTCAATATTTTCTACTACAGACCTCGTTGTGGAGTATGTATTTATTTGTAGAGTATGGCTTTTGCTTCGGTGTTATCACTGTGGACAAAGTGGCGTACACAAGAGATGTCTGGGAAAGTTCATTACGCCCGTGTACGATTACATTTGTACCGACTGCAATGAAGTCATCGGGGCGGCTTCAACTACCGTCGCTATTACGCCCGAAAGGGTAGAGGAGCGGACCCAAACCCACAAACGGCTGCTAGCGGAGTTAACCGCACGCTCCGATCCACTATTGCTGGCGTCACCAGTTCTCGGATACGACTTGATGTGTCGGAAGTTTAATCTCCGACAGTGTCGTGTGGTCGTCACGCCTCTGCCGGATCTCGTTTTGAATAATATGAAATATGGCGGCCGTAAAATCCGTTACAGAAAATTCAAATATTACATGCGGTTCATTAATTGCAAAGACGACAAATGCGACTGGAGCAAAGAAGACATCCACTGTGAGTTTGTTTGAAAGCTTTGTACACCTGCTCTACTACACATGGCTGGTTTGTGTTACTTTGGGTGGTTTTTAGAGGGCGGTAGTTATGAAAGTCGCTAACAAAGCATATCTTCTCTATAGTTCATGGTTCTGTTTTTCGTTACAATATTTTTTGTTCATTCTTACATCACATTCTTACATCACTTTGTCCTGAAACACGGTGCTAAGCACTGCACGAGGTTGCATAAATTACGTTAATTATTCCAACGTCATTTGTCATGTAATTGAAAACGAGGCATTGTAATTTATGCAAAAGACTATATCGAATCAAACATTACGAATGAATATTGTGAACCGCCTTTCCAGACCTCCAATATTATCCTAGTATTTCTTGTTATAGCACCGACGGTAATTGATCAACCGAACAGTCTTGACCACAACGAAAAAACGTATTCTTCGACATCAGAGCAGACGAAGGAAACGAAATGTGTCGGCAAATCTGACGACGGTCATCAGCAACATGCCAACGAACTGTCAGTCCTCCATTTGTTGCGTAAGCCATTGTTCTCTTACTCACTAAAACATCACTTCGATGAAGTGCATATCTGTGGAAATATAAACGATATTTCCATGAAAATGCTCTTCATCACAGTGGAGAGGTAAAAACAACAGCTCTCTACTTTCCTGTTCTGTACCATAGCAACGGAAACTCAACCGTCCAAAGTCATAATAGTTACACCGACACCAAAAGACACGTCGATGCTGCCGCCAATATCGACTTTCGTAGAAAGACCTCCGTCATTGCCGGAAATGACGCCGACGCGTTTTTCAAAAACTGCGGAAAAAATTAAGAATATCACTCTGAAAAGACCGCTTCACATAAGCAAGGAACAGTCGTCTAAAAAACTGAAACTAACTGACGGTGAAGGTGGGTTTTTCAGTAACTCCTGCAGTGTGGATAGAACTTTGTGTGATAAGCCCGATGCACACTATACTAAAGTTCAGCATAATCGGACGACTAATGACGACGAAAAAAAACTGTTTATAAAGTTCCCATTCATGAACAAGAGAAATGTGTCCAGGGAACCTTCTGCCAAGTCACAAACTTCCGTCATGTCATTTCAAGATTATTACAGACTCAAAAATAACGATATACTTAACGACGAACTTAGCAACCATGTTTCATCCAGCTTTTGTCAATCGACCAGCGGAGGGGAGTTAGCTAATAGAGCGTTACAGCAATCACTTGGAAACTGTTCAGACAGCGAAGTTGCGCCTGTAAAGCCTAGCTGTACGTCCAGCTGTGCGCCTATGGATAACTTTAATAATTTTGATCAGTCGTTTGAAAATAATTCACAGCCAGAAAGAAGAAGTGAGGAGCATCTAATTAACCCCACGAAGGAGTGTTCTTCGATAGAGGTTTGTAAGCAATTAGCAAAGCAGGAGAAGAGCAGTTTCAGTTCCTCATGTTTGAAAACAAAGAAGAAAATTATCTCTCAATCCTCTGGCGGTACCTGTAAAGACAGTGTGGCCAGCAATGGTTCCATGACACTGCTCGATGTGTGGTTGCACAGACCGCGATTGACTGCGACACAAAAACCGTTCGTGCAACGAGACAGTGTGGAGACAGTGATTCTGGACTGCGATGAGGAGGAGGGTGAGAAATCGGATTCGTGCACGAGTCCGGATGTCATTGCTGGAACCCCACATGAAAAACCTTTGAAATCGATTCTTTTCCTGCCTTCCTCACAACCTTGTTCGTCTCGATGCAGCAGTGGTTGGTCCTCCAACAACGACACCAAAGAAGATTTATGAGATTTATATATCTCTGTGTTCTTCTTAATTTTCTTTAGTAAAGTCCTTGTTTATAAGATTTATGGTTATTTAGAAAATAAAATGTTGTTCATGAGATGGAAACCCTCCCTGAAGGCCGGTGTAATCTCGAGTTTTATACTTTAAGTTTCACTGACCTGTGAAATCACTAGTAAACAGGCCCCACCGTGAATGAACATTACAAATGTCAAAAGAGAAATTTTTTTGGATAGCAATTCCATTTCGGATCAAGAAGCCTTTTAAAACCTGTCTTTCGTCGAATGAAACCACTTCGCGAAGCGTGCCACCAAAGAGCTTATTTTGGTTCGGTTTTACATGCAACTTTGTCAACGTTTAGGGAGGAGCGTCAATTACTGTCTTTTAGTCCAAAACTCTCGAAGACTCCCTTTCTTTAACCTCGTTCCCAGGACTTCTAGCATTATTGATATTTGGACGACATTTCTTCGCTGAGGATGCAGTTCTCAGGTTTTAACACACTGTCGCTGTTGTGACCGATTCTACATCGACAACAGCGTGTTGTTTTTTTACCATCTCGTTAATTCGACAATTTTGATTGGTCAACCCTTTGACCAATGACATGTTTTAAATTGTTTCAAGACTTTAGTATGGAAGTGTTTTCACACACATACTCAAATGAAATACAAGTTGTAAATAGCTATTGTGAAATCGAACTTTTTGAACTACCCGCCACACCCCCGACCAACTGACCACCCCTCCTGGATTACTTTCTTATATTTCGTTGTTTGAACTATTACTTGTGGTGTTGCCGTGTCACTTTCTCCCGCTTTATGCAATGATGGTCTTGTTTACCCACACACAGACAACAAAGATTGGTTAATAACTCTCTTCATATTTAAAGTCAATCCGTGACATGTTATGTAATAGATATTTATATATAAAACAGAGACTGAAAATACACTTTATTTAACCCCTGGGATTATTTCATGATTCGAAACCGCTGGGGAATCGAATCAAGATGATTTCAAAAAACATCCACTGGTAAACTAACACAAACAATTCCATTCCAATTGCAACCCTAACCCTGCCTCGTTTTGATGCGGTAATTCGATTTAAACAATCACTGGTCATCCAATCAGAGGGATACATTCTCGCATACGTAAGCATGCAATTCGTGTTACAAAAACTGATTCTGTGTTACATTAAAACGAAGCAAGGCTGGATACTAGTTAAATTATTACCGTTTAAACTGTAACTCGGGAAATCGGCGTGGACCTTTCGGAATTGTGCTGAAGTGTCGTGTTTCAACCGAGTTGGCCATCACATCTTATTTACCAAAAACGTTTACGTGTACCAAACACGGTATTCAAAAAAATTCGGGAAAATCTGTCGGTTCGCAAAAACTGATATAATAAAAAAAAGAATGTAAAAAATAGTTATATGTTTATAATGTAGGTAATGAGAAAAACCGTTTAGGCGTCATTTCCAGATCAACTGAGTACTCTGATAAAAGAAAAAAAACATAATCCTCTCGAGACAACTTAGTAAACATCGATGTTACGAGCAGTTACTATGTTCCGGAAATGAAGCGTATAAACCTTGTGGATTCAAAAAAACCGAAAGTGTTATTAGTTACTGTAGTAAATAATATTCGGAAGATACCGTGTCGTAGGTCTCCTCCGACAAAACTAACCGACACCCATCCGTCGTTTCACATCTGCACGTGGTCAGGCCTGTTGGCGACCGACACACCGAGCGATTTTACAAATTGGTTACCAAAATCCGAATCGTTTATAGCTGAATTTCGGGTTTTTTCGTCGTTTTCCAACTGTAAGATTTTCTCGGTCAGCTGTTCGACTTCTCGCTTCACTTCCTCGCATTTCGGGAGAGTGACGTTTACACTTTTCGTCTTTGGATTACCGAATAACGTCGGACACGGCTTTTCACCACGCGTAATGAGGTCGCATTCGACCGACAAGTCGTACGTGATTCTTTCGGATACATTGGAATCGAATTTGTAGTGTGGGTGAGAACGTATGTATTCTCTAATCCATGAAGCAGTAGTGAGACACTTGCCTAGAAAAAGTCACGTGGAAGATAGAGAGCAACAAACAGATAACAAGCACAACGATGTTTTTTCACTGGGCGTATGCAATGTTTTTCCTGGGCGTATACGACGTTTCTCCTGGGCATACACAATTTTTTCCTGGGCGTAAATAAAAGTAGGAATGGTTTCAAGTTTTTCGGCATAGAATTGTGATGGCAGCCAATCAAATTGCAGGAAAAAGACATCCACGTCAATGCAACGATATTTCGAAGAGAAAATGGTTCAACCGAGAATAGTCGGTTATAGATGTTCGTTGTTTAACGAGAACGGTCGGTACGAAATAATCGTTAAAAACTTACCAGAAGCTCTTTTGCTGATGAGTGAGAGGTACTGTCCAATGGTGCAAGCAGTATCGACATCCACATCAATACTATCGATGTAACTCTTCATCATGGTGATCAAACCTGGAAATCCATTTTCCTGGAACAACCACACAGAGATAACATGAATGTTCTTAAAGGGACGCTCACTGTGACGTGGTCGCACGTCTGATAAAATGTACGAAATATTTAAGTGGTTTACCTTTCCGTTAATGATAGTATCGATAGTCATCAATTCAAAATGATCTTCATTGTCATGCGCTGAAACGGGGGAGAGAGCACGTTAATTCGAAAAAAAAAACAAAACAAAAACGGATGAGGGAGAAGGTTTACTTACAGCAAGTCAAAGCTTTCCGAAAGTAGAACTGTTCTTGCAAAACGGCGTCTCGTTTCACAGCTGTGCGCATATTCCGCTCCACCTGAAATAGGATGGTGGATAAAACGTAAGGGTGTGGTTACCACTGGCATGACCCGTTCACGTAGAGGCCGTCTGTAGCTAATGATCAGAAAGAATCAGGCTAGTACCAAACACGTCATATAAACGTATCTCAGGTACATATATGCGATCGCTTTTTAGGTCGTGTTCAGTCCGTCATATAGAAAAAGCAATGCAAAAAAAAAGGCCAGTTCAAACATCAAAATTAAGCCTAAGCAAGTTTGGAAATACATGAAAACAAACTTTCGATGACGATCGGAATTCTGGGATTTTGATTGGCTAATGTGTAAGGTTCATACCGATAGGAAATTTATGCAAGCAATGCTCACTAGGAGCCCTCACTAACACACACCGCAAATCAAAAAGACATTAGTATACATATAAATAAAATTATAAATGAAATTTAAAAAAAAAAATTCGGAGTGAGATATGTTGTTAATATGAAGTCATAAACCATAGACAAGGGATGTTCCACGCGTATAAAAGGCCGTGGTCATGAAAGGTCGTGGTCATGAACGAGAAAACCCAAATAACTTTCATTCAAAAAAAGACAAAACCGAGCTTCTACTCTGTATGTGGAAATAGATATTTTATATTGTAAGTTTCGTTGGGTCATTTTGTTCGCTGTCCATTTGCATTATTGATAAACTCCTAAAAATGGTTCAATGTAGTGAAAAGTTCTTTTTTGATAGAAGCATGAAAGTTTAACGTAAGCTGATTTTAATGGAAATGCATTTATAGACGTTATACAACTTAACTTTCTATTCTATTGAAAACAACATTTCTTTTAGCCAAAATCTCCTTATTCTAAAAAATGATTTCGACTTGTGTCAACAATGTTTTAAAGCCATTTTATTTAATAAACAACGCCCCTATCCTTCAGTTGGCCAATAAGAAGCCTTCTTCTATCTTTACGTGATTGTATACGTTGAACATTTTTTTTAGGTGTGGTTCGGAATTTCATTCCCGTCGAAGACACCCTCTCTATAACACCCTAAGACACCCTCTCTATAACACCCTAAGACACCCTCTCTATAACAACTTGATTACGAAATAAAATCCGTACAGCTAAAATATCTTGTAAATGTTTTGTATATTTTGCAATAAGCACCGCATTCTAAAATTACATCACAGAAAAACTTCCCTTCGATTTGGCATTCTCGTCGAAGATTTCGTCACTCCGAAAATCAAATCCGAAAGTCAATCCGAATCACTGTCAGCGATTGCGCATACTTCGCAACTAATGACAACCTAAACATCAAGAAACATACCTTCGATATTGGCATCAATAAATTTAATTTGTACGACAGAATGACGCGCGTCAACAACACGATAAACACGACGTAGGCGGCATTTTCGAAGTCCGTCAATTGGACCTAGGCAAAGAAAAAAAAAACAACGGCATGAAGATACGACAGTATGACGGCAAAGAACTTCCATGTTGAAATATATAATCTTTCGTCGAACTTTCAAATCCGACTTTTGATGCGAATTTCATTGATTGTAAATTTTGCTTAAAACAAACAAACAAAAATAAAGGGGTCGAAAATAATGGTCCGATAACTTGTTACTCAAACAAGAACGAGACCAGAATGTCGTCTGGTAACAACCTGCACAAATAAGAAAAACAAAATCCGCTGTCAGAAAATGCTGAGTCAACACCACTCGCTCTGCTTATATATTTACTTATTTACTTTAACTTCAAATCGCTGAAATAATTTGTCATTGTCGCATCGAAACGAGGCTGGGGAGGATAGTTGAGTCAAATTTCGACATTCGAAAATAAATTCGGTTCGTATATTTTCGTACATCACCTAAGCCGAATCTCGACAATGCGGAAAATATGCAATCAATGTATTTGCTTCACAGCCGAGACAATTTCATTCATTTCGCCAATCAGAATGAAGGAAATTCTTCCACCGAGTAGAAGACATACTTAAGTACCAGATCTCTTAAGTTACCGATTGATTCGTTAAATTAGACGGTCGAAACAAAAGGCATTGTGAGATGGTTTACCTCCATAGTACGAAATTCAACTCGCCATCCGATACTGCTTCCCGGCGGTGGCGGTTTAAAACGGATACTTTGCCAGTTCGTTGATTGGATATTCTAGAACAATAGACACTACATCACTACTCATTTCGAAAAACTACAAATGCATTATGGGAAATGTGTTCAAACCTCGAAGTGATCTGTCTCGACGTCATCGCTGATTTCGAGTTTCTCGGAAAACAGAGATAGCGGGTCACGGATAAACAGGTGCGCGATGTGTTCCGCCAGGATATCGTCAACGCCTTGAAGAATAAATTAGCAACAACTTAATATTCGGCATGTCTGAATATAACTTCTTTTTGACTGATGGCTAAGTCGTCAAGGGCATTTTTTCTTTTTATCGGGTATTTTCTCCGACATCGTGTAGAAATCATCACACAATAACAGCCATACAATATTGTTCGTCTCATAACTCGTTGCCATCAGACTTTTACGGTGCAAACCTTGTGAAATGTGTTTGGGTTAGTGAGTGAGGGTTAGGCTCAGGGTTGGCCTCATTTGCTCAAATACTTTTATAAGAGATTAATGATTAATGTCATGGTAACGATTTCTCAGATGACCATACCTTATCGGGGAAAAAAAAAGTCGGGGAAAAATGACCAATTTTTTTTTTTTTTTTTTTTGGGGGGGGGGGGGGGGCTGACTAAAATTTTCCCCGACCAAATTTTCCCCCGACTTTTCGGCACCCAACCAAAAATTTTCCCCGACTTTTTTTCCCCCGATAAGGTATACAATAATTCAGACGTTATTGTAATATCTTGTTTATTTTCTTCTTATATTGAAAATATTTAGTCAGGGAAAAGGGACTAATTTCAAAATTTAGTCGGGGAAAAGTGCCTTATTTCAAAAATTGGTCGGGGAAATGTGACTAAACTTTCCTTAGGTGACTAAAATTTTCCCCGACTAAATTTTTTACCGACTTTTTTTTCCCCGATAAGGTACTCTAATTTCAATCGTCTCCCTTGTTTTCAAGATATTTTACATCCTGGATGGGTTGATATATCTTGCCGGCACGATACAAAATACACAATGAAAATGAAAAAAGAACTTGGAACAAGCGATGAAAATATAAGACTTAAACCCAGAATCATCAATGAACGCAAATGAGAGAGAGAGATGTTTTTGTAAGAGATTTTGTACCGGTCCGAGATTTCCAAGAAAAGCTCAACTCATCAAAATATTAATTGAAAAAGCACTGCGAAGGAGTGCATTACTATATAACTATACACACTGTTTCAATGAAAATGCTCTTCATCGCAGAAGGAGCGATATTTTCCGACTTACCTGCATCGAGAAGCATTTGTTTATGATGTGGTTCGAATTTGACAGGTAGGTCATTGTAATCTTTCGAACACGGTGAAATGTACATGTCCACGCAATCGTACCGAGACTTCGCTATGCGAAATTTATCGTTTGTCAGGGGCTTTATGCGAGAAAAAAAAAGGAGAAAAAGTGGTTAAAACAAAATCGCAAGTGATGGAGTCCAATAAACACCCAAGATGGAGTGAAAATTCGCTCAGAAGGAATCGGAATCGTAATCGGGAGGAATCCCCTATTTTCGGGGGAATCCCCTGTTTTCGGAAGGAATCCCCTATTTTCGGGAGGAATCCCCTGTTTTCGGAAGGAATCCCCTATTTTCGGAAGGAATCTCCTATATTCGGGAGGAATCCCCTATTTTCGGAAACTTCACCACAGAAGGAGTGAAAGCAACTGACCTTGAGACCACGCTCTTCATCTGTCCGATCGTCGACCGAACCAGAGATGACGTCCCATCGACAATCGACGTCCGTCAAAGTACCTTGAAACGCCGGTGACGCTGCACTCAAAGCCATCTACGACGGAATTGATAGAAACTGACGTAGAAATTTTTCAAATGTCTTCAATGAGTAAATAATACCCGACTGAAGTTTCGTATGAATGTTTTTACCATGATAGGCGCTAATACTGCCAGTTGATCGTACAACATACGGGCTTCATCGATATTACACGCTTGGAAGGTAACCTGGAAAAAATAAAGCAGAGCCTAGAAAATGTGTATTTCGCGTATACTAAAAGTTGAACGGTGTGTACGTTTGACGAAGGAAGTATTTAAGTTTATATAAGTTTATTGCGAACATGCATACTCGATAATGGTAACTGAATATAATTCAGACATGTATGTTTGAGGGCGTATACGTATTTCGAACGTTCAAATTACCTATTGTTGAGGGTGACTGGCGTTAATTTTCAGGGTGGATGGCGTATATATTTGTGAGCCGCAAGTGAGTAGTTTGAGGTCCTAACACAATACACCTTTGCCGAATTTCTGTTTAATGCTTAGTTACCAAGTTTCGCCTCGCTTCTATGTTTTTCATTGTTTTTCTAATTTTATGTTTTCAATAAGGCCTGACGATTACAACGTAAAGATTAAAATATAGCGTAATCGTCGTAATCGTCTAATGTGAACACTTTTGTAATCGTCGTAATCGTCTAATGTGAACACTTTTGTAATCGTCGTAATCGTCGTAAACGCCAGACAAAATATCAAAAAATTTGAGATAATTGAGAATGTTCAGACCTGGCGATTGGCGATTACGACGATTCATATTTTTTTAATCCTCGTAATCGTCGTAATCGTCAGGTCTGAACTAGGCCTAAGTATTAGTTACATGTTATTGCAACTCCCCAGTGGAATAATTAGAAGTAATTAAGAGTTTGAAAAAGAGACGAAACTCAGAGGCTAGGCTATAACACGGTGTTTAAACGGAAATTCGGGAAAGGTATATGTTTTTCGCTCCTTTTGAAACAATCTCAGGTAAGCTAACCTGTAAGCAAGAGCAACCCATACCGAACCCCATACAATCCATGTACACATGGTCCGGTTTGATTGCCAACTTGGCCTCACCATCATCATTTGGTATATCCGGAAGAAATGGATTTGGTGTACTTTTGTCTCGAAAAACTAAAAAAAACAAAAAAAACAATCAAAATCATAAAACCCGATTCATGAGGAAAAGAAAACGAATACAAAGGATGAAGAGAAAAAAATGGCTGCCGATAAGCTCGATTAACGGGTGGCTACAAAAAGCGAAGAAAGCTGCAAATGGCTTTTCCATCAATGATTGAAATCTACAAAAGGCTTACCTGGCAAGTTGATCTCCTGCCTTCTGCCCTTTCGTGAGCGAATATTTCGTGTCAGTGTGCTATGAGATCAACAAAACAAATAAAAATCAGAAAGAAATGAAAGACAAAGAATTTTTCTCTCCGACCTTTTCATATTGTAACTGATCTTAAATTCTGCATTAAAACTTCAAGACGATCACGTGACCATTCGAAAAAACAACACACTTTTATCGTCCCGCATTGGTCTTCGCAAACTCTTGGACACCTTCTTTGTTAACATGTTACTGTTATTACAAGAAACGAAGCACCCAATCTAGTTGGAATCAGATGAAAGCCTATTCAATTATTTTACGAGTTTCTTAAAATCTTCTTCGCTCTTTCGTTAAGTAGTAAAAGTTTCTTAAATTTTTGGAGGCTTTACTGATTGGTGTCTTATAAAAAAACCCCAAAAAAACCGTGCATTAAAAAGTTGCGTCAGCAGGACCAGTTTTCCCGTTTAAAAAACAAACGCGTGAGGTCCGGCTTAAACGTTGGGAAACTAACGATATATCGTATGGAGAGTTGCACTTCTACTGTGCCATAAGACAGGGAAGAGAAGCTGGTAGGATGCATGCCGCATACTTCCACAAGTCCTACAGCCAAATGTCCGCATCGGTGTTGTTTTTTCAAGTAACCACGGTCAAACTTCCGAAAGATAAACATCTAATCTCCTTAACAGTATCTATGAAGACGTCTTGGAATTGATCGCTGATCTCAAAAAAAAACAAAAAAAAAACAACCGACAACGTTCCTATCGATACCAAGGTAGTTGTTCATTCTTTTGTGTGGGATTGACACAAAATAATACCCACAACTACGCACGCGGAAATCAGGAAAATATCCCCTTTAGTATATAAAAAGAAACCGCCCGAGCTGACAACAACAACAAACAACGACGCCCACAGGGAAGGAAGAGAAATACAAAGAAACTTGAAATAAGTTCACAAATAGAAAAAAATTAAACATGTCAGAAAAGAAAGGATACAGAAACACAGCTGTGACAAATTAGTGGCCATCAATAAATAATGACATCGAAAAAGAAAACCTCCTCTCGACACGCAATGATAGAATAAAAAGCCATCGCAGCAGGACGATTGCGAACAAAAGTTGATCGGTGGACAGTGCATCACACAAACACGAAATGATGACGACATACGTACAAGGTAAGGCATTTGGATTTAACTGCAACCTCACCCCTGGTTCCAAAGATAATTTTCTCGTGTAGAGAAAATGGGATTGAATAGAATTTTGTTTAATTCTTATCATCTTTCGTTTGGTCAAAATATTTTCAAGGGATGATCAATTTTTTGCGCAACATGTAAAAAAAAAGAAAGAAAAAAAAAGTATACAACCAATCTGCAAGCTTTTGATATTTTTAATCAAAGCATTTTCATGACGCAGTGAAGGAAAAAAAACAGAACTTGTAGTAATGGTAGCCTTCAATCCAAACCCATGACACCATTGATGTATACGGTCAATAGCAATACCGATGCATTCATGTTTTTCAATATTTTTTTCCTTGCAGAAATTAAAGTCCTATGGATATTCTTAATCGCCGTCACGACAATATATGCTGTCCCGATGAAAAACGGCAGCGACAATACCATGTCGCTCGTGCAAACCGTCGTCAAAGAAGTCGACCGCACATATTTGTACGTACCAAGTAAAATGACTTACGACGTCAACACCGCTGGCGGCGCCGAGAAAATAGACGGCATTGGAAACTTTCACGACGCATCAGATAATGTTGCGAGGACTTGGTTACCGTCACTAAAAAACTTAGCTGAGAAAGGACGAAAGAAGGGGCATAAAGGAGGTGGCGTGGTGGGTCTTTGGGGAAAGAGATCCGTCGACATTCCTGAAAGAGCAGAGAACGACTTCCTGAGGAGGCTTTACGAATCCATCAAAGGCGTCAATGATGTGGAGAGTCTGCAGAACTTTCACTAAATGCACAATACGGATAATACGTGACAACTTTGCTTAAAAAACGTTATTAGTCATTGACAGGCGGAACTGAGTATTCTTTTGATCTCCCTTTCTTTTTTTTTCTTTTTTTTTTTTTCATTTTCTACGCTTTCGTTTTTCACAGACTAGGAACATACTTAATTCTGGTTCAGACTTGGCGATAACGACGATGCAAATTCAGTGTAATCGTCGTAATCGTCTAATGTGAACACTTTTGTAATCGTCGTAACCGTCGTAAACGCTGGTGATTACGATGAAATATAAAAAATTACTGATTGATTACTTTCGCAGTTTATCATTATTTCCGCGAAATTTAGTTCCTGCGAAAAGTTTGATTCACCTCTATCTGCGAAAAAATTCCTCCCGCAAAATTTCTTTGAGAACGATTTTTATTTAGAGGACATATCCTTCAAAACATTTAAGTTGATGTTCCCTAGTCAACAACTACAGTAATATCTATCAGCGGCGAAATTCTTTTCATTCCGTGATGAAAGTGTTGAATGTCCCTTCCTTTTGGAATTGCGTTTTTTTTTATTAATGTGAAGTAATTTTTTGTTTTCTGGTTTAGTTGCACACCTGTAGTATCTTGAGTGTCAACATCTCTGTCTGTACTTTTTTTCCCAAGAAACATCCGATTATGACAATTCACAAAATTGACTATTTTCTTATATATATTCAGTATTTTAGAAGGTGACATTGATGATGGCTTGTAAGCTAGTTCTTATATATTCATTGGCCTCTTTGTAATCACTTTTTATAGGATAGATATTTAACGCAGGATAAGTTTATTGGTTTTACTTATTACTTTCACGCTCTTCGCATTTTTCTCACCATTTTGCTCAGTTATCGAAATTTAACGATAGTTATCGAAAATTATCGTTCCTTGCTCTTTGAATCTATCAATTTCTTTACCAAATTAATTAAGATATTTGGGCAGTATGACGTATGTACAAAAATAACTCTCGTCAGAATATTCTTACGGTAACAAAGTTTCGCAGTTTCTTCGGTAAAACACAAAATTGTATTTATCAACAGAAACACAATTTTAAAATTCGGAAGCTTGTCTTGGATGAACAAGACCATGTTTTGTTCTTTCATCAGTGGAATAGCTCAACAGATTTTCTTGTTAATTCAAGGAAGGAAGAAAAAAAAAACCGAAAAAAAGCAGCTTTTAAGAATGACAACGGATTCTTTTGAAGCAGCTTAAGTTTCGTAACCTTTTTCCTTGGTAATTTCAAAAAATAATGGGTGGTTTTAGGACAGAATTTCTCATTTCATAAATTTTTGAAGATTAAAGATTCTGTTGTCTATTTTCCAATGAAACATGAAAGATTGAAACTCACACGAAACGTGGATGCTTTGGGTAAATTGCCCTGTCTGGATAGTACAAAGACTTCGATACTGGATTTAGCAGCGGAGATGATTCTTGTATGGGCTCGGTGAAACCTTGGCAACCGATTCTAAAAAAGAAATCACCACAAGCATTACAGAGACTCGAAAAGAATATTATAATCAGTCATAAACACAATGTTATTCAATTCCGTACGTTCTAGAAATGGCAACTCTATCGCGTATTATGTAGCTGCCACAGCATATCGAGCAGTGCAGTGATAGGGTGTGACCAAAAGCTTGTATACAGACTTTTTCCTAATTTTAAACGTATATTGCATATTCAGAGGCTTTGCTTAAATGCCAATGTTTTGCCAAACTATAAGCGGGGTTTACACTATCAGATTCTGTCTGACAGATTCTGTCGAACGATTTTTCTCATTAATTATTCATGACAGATTTTTGCGTTTACATTTGCATTTTTATGTCGAAAATATTTATTTGTGGAATGGCGCCTTTCAAGAAAAAACGTGTTGCTGCAGCTATTGCTATTGTTATAAAACTCAACACGTCTTTTATAAAACGTGTGTGCTTGTAAATTCCTAGAAACTTCACATCATTAATATTTAATGAGGCAAAACTGTAATTTCATTGGCTGATTTACTTTCGACAGAATCTGAAAAGTTGAAAAAATTCAACTTTTCAGATTCTGTCGAAAGGTGAATCTTTCGACAAAAAAAACTTTCGATTTTCTGTTTACACTATCAGATTCTGTCGATTCGACAGAATCTGTCAGACAGAATCTGATAGTGTAAACCCCGCTTCAAAATAAATTTTACTATTATGTTTACACCCTGAAATTTTGAAGGTCTTAAAATTATCAGATCAGCTATAGTGGATCAGAAATTTCCAAGAAACCTTGAGAAGAACAAATATTTTAAGTCAACAAAAAACTTGTTTGACACAAATGAGAGACCCTACAGAAACATCACTGCCAAATTCTCTTGCTTGGACAATATACCATTCCCAACCTCATTTCAAAATCATGCTTTATCATTTTGCAGGGAGTTTTCATAGAAGAAGTTTGGAGAGGAGGTTGGATTCCCGAACTAGACCTTAACAGAAATTTGGAAAATTGACAAAAAAAATCTTTTTATAAAGAAAACACGTAAATGATACAGTCAAGCCGTTCAAATCTAAAATTATGAACAATGTCACTTTCAAACACAAAAGTAAATTCGAGAATAGGTTTATCAATAATTCAATTCACATTTTCTTTTTGCATTTCTTGTAATTTTTCTTATCCTAAAAGAAAACTTCCATCTTTTCCACCTCGACCTGAAATTGTTTACAAAATGTTACTCAGGGTATACAGCAACTAGAACATTTAAAATCTTCAATATGCTTGCTTATTCAGGGATTCAACTCCCTTATGTCACTCTGGGCACATATCAAACTTGCAACTCCCTTATGTCACTCTGGGCACATATCAAACTTTCAACTACAATGAACAAACAAGTTTATCAGTCTAAAATAATCTAGCCTCGCTGACGCAACTTCCCTTCCTCATTTGACACTGTGTCATCTAAAGATAATATCACATATCACATATCTTTAATAAAGATGGCAAAGCACTTTTTTGTAACACAAATCTCTTTTGCTAGGGATCCCTCCTTATTTTAACTTATACCGCAATCCGGTTTTCCTAGAAAAGTTTTATAACAATTAAGTAATGATGAAATGTGCTGATCCCTAATGTAACTTTAAACTCTTAATTCTGGCCTTCAGTTTGAATAGAAAATCTTGAAAGGAATAATTGTAAGAAAGTTTTATTTCAGATATTTCAATTTAGTCCTCCAAGGAATGAATTTCATAGAAATTCTACAGAAATTTTTTTTTTTAATCTTCATTCTTGACAACGGTGGATTATGAACTTCTGTAATCTTAAAACTCTACTGAAAAATCATTAGGGGTTATTATACAGGGTTCGTAGCACTTTTCCCAAAATATTTTCCCTGACTTTACCTGACTTTAAGAGGTAAAAAAAGGTATCGGTTTCCCTGATCTTCCCGACGTTGCAAACCCTGTGTTAATTTTATGGCAGTGCAAAGTAACAAAATATTATTTTATGGCATCTTGTTTTGTCCCCACACTTGAACAGGAAACATTTTGTAAACAAACCAGAAAAGATTACCTTGGAAAGGCTGCAAAGCAAATGACTGCTTCGTTTTCTTGATTGAGAAGTTTCATAAGTTCCTCGCGTCTAATAGCAACGTAAAAGAGGGATGAGAAGAGGAAAAAAACAAAACAGTGTCTTGCTTCCACCTATGAGTGAAAACTTAAAACAAGGTTTTGAGAGGATATTTTTCCTACCCTGATATGTGTTCTTTGTATGGGGTGAGCAATCACTTTTGGCACACTTTAACGATCACTCACAACAACGAGTGGGAATTGGTAATCTCTCGTCAAAAACAACAGAAAGTAAACCCATTTTATGTAAAATTTTATGGAGAAACCAAACCCATTGTAACTTATACTTATACTTATTTTACATAAGTAAAATGCCACAATCTCGCAATCCATTGAGTACAGTCAGTTTGTCTTACCTTATCTTCATGCTATGCTCAACACGATTGAATTGTGTCAAACAGCCACCAAAAGGCTGGCCGGGTGTCCCTAAAATATCATTGTGATAGATTTAGTTTGGTGGCCAACTTTATACAAATGGTTTATTTAACATGAAAAAAATTTGTTAATGGCATTACGAAGTGGTATTTGCATGAAGTTGGCAATAACAGTTATTAAAACGAAAGGCAAAAGATAAATATAGATTTAGTTCACTCTTTGCACATGCAAATCTTATATATAATAGCGAGTGTGCATCCCACTTTTATTTTAGAGAGTGATATATTTAGTTTAAATTTATGGTCAAGTTCTTTTTAGTTGCGCGTAAAACCACGTAGAGGCACAATGTGGATTTGCCACATAATTTCACACAAAATATAAAAAACACATGGCGTGACGTCAGTTATTTTTTGCTATCACGGGGAATCTTGCATATCTCGAGAACCAATAGGGATAACTGACGGTTTTTGGGGTCCGTGATACAGGTGACGCAACACTTAGGCCTAAATTTGTTTTGGTACTGCGGCTTTGACGTCATCAAAATCTTTGATCGAGGATATCTCTTTAACAGTTGGTCATAGTGAAATGACCCCATACATTTTTGATCTGTTTTTCCAGCTCTACAACATGGGTACACTTTCAAGTCGCGAATCCATAATTAAAATTTTCGTCACAGGGGGAACACGGTATTTGACACATCGTTATCGGTAAAAAATTTTACCCGGGTTACTAGTACATTTAATAATACTATGAACTGAAATCAATCATCGTGTCCGCAACCTTCTTCAGAATATCCGACATACTCTGAGTTCGTTTCGTGGAAATGTTTGAAGGAAGGAATGAATAAAACGGACAAGTACCTTCAATCATGTAATCAGCATACTCCATTCTCCATGCTGTCGTGTTAGTTCTGCAAAATAAAAATGAAAAAATCACATCATGAAACGTATAAGGCGGCTTAAGCTGAGGAATGAATTTCCACCACATAGTCACAATATAGGACAGGTTAGAAGAGAAAACAATTGATTGTCAAAATATAAGCTTCAAAACAATAAATTCTATTCTTCTTGTGATTGGTTGGTTTTAACGAGTTGATTCATTTACCCGGGGTTATTACATTCATCTTCTTGCAAAGATGGTAGCAGCTCACTGCACTTAAGAAGCAAACGAGACGATTTGTTTTCGTGATCCAGATGTATCAGAGTGTATTCGATCTAAAGTCAAAATATAGAACAATAATAGTGATTATTTAATTATGTGCACATAATGTTTAAAGGGGTGGTTACACGTATCTGAAGTGAATGTCAAAGTGAAATTTCACGACAGTTTGAATTTTTTTTAGGTTACATGTGTGTTTCACTTCGGGTATATTTCAATTCCCTTTTACTTCGAGTCAATTTTGCAACTTGCAGCATGATAAACATAAAAGATTTGTCTCAACTCAGTGGCAAATCCAGAGAGTTTTTGACAACGTTGAACCGTCATGGGCGCCCAAAAAATGTGCCCAAAAAATTCAAGTTAAAGGGATTTTAAGGGTTTGTTTGCTGATTTAAAGTTATCTAAAGTGTACTGTTAAAGTTATTTAACGAACGTACACAGAGATAAAAGCTCTCAAGGGAAGTGATATCGAACACTATCTCTCTCCTTCACAGTTCTGAAATATTGATACAATGACAAGAAGAAAAGGAAGTAAAAATAGAGAGATGAGCACATCGTTTATTTTTGTTTAATGAAATTCGTAAATTTCATGTGTTTGACACTAAACCATGCATTCAGTATATACAAGAAAACGTTATGCCCAAAAAACTTCTGGATTCGGCACTGCAACTCATATTTTGCCTTTTTCAAAAAAGAGAAAAAAACAAACAAACGTCAGCAGTTCATTCTTCTGATCTTATGTGTATCGAGCATCTTAACCACCACTTTGCTGTTATTACAACTTGAAGCAGTTATAGCCTTATAGCCAACTGGTAGACGCTCTAGGACCTCCTACACAGGACCCTCATTGATAACAATACCTTAAGGAACTGAAGAGGCTATCCTGGGTAAATAGTAAATAATAAATAATAATAATAAATAACAATAATAATAAAGATCACCCAGCACCAAAGTCATCTTCTTCATCTTTCAAGAAAAAAAACATAAGAAAGTATTTCTGTAATTTTGTAATGTCAGATATTTTCAACACTTTCCAAAGGGATTGCGAAAATGACTTTCTCTTAAAAACACGATATCATCATTTTCTGTACATTTTTCTTTTCATAAAACATACATAAAGTTGTAAGTTTACGTTTCACTTCAGTTCACAGGGGCTAATACAGGTCAAATTTCATAGCGGTAACCGCTATTGGGCGCCAAGATCGAGGCGCCCAAATTCAAAAAAAAGGGAAAAATTTTTTTTGAAAAGATCAAAAAAGAATGTGAGAAGAGCAAAACGAAAGAAAGGGAAAAAAGGAATCGTGAGGAGAAACAAAGACAACCTCGTTACCGTCGCTTCTTCTCTCTTTTGCGCTAAATCAGACTTACGATTTAGCGTAAAGCGCAGAGAAGAAGCCATGGGAAAGAAGGGCACTCTGTGAGGTTTCCGTACCTCCATAGGTGATTACTTTACGAACTGAAACTTTCGAAATGATTATAAAGTCCTGTAAAATATACACAAAGTAAGGAAATCAAAAATGGCGGAAGGTAAACACGCCGATTCGCGTGATTGAATTTCGAAGAACATTTGAAGATTCTACAGGAAAGAATGTTACGACACGAATAACAAGAAATGAGAAAGTTTTAAGGGACTAAGAATATGTATAGTATGTTAAAATAGAACGCATTTTAGATCATTCTAGGCCCTCAAATCGAATTCGCTCGGCAGGCTCAATGTGCGACTACCGCCGCCCAAATTCAAATCCTGTATTAGCCCCTGGTTCACCTAGAACAAGTAAACAACATGAGGAGTTTCTGAGGAGACCAAAGAACATGTAAACAACATGAGGTGTTTCTGAGGAGACCAAAGTGAAATTGTACGTGTAACCACCCGTGTTTGGAAGATTCTGTGATTCAGAGTATGATATAACTTGTGGACATCTATACTAGCATGTAGCTTTAGCTAAAAATGCCCCCGCGCTCAAGCATTCCAATTTGTACACACAGCAAGCTATATACATTAACAGCAGAAACAAAAACAAGTTTTTGGCCGAAAAAAGAATGTTTGGGACCTGATATGAGGCAAAGTTATATGCTAAACAAAGTCAGTTTTCGGCATTTCAAAACCAACTTGCAACATGCAAACCAAATAGATCTACACTTAAACAGATGAAAATATGCACAAAACTTTGTTACTTTTTGTTTCTCTTAGGTCTAAGTTACACTGATGCTAATATACCTTTCAAAAAGTGAAAATAAGACTTAACAAGTAATATAAGAAAGTATTTGCTACAAACAAAAGAAATGTGTGAACTGTAACCATGGATACATATTTTATAATTTTTATAATTAAAACAAGATTTGTTAAAAACATTCTGTAAGAGCAAAAAAAAAAAACTTTTTCAAAAAAAAATTAAAACGAAAAATCCATTGCGTTTCAACTTTGATTTAAAACAAACAATAGCCAATGTTTACATAAAAATAAACAAGAAAAAAATATATAGGTTTTATTGATCATGATCACACCAGGTTTGGAAGACAGTCAAATAAGAAAAACATGAAGAACGACAATTTGTAATATGGCTTTCTTGTATACACAGAAATCCAATTAAAATCTTTTGAAGGCAAGATCTGCCAAAAATCATTGCATTAAACAAAATTATTGAAAGAAAAATTTAGAGTTAAAATATATACAAAAATAAAATGTATGGTTGGCAAAATTTCGGATTCCAAGCTGTGCTTCAAAATCTTGTTGTTCACCTCACTAAAACAACACAAAAGTAACACGAAAAATGTCTAAGCAATTTTAGCATACGATCTTCCTAAATAACATAGTATGATACAATAATAAATTAGTAAAGAGATACGAAAAAACATTCAGTCTCTCCCACTTACAATACCATGCTTTGAAACGGGAAAAAAGCAAAGTCAGCTAATAATTGTATTCCACCGTGTAACGTCAACACGAAAGTTGGAGGATGAAGATGATGAAGAACAAAATCAGAAACTGACATTCGCCTACTTGTGAAACTACTATGCCTCCTCGCTCGCTTACGCTCGCTGCGGGGGCAATTATATTTCTCAGACAGATACCGTATTTCCTCTAATAAACGCTACGGCCTTTGACAAATTCAGCTTTCGATGCGGCGTTTTATAAAGGACGACGTTCCTTAGAGGACAGCAACAAGGCTACAAAAGATTGTGTGAAAACGTTCATTCAATTCTTTTTCCAGTAAACACCACTTTTCAAGATGCGGCCTTTATAAGAAGGCAACGTTTATCAGAGGGCGGTATCTATTAGAGGAAATAGACTAGATGGTTTCCATGGATGGTCATGGAATCAGTGAAAGTGAAGATTGTATTCAAACACCCTTGGAGCATTACTACTATGGTCAAATGGCAATGAACTTAAACATCTGTAAAAGGTTATGTCTGCAAAAATCCCCTTAAATGTTTAAATACACAGAAACAACACAGGTGAGAAATTTCAAAAATTTATCATAACAATAATTATTATTCATCACTCCCGTGAAATGTAAATGGCATTTTGAATAACATCCAATTTGAAACATCACTTGAACTTTAAGTAATGGCTTTATTGTCAACAAATCTTTTCTAAACATCAAATCACCTCATTGTATTTGAAGTTAATAAATTTTTACACGAAATTTCAAATGAATGACTTCAACATTTTATTTTCATTAACATTTTGAATTAGTTTTGAAATACTGTTACCATTTTGCAATTACCAATTTATTTGGTATAGAAGGTCATGTAAAATAATTACAATAGTCAGTGACAAACACTGATGTGGACCTACTAGATAAAATAAAATAAGATTAAAATCTAAGAATCTGAAAATAGCTATATATACGGTAAAATTTTTTAAATAAATCATGTTTATAATAATGAAATAAAATAAATAAATAAATAAAAATCATGAGCAATTGGAGCTTTAGAATTGAACAAGGGTAAGTAACTAAGGTTTGATGTTGAAAATATAAAATATAAAAAATAAAAAAGGTATTGGGCAAAATGCATTCGATACTGGCCTGTTAAGGCCACTGACTGAATCAGACTTGACTGTAGAAGCCTACAGAAAACCATCATAGAGAATTTACATTAAATATAATTATTGATAACTACAGTTGAACAGTTTCTAATAGTACATATAATGGTCATGATGCAATGCTCTACCGGTGGTCAAAAAATTTATTTTGTCGATTTTCACACTTTTTAATTCATATAAAAGTAAAAAGCATCCTTTTGGCAAAGCTTTTGTCTTTATGCATGCACTATTATGAATTGCAATAGATAGCATAATTGCTAAACAGCGTATATTTCGTGATTAATGATGACAAGAATTAAGAAGTCCTGCATTTAAATTTATCTGTTTTAAAAAAATTATATAAAATTTTTCCTAAATTTTGTTCATTTTTCTGATAGCTTGAGGGTTTTCAAGACCCTCTACGATGAAAAGCAAACTATAAGAATACTCACAACTGAATGAACCATTCAAAAAACATTATGAAAAATTACCCTTTAAATCAGTTGGGTTTCCATTATGTGGTAAAACATTTAGATATATTTCAAAATGCTAGTAAACATAGGAACTATGCATACATAATTCATGAAATTATTGTTACAAAAATAGTTTATCCATTGAGTTTTCACAAATTTGAGAAACAAAAACTACTTAAATACCATTGATTATGTTATGCAAGAAAATAAAATAAAATGATGGTTTTACTTCAAAATATAAAACATTATAATGATAAAAACCTACAATCAAATAACAAAAAAATAAACAACATTAAATTATTGCAAAGAATGCCAAAGATCTTGCTTTCGTAAAAGGGGGCTATCAAAAGTTCAGAAACTATGAAAGTATTTTTCTCTTTCTATAATATGATTGTAACTTTTCACAAACTTTAATTTAACATGGTTGAGCTTACTTTTAAAAATGTCACCATTTGATTTAAGTCGAATAAATCAGAGTTTATCATGTCGTGAACAAGCAAGTTTATTTTGGATACATTTCGACAGCTACAGCTGTAATTGATGGGCAAAGTTTGAAATTATTTTCTGGCTATATGTATGTTTAAGGCTATT
This sequence comes from Turritopsis dohrnii, assembly GCA_027922465.2. NCBI lineage: Eukaryota > Metazoa > Cnidaria > Hydrozoa > Anthoathecata > Oceaniidae > Turritopsis > Turritopsis dohrnii. Next base: position 76,875 of record BQMF02000510.1, read on the forward strand.
TGATTTAAGAATGTGTTGTTTTGAGAATTTCAGACCATCAAACCATTCATAGAATCTCTTATAATAAATTGCCATTTATAAACTCAATACCAAAAGAGCCTTACAAGGTTCACACTGTGAAGTTCTAATGAGGTGGAATTATTAGATATGTAATGAACAATCGATCACAATAATACCTATAATACACGCTTTTTTTAATAGGAATACCAGCCTCAGATTTGGCCAATAAATAAGAATAAACTCGAACAACCTGAGGCTCAAATCATTGTTTCAAAAATTGAGAACAGCTGGAGCCTGAATTTTTTTGTAAACTAAGAACAGTTCCGGATGTGAATTTTTTCTCAAGCTACCCTAAATAGTTTAGAAGTATATTATTTTTACTTGTTTATGTTTCTTTTCTATCCTACAGTAAATGTGTGAAAATATACTAATGATGAGGCAACATACGGCTGCGTTAAAAACTTTTTACTTTACTTTTTTATTCTAAAGTTCCAGGAACAAAATAAGGCTGAGATGTGAAACTGTGTGCTAAAAGCCAAGAACAAAATCAAAACAATTCAGGCTGAGAAAGGCTCAAAAAATAAGAACAGCCTCTACTCAGATTTTAGTGGCTCTTACAAAAAAAGCGTGTATAATACCTATTCTCCTGCCATTGATACTTTGAATTTTTTATATGAAAACACAAGAACTTGAGGATATATACACCTCTCTCCTATGCTGGTTTTATCGACAACTTACAGTTGTTAATTTTCAAATATACAATTGATGAAAAAATGAGAAAGTAAAAAAACTGAGGTGTTCAATTAATTAATACCTTTTGTGGTTAAATTCAAGAAAATCAAGACTTTTATCACCAAAAAACAACTCCATCTCAAATGTGCTAATATTGTGTTCTTTTCAATGATGTTCAATGATGAGGTTTTCATTTGAAATTTACATTATATATCTATCAATATATCGTATATGATAAGGACAAGCCTCATAATTTTCAGTTTCCAGCCTATATCGTTCTGTCAAAAAACACCACATTTCATCCTTATATTACCGGTTAACTTTTCAATCTTCTTCCATCCATCCATCTTCTTCCAAGATCTCTGTGTCTTTTTATAAAAATGATTGTGGGATTAACTTGTAAAACTTTATGCGCAGCAAGCAAAATATCATAAAGTCAAATTAAAAAAAAAACAGAACCTGCAGGGGATGGGGTTTTCTTCCTTTCAAGTAAAAAGTCGTAGGTTAAGGAAACATTTTGTTAAAAAAAGCTTGCATAGTCAAACCAGAATAAGATAATACCTCGTCTCCCCATTTTAACGTGTCTCTCTTACGGTCTTTGACTTTTTTGTAAAGATTTATAAACTGCAAAATGCCATGAACCTTTACATAGTCTGCTCGTTTTTTAGTTTCTTCCCACGAAAATGGAGTCCCAACTGAAAGCAAACCCATCGTGCTGCAGTTTCAGTTCAAATTCCATACTCCTCTCAGCTGATTGAGCTTGTCATGTTCCTGAAACATGCTAGATATAATCAACCATTTTTAGAAGCCAAGCAAAACAATAACAAATGTTGATCGCCCAATCAGAATTAAGTTCTTAAAATTGAAACGCTGATTCACGATGAGAATGCTAGTTTTTGCTGCGCGATGTTTTTCAAAAGCATTTTCTGGAACCTTCCAAAGTTTAATATTATTAAGAATAATGAACTGTTATTATATAGAAATAAGGGTATATAATGTGATGATGTCAGCAGGGATAGAACAATTGGAAAAATGGTCTCGGAAAAAGCAGATAATATAAAATTTAAATATCTATGTATCAATCTTTATAAACACATGATTGGCTCTCTCGTGGAGATTGTCTTATTGAAAACTGCCGACACAATTTCTTGACCTTATAGTGCATAGTTCATTATCTTGAAATCATTTATCCTTCTTCACCACACAACGCGGACGGGAAAAGTACTATATTGCTCTCATGTCCAGCAGTTGCTGTGAGATGAAGGAATACAAATCAGCTATGATATAATTGTTATGACAGGGGGGTCAATTTTGACCAAAAATTAAAAGCACTTAATAAAGCCTGAAATTTGAACCCATGTCGAAAAAACATGATGAGTCGCCGACACAGGCCTCCTCAATTGGGCCGCCAGAACTCTTAACAACCATGCAGTGTTTATCTATAAAATGGTAGCACAGCCACGAAGTATAAAGCGAAGCATTCTGAGTTTTCTGTCTGGGGCGATTGACATCTTTATGTTGTGGAAGGCGTTGTATGTGTTTTATGATGAATATTTTCGAGATTAACTGCCCGATAACACACACTTCACACATTTGATGACTGTTTGGAAAAATCACATTCCAACTCTTTCTACAAAACTATTTTTCGAGTGATGAATAATATTCGCCATCATGTTGGTTAAACAAAGTCATCTCCCAATTTATGGCATTATCGGCATTTTATTTTTCTTGAAAATATATCAGTAATTTTCAGCAAGTTATTGCGACCTTTCCATCATCATTCAGCAGTAAAAGGTGTCGTGTAAAACGACTGGAAAAATCAAATAGATAATGCCATAAATTGATATACATCACGGCTGTGACATAATCTAAACTATATCATAACATGCCTAGAGCGATATTTTACGGTATCTACAGATGTTAAGACTAGCTTTATTAGTGAGCAGCCTCGCAGTACAGTTCATTGTATCTTCTCTTTTTACTTGCTGTCAGATAAGTAATTCAGTAAAGTTTTTGATCTTATAAAAGTTCTCAGTAATTTCTGTTGTTTCTCACCAAAATATTATCTTAATTTCAAAGCTTCTTGTTGATTTACAAAGCTACTTTAACTTCAATAGACTTGAACTACAGAGTAGATATGCAAAACTGGGATTTAGCTATATGCTAGTAGCTAACCCGGGTAAAAATTTTTATATACCGGGTTTAACTTCAAAAAGGGTCGCCGTGAGTAAAAAATTAAATCACAAAACCGCGACTGGAAAGTGTATCCATGCTGTAGAGCTCGAAAAACTAAGCAAAAAAATGTATGGGATCGTTTCGCTACGACCAACCGTCGCAGAGATATCGTCAGTTAAAGATTTTGATGACGTCATAGCCGCAGAACCAAATAAAACTTAGGCCCAAATTTTGCGTCACTCCATCACCCATAACGCAGACCCTAAAAAACATCAGTTATCCCTATTGGTTCTCGAGATATTTCCCCAAAAACGTTGCGTTCGATTAGGGATGCAATGCAATGATTCCCCGTCAAAGATTAAAAACTGACGTCACGACACGTGCTACTATATAATAATCGTAAAAAAAACGCATGGCCTAATGAAAAATATGACCACGATTAAGAAGATTTTGACCGTAAAATTCAACAAAATTTATCACTCTCCAAAATAAAAGTGTGACACACATCGCTATATATAAGATACTAGTATCCCGGGTAAAACCTTTTTACCGAACTTAACTTCGAAACGGATGTGCAAGAATCCTGCGTTCCCGTGTGAGAACCCCGTGACGAAAATTTCAATTACGGAATCGGGACTGGAAAGTGTACTGATGTTGTAGAGCTCGAAAAACTGATCAAAAAATGTATGGGATTGTTTCGCTACGATCAACCGTTGCAGAGATATCGTCGATCAAAGATTTTGATGACGTCATATCCCCAGTACCAAATTAAATTTAGGCCCAAATTTTGCGTCACCCCATCACCCGTATCGCTAACCCTAAAAAACGTCAGTTATCCCTATTGGTTCTCCAGATATTTCCCCAAAAACCTCGTGTTCGATTGGGGATGCAATGCAATGGTTCCTCCCCGTGATAAGATAAAAAAAACTGACGTCAAATGATGCCACGTGCTTTTGGAATGATCGTGAAAAAAGTGTCTCTCGCCTCTACGTGGTTTTACGCGCACATAAGAGGACGATGACCGTAAAAATTAAACAAATATATCACTCTCTAAAATAAAAGTGGGATGCACAACGCGGATTATTATAATAAGACTAGTATCTCGCGTAAAAGTTTTTTACGACTTTAATTTCGAAAAGAATCTGCAGAAATACGACACGTTCCCGTGTGTGTACCCCGTGACGAAAATTTTAATTACGGAATTGGAAATGGAAAGTGTACCCATCTTGTAGAGCTCGAAAAACTGATCAAAAAATTGTATGGGATCGTTTCGCTACGACCAACCGTTGGAGAGATATCATCAATCAAAGATTTTGATGACGTCATAGCCGCAGTAGCAAATTAAATTTAGGCCCAAATGTTGCGTCACCCCATCACCCGTATCGCGGACCCTATAAAACGTCAGTTATCCCTATTGGTTCTCCAGATATTTCCCCAAAAATGTCGCGTTCAATTGGGGATGCAATGCAAGGATTCCCCGTGATATGCTAAAATGAACCTGACGTCACGCCGCGTGCTAATTATACTAATCGTCAATTATCAATGGTCTAACGAAAAAATGACCACGATTAAGAAGATTTTGACCATTAAAAAACAAAAAAACCAACACTCTCTAAAATAAAAGTGGTATGCACAACGCGGATTAGTATATATAGATATACAAATTCCACCACTGAATATATGACTTTTGAGTCATTTTACCAAAAAGTTTCTGCTACCCAATAATGGAACCCACTCAAATAATCCTTTTCTGACATCAACCTTAGTTCAATTCCTTTTTATATAAATTTTTCCGTCCTCGTGGGCATTTTGTCACTGCTGATGTTTGTTTTTTGTTTTGTTATTGTGTTCCCAGTTTGTTTGTTTTTTTGTAAATAATGCAACGGTTTTTGACAATATTGACAACAATGTTTTGCCTGTAACATCATGGAACTATAAAACACAGTTTTTTTTTTCTTTAGAAGACCAAACGGAACAGGGTATATAAATACTTCAGGAGAAGAAGGGAATTTGTCCATTTCAGAAAGATGTTTAGTGTGTTTAATACCCTAGACACCTGTTGTTTATGACTAATTTTTCTAAAGCATTTTTACTGATTATGTACATGACACCATTTTTGTTTCTTATGTAAGAACTAGTGAAATCTAACCTGAGGCTGTTGGATTTTTTTCTTTGAACCTTTTCAGAACTGTTTTTATTCAGATTTCTGCATTATTTTATTCTATGGACCGTCTTGTAAAAATAAAAAAATAATTATGGGAAACACATTTGCGGGTCTTGTTCTTATTCCATAATGCTGAATCAAGTAAAAATTGTAATGTCAATCATACTTGAAAACATCCCTTCACTTTTAGAATATGGATTCAGAATACTTAAAACAGCATGTTGGAAGAGCCTTGGCCATGGGCTTAGCTGAAGTTTCACAAGTGAAACCTATCGATCCTATTGAGTACCTTGCGAAGTGGTTAAAACAACATGTACAGAACCTAAAACAGGAAGAACTGGTAAATATATTGCATAATTTATTGTTTTTATTTTTTAAATTCTCACTTCAGTGTAAGAGGAGTCATCAAGAAACTTTTTATTTATTGATGGTTGAAGTAATGAGCACGAAAATTATATAAACACAAATTTGTTCGCCCATTTTTAAGGCTGATGATGTTATGTATAGCCCAACAATAACTAATGCATAACATATATACCACGTTAGTTTCACAAGGTGAACACTACTTATTATAAACCAATGAAATTAATCAGTTAACGTTTATACCAATGCTTGCATTAATTTAAACTTCTGTTAGAAGGTACAAAATAAGGACATCATAAAAGCAGGTTTTATGATTAAAATATTGAAAATGATAATTATCATAATTATCGAGGCTATAGTTAATTCACCTGAATGCATGTTTTAAAATCTTGTGTATGTTTAAAGCTTTAAAAAATACTCTTGATGTCCCAAAATACATCACTCATCATCTTCAATTAACATAATAGGTGTAAATATTTATAATTGTGTCTGGCTGTATATATACAGTGGCGGATCTAGAGGTATGTCGAAATTTGTGTAGGAGAGCATTAACATAATTTGTGAATTCATGTTATATTACCAATGGGATTGTTTGAACGCTTTTCTTTTATGGCTAGATTGCTAACACTCTCCTACACAAATTTTGACATACCTCTAGATCCGCCACTGATATATATTATATAATTCTTGTTATTCTTGAATCCTTTGATATTGAAGCTTGCCCAAGAAACGATCCAGCTTGAAGCTCAACGAAAGCAAGCTGCCGAAGAGAAGAAACTTCAGGAAGCGCTGATCGAAGAGCAAAACCGAATAGCAATGGAAATCAGAAAACGAGAAATGAGCAAAGAAACTGCAGGTATCAATTGATTGGCTAGAACAATATGTTTTTTTCGTTTCATTTGATGTTTTTTGCAATAAAAATGAGGGGAAATTACAATAGTGCCTCGAGTAAACGCCCAACTTGGGATAAAACGCCCCGTTTTGTTTACTATCTATATCGCTCGAGTAATGTTGTTTTTCATGGTGTACTTTTGTATCTTCCTTCTTCATGTTAACGCACCCCCCCCCCCCCCCCCCCCCCACCCCCATGAAGAAACACAGGGAATTTCGCCTTTCTGTTTTTCCATACGCCTGGATGTCTGAAAAACGGCTAATAATGCCGAAATAGGCGATAGTGTTTCAACACCTGCTTTGAAACTTATCAAAAAGTCACTGTGACGAAGACCATTTTTATTGAAATGGTGTGTATATTTCTTTAGAAATGCACTCCTTGGCAGAGGTTTTTCAACAAATTAAGGTTAAGTTAAGATGCAACGGCCGTGATGCTCTGAAAGTTCATTGGTTATCTGGTTTTTTAAATAGGTTTTCTTCTTGCAGTGATTTTCACCGTTCGATTTAAACCGAGTTTCCACGAATCGGAATTTTTTGTCTCTTCATTCCCACAGAGAAACGAAAATTGACGCTACTTTAACTTGTTTCCCATCAAACATTTCGCTTCGGTTAAAAAATGTGACAGTCAGTATATTATCATCCTCATCATCTTTCCAGGTGAACCTCAGAAGGACGACCGAACAGAACATGCGGGTGAGCAAGCGGGCGAACTAAAATCTGAATCGAACGAAGAGACTCCGCAGGTAGTGGTTGCCACTCAAAGTATGGAGAGCACGCAAACGCAAGGTGAGGGAGATAAACAAAACAATAATGGAGATACGAATGTCGTAGAAGGAGCTTCTGAAAACACGGTGGAGAGTCAGGGCGGTGAAGGCGCCACTGTGGAAGAAGATGGCGGTGATGAAACTACAGATTTGAAAGATTCGTTAGATATGAGTTGAATTCAAAACGTTTTTCAGTTTTTAGGAAGACAAAAGTTTTCATTTCACATGCTATTTCGTAGGGCTTCCCATGAGGCATTTGAATGTTATCAGGGATGTTATTAATGTTCTATAATCAAACTTCGCGTTTCGATCTGCTGAAAACATCCAGCCTCCTTTTCAATATCTTTAGTAAGTCAACCGATCGGTGGAAAACTAAAACAGCCAAAGGCGAGGCTGTATAACCTATGTCTGTACGTTACAGAAATTCCCAAAGTATTTGGAATTTTTTAAATTTTTAAATTTGAAAATCGTGTTGTTCTCAAAATTTTCGATGTTCTGTTGAAATACACGATCCGTTTAATTGGACCCGATTAGTCGATTCGAAAAAGAAACTAATTGTGTAAACATCGTTTTTTTTTGTTGTTGTTGTTGTTTTTTATAAAGTTGGATTTGCTCAACTTTTCTTTCAAAATGTTTTGTCGCCTGAATACAGGAGTGGAAAAGAAAATCTTATGGAAAACTAGCAGCTTGGTAAGATGTAGTTCAATTGACCTGCGATTCGTAGTTTAGTTTTTATTAGAGGTGACTTATTTGGTCGAATTAAGCAGATCGTGTGTTTCAGGCTTTATGTGTTCTTCTGCTGGAAAGATACGAAGAGGAGGATGAAATGCGCGGTTCTGAAATTGTATAGCTTACCTTCCTGTAAATGTAAATAAATGATTTAATATGAACTTATGTGCTATTGTTTGCTATTGCCCAATTGTAGATGTTATTCACATGTGTACCCTTTACTGATTGTGGCATGATATTCATTTGAAACATGTTCAAGGTTTTAACTGAAAGATGCAAGAAGATGAAAGCATCAAAACATCATGGTGTATAAACCTTGTAAAATTTGTTTGGGTTAGTGAGGGTTAGGTTTAGGCCATGCCTCGCTCTTTCAGATTATTTTAAGATGGAAACAAAACTTAAAGAAAACGCTGTTTGAAACGGAAACATTTTCGCCACGTTCCATTAAACAAATTTGCCATCATCCATCTGACACGAACGTGATTACTTTGGTAATTTGCCATCACAACTTACATCTGAAGATGATAAACAATGCGACTTAAAGTCTATTCTGCAAAAATTGCCCAATCAGAGAAGAGATAACGAATTCCAAATCAACCGTACCGCGTATGAGGAGGAAGTGAACAAAATTGTAAATGGATTAAAAAATGACTGGATTTGATAACATAGCTATAGAAGTTTATGCAGGATTTAGTTTCTACTTCTCTTTCCTCTTCAGGAAAACTGTTCTCCAAAAATTCTGTGTCGGATATTTTGCAAGAGTTTAGCTATTTCTACGAATCAAAATTATGTTCACAGAAAACTACATGGATTAAGGAATTTTGAACCGAATTAATCTACTAGACGAGATTACACCGCTTTAAGTGTCATACACAACAGGTGTGACGACCCGGTAGCAGGAAAACTGCTTCATCAGCATAAAACCTCACTTTAAAGTCAGTCCACTTTCCATCATGAATGATCGTGGTTTGTTGTTTTTCATCACAGAAGGAGTACACATTTTTCTCCCGAGTTGCGGAAAATGGTGACTAGTGACGTCACTCGAAACTCTTCTCCTTTATTGACCGAGGGCAAAATTGGATAAAATCTCTGAAACGCATGAAACATCCTCATAAGCGTCCGTAAATATCCTCTATGGAGGAGATTAATAATCCGAGGAAGGTTAACCTCGAGTCCAAGATATCTTGTCAAGAAAACACCGTGTATTATCGGAAAAAAGCGAGAGATTGTGTCCGAAGTTGTCAACCCCTGCCTTCGAGTCATCAAACATCACACTGAAGATGTTAACACCCTGGGGAGGATATCACGTCTTACATACATCACTTACATTCATCGCTTGCCTGCTTTATTGGTTTTACGAGATTTTATTGAGAATCTATTAAATGGTTTGCCAGTGTTTCGTACTTTGTGAAGATGTGGTTTCACAGTTTTGTTTTTTAGTCGCGAAGTTGCGCCGAGTTTCTTCAATGCCTTGTCGATTTCCCGATCGATTTTTCGCTCCACGCGTTTGTTTTTCGTCTTGTTTCGCTCGTTCTTTCGTTTTGAGTGTTTCGTCAATTTGGAGAGGGCGCCAGAAATCCGTTTTCGTACACCAGAAATTTTTCTCCCGATGTTTTTATGTCGTATGAAATTTATGTGTGATTTATATGACAAGGATTTTGTTTTCAAAGCATTCGTTTTGACTTCGGTCGCCGTCCGTTGCTTGTGACGCGTCCTTCTGCCGTTTCTTGCGACGTTCAGAGACGACATTAGACGCGTCTTTTTCCGATGTCTGTAGATATTGGGTGATTCCTTCTTATTAAACATAAAATGTTCCTTGCTTTTTGTGTGTGTTTTGATAGATGACGTGTCTGGTTCTGTTAACGCATCGCCTGGATTGGTATCGTTCGAGAAAAGTTTATGTTTGATCTGTTCGAAGTTTCCGTGCCTCCCAGCATGCTTTGCGTCACTTCCCTGTTGCTTTTGATTTTTTCTGTTGCTTTTACTGCCGTCAGATGCACTTGGTGTTGTTTCTTCGTCGTCATCTTCTGCATCGCCGGTATCATCATTTTTGTCGTCGTCGTCATCGTATTCGTGATCTGCATTCCCATCGTCTTCCTCTTCGCAATCATCGTCATCATCGTCGCAATCGTCGTCTTCATCGTCATCACCACTTTCGTCGTCATCTTCATAGTCGTCGTTATCGTTTTTGTTTCCGTATTTCGTCGTATAGGGACCAAGCGTTGGATGTATTGTGTTCGGCCGGAATGGCATTGGGTTGACAATAGGAGCTCCTGCAGGCTGAACAGCTTGCTGAATACCCTGCTGCGAGACTACTTGTGGTGCTGGTACCACTGTAGCCTGTGTTGGAGTTACGACTGGTTGGGGTGCAGATACGATCGCTGGTACAGGAGGAGGAATAGTCACTAATGCCGAAGCAGCTGGTGGTTGAACAACACTTGGTGGCGACTGCACCACGCTGGGAGGTGGTGGCTGCACCAAAGTGGGTGGTGCTGGCTGTATCACGCTGGGTGGTGGCGGTTGGACTACACTAGGAGCTGATTGCACGACACTCGGCGCCGCTTGTAGTACATTTGGTGGTGATTGAACGACAGTTGGTGGAGACTGAACCACTTTGGGAGCCTCCACCACGGTCTGTTGAGCAACTTGAGGTACAACTACGGGCTCCTGAGCTACAACAGGCGCTGGCGCTGGCTTCACAATCACAGGAGACTCTTCAGTTATTTCTTCTATGATTTCTTGCTGCGGTTCTTCAATGACAATCGTTTGTTTGCCAGGTTTCGGCTGTTTGGTATCAAGCACGATGGTCGCGTTATCCAACTTCATCTCCTCGCCTTTCTTTTGCTTCACTATCGTTGGTTTCACTTGTGGTTGTTGCGAATTCCTATTTTGCTGTTTGAGCTCGTTTAAGATTTCCTGTTCAATAGACTGCACACTCTTTTTAAATGGAGTAACTGAGGCTGCTTCTTCGTTTGTTTGTTTATGGTAGACATGGAGGTTTTGAGACGCGTGATTGGTCCGATCACCATGAGGTTCTTTTGTTTCATCTCGTTTAAAAGCCAAATTCTCCTTACCTTGCGTTTTCGCTCCATGGTTCACAAGATGAGCAAATTTACCATCACACTTGTTCAAAACGAACACAAGTGATAACGTTAACAGCAGACTTGGGACAGCAACCATTCTTGCGGAACGGTTTCTTTGTTGGCGTTGCTCCACCACCGCCTCATAACCTTAACCATTTATTTTAAACAAGACGTTGAAAAATGAACAACCTAGACGCAATGATGGCAGATTAATTGTTGGTCGTGATTTTGTTTTCTATATGGTTGAATAATTTATAATGAGCCGAAAGTGAGTCTCGTTCATCTAGGTTTACAGAAGGTAAACAGAACTGAAAAGTCACTGCGATGAAGAGCATATTTATTGAAAGGTAAACAGAACTGAAAAGTCACTGCGATGAAGAGCATATTTATTGAAATGGTATGTATATTTCTTTAGAAATGCACTCCTTCGCAGTGATTTTTCAACAGATTTGCCCACTTGGTGAGTAGACTTGTTGGCTCTGGTGTTTGGCTAATTAGGAAATACAATTCCCGGTTCCCCTCTTTCGACAAAACCGCAATGCATTCTGGTAGTTGTATTCAACGCAAAAAGAGAAATCACAACATCAACTAGTGGAGCACAAATAACTATGTTAAATTCAACTACAAATAACAGCTTTTTTGAAAGCTCCATAAATACACCTTCGACTTCTTATTTACAAGTCACTCCTTGCGAAGAAGATGTTTCAAATCTGACGTCAAATGTCTTAAATAGCAGAGGAGGAGGGATAACATGCTGTGTTCCTCACTGTTACAACAACTCCAAACGAAATCCTGACCTTAGTTATTATGTTATACCTAAAGATCCAGAACTACGTAAGAAGTGGTTATTCAAAATTAGCAGAAAGGATTTTCAACCACGTTCGTCACACAGAGTTTGCTCAGAACATTTCTTAGGTGGGAAGAAGACCTACATGAACAACATTCCCACTATAGTGCCCAAGACAATTAAACCAGTAGAAACTAAGCCAAGAGCAACTAAAAATAGCTCTGGACTCAGAACAACTCTTTTTTCGCCTGTTAGACATACTACAGAGCAACTTGAGAAACAGCTTTCACACGAGGAAGAGCTGAACATTCAAGTGGCAAACTTGACAATCGAACTTACAAACTTGAAAACAAAATTAGAGAAGAGGGAAGAGGAACTACAACAAACAATCAATAACATAGGATGTGAACTTCAAACTAACAAATTTACATTAGACAGATTCAAACACAACACAGCACACTTTAAATTTTACACTGGTTTTGAATCCTATGCCATATTCCAAGCTGTTTTTGAATATTTGCAACCTGCAGCAAGTAAATTAATGTACTGGTCTTCAAAGACAAACATGGAAAACAAACTCTCAGCTGATATAAATAAAAGAGGCAAGAGCAGAACATTATCTGCTGAGGAAGAGTTTTTTATGACACTGGTTAGACTTAGGTGTGGATTTCCACTGGAGGATATGGCAGTCAGATACAATTTATCAACTACACATATAAGTAGAATAATTATAACATGGATAGATTTTTTACATTCACAGTTGAGAATGCTACCAATATGGGCCAGCCTCTTCAGTTTGGTTTGAAGAACGCAAGAAACGCCTTACCGCATCAAATTTTGGGTTAGTTTTGAACCGACGTCAATCCATATTCCCAAAGTCAATACTTCAAAAGATTTTCCAAGTAAAAGAATTTAAATCTGCTGCTTGTGAATGGGGGAAACAAAACGAAACAGTTGCTATGGAAAAATATGCTGCAAAGTCGGGGATATCTATCGAGAAATGTGGATTCATTATTAATCCTAGGTGGCCTTGGTTAGGAGCGAGCCCTGATGGTATTTATGAATCCAGTGATGGAAATTTGAGAGCAATTGAAGTGAAGTGTCCGTATTCTAAAAAAGACATGACAATAGAAGAAGCGTGCTCTGATAAGAATTTCTTTTTGTCATTTGATAATAACTGTTCATCTTTGAAAGAAAAACATCCCTATTATTTTCAATGCCAAGGCGTGATAGCAATTACTGGACTATTGGAGTTAGATTTTGTTGTTTATACAAATATTGACTTGCATAAAGAAACAATACAGTTTAACAAGATGCAATGGGAAACTATGATGTTACCCAAACTGACTAAATTCTATTTTGAATTCATAAAAGATAGAGTTTTTTCATAAATATATTATTAGTTGACTAAGTTCCGCCTCCATTTTGTTTCATTATGTTCCAGTCAGCTACTTCTCCCTTTTAACCAAGTTTTTAATTGTTATTTATATAAAAATATATTTATAATAATGTTTTAACATTGTACATAATATTTTAAAATTTTGGACGAATAGCCATGTACATTTCATTAATAATAATAATAATAATATTAGATTTTTTTTTCTGTTACAACATTAGTGACACTTGTGTTATACATTTTCATATATGTACATAAATAAATACATACTGAATAAGGATGAGTATAAAAGTATACAAGTATATCATCCTTATCTGGTATTAGCTGTGGTAAAAAGTTTACTAGATAACAGCAGACTACCCATATTTTATTAAGTTCTGGTGCCATAGATAACGGGAAGACAGTTTGTAAAATTCGAAAGTTTTTTACTCGCTCAATAGCTCTCTCGACATGAACTCTCACTTTTGCAATTTGTCGTGTTTCATTCTCCTCAGTAATGCTCAGTTGTGACTTTCCATTCAAAAAAGGTGGTATGTTGAGGTTAACTGTGTCTGGCAAATCTTTTTCCAAATCGAAGCCACGATCAGCCATTATACTATCTCCTGGTTCAAGTAACTTGTATATTCCACTGTCTTGTGTTAAACACCTGTCGGTAACTCTGCCTGCATAGAGGTCTGATACAAATGTTATTGCACCATTAGGTGCTATTCCAACAAGACCTTTGGCAGTGTTGTGGTGTTTATAACTGGAAAATGTTGCCGACTGGCTTCGATAAGAAGTTGGCATTTCTGTAAAAATTTCTGTGCAGTCCAATATGACCCTTGTTGAAGGATATGAAGTTTTGAAACATTGCGGCATTGTATTTATGACAGTTTGTTTACTGGCCCATATTGGTAGCATTCTCAACTGTGAATGTAAAAAATCTATCCATGTTATAATTATTCTACTTATATGTGTAGTTGATAAATTGTATCTGACTGCCATATCCTCCAGTGGAAATCCACACCTAAGTCTAACCAGTGTCATAAAAAACTCTTCCTCAGCAGATAATGTTCTGCTCTTGCCTCTTTTATTTATATCAGCTGAGAGTTTGTTTTCCATGTTTGTCTTTGAAGACCAGTACATTAATTTACTTGCTGCAGGTTGCAAATATTCAAAAACAGCTTGGAATATGGCATAGGATTCAAAACCAGTGTAAAATTTAAAGTGTGCTGTGTTGTGTTTGAATCTGTCTAATGTAAATTTGTTAGTTTGAAGTTCACATCCTATGTTATTGATTGTTTGTTGTAGTTCCTCTTCCCTCTTCTCTAATTTTGTTTTCAAGTTTGTAAGTTCGATTGTCAAGTTTGCCACTTGAATGTTCAGCTCTTCCTCGTGTGAAAGCTGTTTCTCAAGTTGCTCTGTAGTACGTCTAACAGGCGAAAAAAGAGTTGTTCTGAGTCCAGAGCTATTTTTAGTTGCTCTTGGCTTAGTTTCTACTGGTTTAATTGTCTTGGGCACTATAGTGGGAATGTTGTTCATGTAGGTCTGCTATTTAAGACATTTGACGTCAGATTTGAAACATCTTCTTCGCAAGGAGTGACTTGTAAATAAGAATTCGAAGGTGTATTTATGGAGCTTTCAAAAAAGCTGTTATTTGTAGTTGAATTTAACATAGTTATTTGTGCTCCACTAGTTGATGTTGTGATTTCTCTTTTTGCGTTGAATACAACTACCAGAATGCATTGCGGTTTTGTCGAAAGAGGGGAACCGGGAATTCGCTCTGCATCACGTTTTCTTTTATTTAAAAAAAAAATCTAAAAACTGATTTTAAATTTAAACTGATAATTTAATTGCCCCCGCAGCGAGCGAGGAGGCATAGTAGTTTCACGAGATAGGCGAATGCCAGTTTCCGATTTTGTTCTTCATCCTCATCATCATCATCTTCCAACTTTCGTTTTAACCTTACACGGTGGTATACAATTATTAGCTGACTTTGCTTTTTTTCCCGTTTCAAAGCATGGTACTGTAAGTGGGAGGCAGAATGTTTTTTCGTATCTCTTTCCATGTTTGTGCAGAGAAGAAATCACGTGATCTGTACTGTACAGATATGTGCAAAAGTATCAGTTGTGAAAATTCAGATGATACTGAAGAAGAAATTAATACTGATGACGAAGATGACCTATGAGTTTCTATATTAATCTTTTGAGTAACGCAAGATTTCTTTTTTTGTTACCGTATTTTCTCGAATTAAAGTCGCCCCCGAATAGAACCCGCCCTCGATTAGAAGCCGCAAAATTTCGTCAAGAAAATTTAATAGAAGCCGCCCCCCGAATAGAAGCCGCATTTATTTTTCGGATAACATGGAATAACAATTTGTTTTTTAAACTAATATTTCTATTTCACCTTCTTTAATCAATATATCAGTAAATCAGTTACATCTTTTTAGACCTTCTACTGCTAAGTTTACATCACCATCATCAAAGATGGGAATTCCTATAAATTCAAGGTTCCTATCTGATGCTCCTAGCAAGACTCGGGCCTCCTCGGTCGGTTGTTGGCCTTCTTTCAAGCAATGGATTTTGTTGACATCACGTGATTTCACACGTTTCAAACGATTATTTCTTTATAATCTCACGATCAGATAAATAGAAGCCGCGCCCTCGGATAGAAGCCGCCCTCGATTAGAAGCTGCAAAATTTATTTCTCTCCGAAAATAAATAGAAGCTGCGGCTTTTATTCGAGAAAATACGGTATGTTCTTTACGTAACAAATTTTAAATCCAACAGAAAATATTTGGAAAATAAAAATAGATGCCCTTACGGGCAGAAAGATTTCTGCAAAATCTGTTGAAGCATGAATTATATGAAAAGTGTTATGACATTTATGAAATTCGACAGAAAATGTTGCATCATCTAAAGGTGGGCTTTGCTTGTTCGAATTCGAATATTCAAATGCTAGATAGCTCTGCTACTTATTTATTTTATTTATTTATTTGTGAGGCGTTCTCACTGAAGGGAATATATTTATTTTTTAAGGATTACAAACAGGATTTCTTTTTTCGACATCTGGGAAAACTGTCAACGATAAAATTCAATACAGATTCTGTCATTCATGTAGGTAGTTATATCCCTCAGTTCCACAACCATTTCTCAAGTATTTACACCAGAGCTTTGTTGGCTTCCATCTCAAATGTAATTACGACATATTGTGTAAGAATATAAGCATCATACTGAGGCTTTCAAGATCTTCAGGTTTGGTATGTGAGAGAGGAATTTGACCACAAGCAGAGAAGATAATCTCGAGGATTACAATCTATTTTTATGAATAATCTACATTATCTACATAGAATCAATAAATCAATAAGGACATGAGAATATTTTTAAATTCTGAGATATTAGGCGCCATAGTTGTCAATATTTGAGGTGATGGAAGATGTGATGCGTAACTTTCTGTCTTCTGCAAAGCATTAAAACTTTTCTGCCTTTCATTTCTTAATTGTCGTTAAATGTTGTTGTTTTGTTTTGTTAGTGATGGAAAAACTGTGCAAGCAGTGTGTGACACGTGACCCAGTAGAGAACTCACCACTGAGGGAGTACTCATACAGGATCATAAACTGACATTTTGAACCCAACCTCGAACCCAGGGTCTCTTGCTTCTGGCCTCTTGTCTCTTCGCCGCTATCCGTATATCGAAAAGGCAATAGACCCTGGGTTCGAGGTTGATTTTGAACCATCTGCTAGATGACTAACCAAAGTCTTCCCTACAACCTCGTACCCAGGGTTTCTTGCTATACTCCAGACATTTGATGAGAACGTATGAAAATTTTTTCATTCCATATAAATCCATATAATTAATAGATAACAAAATTCAAGTTTCTATGGAAAGGATTTTGCACTTGCAAGGCTAATAGGTTAAGTAAATGGCGACAATATCAAGTACAACTCGATGTGCATATGATTATAATTAATAATACCAAAAAGGCTTGAATTAATTCCTGTAGGAAAGCGTAGAGGATGCAATGTAAACAATTAAAAAGAATATTGCCCAATATGGCGCTCCATGTTATAGCTGTGAGAAAAAATTGGAGCCACTAATTACAACTGAAGAATGTCTTTTGATAAGTTTAAGTTTGTAATCAAGTCTGTAATTATAGTTAGTAATTGCATTTGTATGTAAGCCGATTATAGACGAATAATAGATCACATCACTGGACTAGGATCAAGAATCATGAGTCATTTTTTTTTTTAGATACGTAGATCTTGGAAACACATAAAAAAAAACAGCAAAATTTCTACAAAATTTCAATTTCAATTCCTAAAATTTTCAATTTGACGAGAACGTATTTTCATGGAAATCTTTCAATTCCTAAATGAAAATGTGATATACAGTCAACTTTCGGAAAACTCGAACACTCGATTTTTTGAACTCCTCGATAAGTCGAACTTTTTTGTCGGTTTCTCGACATATTGATAAGTGTAATTTTTTTCTACCAATTTCAACTCCCGGAAAGTCGACCTTGATAACTCGGACTTTTTTTCCAGACTTTTGAAAGTTTGAGTTTCGTTTTGGCTGTCGATAAGTGCAGACATAGTTGATATGTGAAGTGTTTGATCTCATCTGAGGAGCGCCATACCAACCAAAAATGTGTACTGATAACAAGGCCCGAATGACTCTTAAGAAATGTTGAGAACCGACTCCACAACACAATCGATGATTCAATTAAGCAAAGGAAAGATGTTATAATAAATTGATTCTAACAAAAATTTACATGATGAAATCCAAAATCTGAAAAGAAAAGTAAACACAACCTATAGGACGACAAGTAACCAGTACGGTGGCCTCAAAAACAAAGTCATCACCCGGATGATATCAACGAACCGTGTTGGCAACACTGATTTTAATTTTAACACCTGGCAATGAATATTTTGAGTATTAAGACTTCATGAATTATTTTCAATTTATGTTCTCCTGTGACAACATTTTCTATATGCTTGCTAATATTGTTTTCACATTTTTTTGTCCAGCTATACAGGATAGCATTCATCCATAGGTATTGTATCCAATATGTGGCGTTAAATCCATTGCCTGTTATTAAGGATTTGTAATATTAGGAATTTCTCAACAGTATGTCAGCTGTCACTAACCCTTTGTGATTACCTACTAGTGAGAAAAAATTTTCTATGCAAGATTAAATCAATTTTATTGATTAAATAATTCAATAATAGGGGTATTATGTGCTAGTAGGCTGTAGTTGACTCATCTAGTTGATCCTAAAGATAGCTTTTTCAATCCATTACAATAAACAGCCAATGGGAATGGTTTATAAAGAATCTTTTTGTTTGAAAAGGGAGTTGTAGAAGCTTTATATATGTTGGCGGTTTCGAATATATTTTTCAGTCAATAGTTAGATCAAGAAAATTAACTTGTTCATTTGATAGCTTCGTGAATGATTTAATCAAGAGGGATAAAAGTGTCCTGATAGACAGGTTTGTCGCATACTTCATATATAATGTATTTGTGTTGGATGTATATATAAAACAATTTGTCAATATCAGATAAACAATCTATACATATACATATACTTGCAAACGATTCACCTGGTAATGTAATGAGTAAAAGAAATCATTGCCCCCGCAGCGAGCGTAAGCGAGCGAGGAGGCATAGTAGTTTCACGAGATAGGCGAATGTCAGTTTCCGATTTTGTTCTTCATCCTCTCATCATCATCATCTTCCAACTTTCGTGTTGACGTTACACGGTGGTAAACAATTATTGCTGACTTTGCTTGTTTTTTTTTCCCGTTTCAAAGCATGGTACTGTAAGTGGGAGACAGAATGTTTTTTCGTATCTCTTTCCTAATTTATTATTATATTATACCATGTTATTTTGGAAGTTCCTATGCTAACATTGCTTAGACATTTTTCATATTACTTTTGTGTTGTTTTAGTGAAATGAACGATAAGGATTTTGAAACACAGCTTGAAATCTGAGAATTTGGCTAACCATCATACATTTTATTATGGTATTATGTTTTAACTCTAAATCTTTCATTCAATTAAGTTTATTCAATGCACTGATTATTGGCGGATCTTGCCTTAAAAATATTTAAATTGGATTTCTGTGTATGTAAGAAAGCCATATTTACAAATTGTCGTTCTTCGTGTTTTTCTTCTTTAACTGTCCTCCAAACCTAGTGTGATCATGATCAATAAAACCTTTTTATATTTTTTCTTGTTTTTTTCTGCAAACTTTGGCTATTTTTAGTTTTGAATCAAAGTTTGAAATAGAGATTTCTAATAGATTCTTTTTAAAAAGTTTTTTTTTTCTTTTTGTCTCTTACAGAATCGTATTTTGATTATAAAATATGTATTTGATTATAAAATATGTATCCATGGTTTCAGTTAACACATTTCTTTTGTTTGCAGCAAATACTTTCTGATATTACTTGTTAAGCCTTATTTACACTTCTTGAAAGGTATATTAGCATCAGTGTGACTTAGGCCTAGGAGATAACAAAAAGTAACAAAGTTTTGAGCAGATTTTCATCTGTTTAAGTTTAGATCTATTTGGTTTGCATATTCCAAGTTGGTTTTGAAATACCGCCACTGCTACACTATGCCGCATGGTTACACTACTCATTAAACTATTTGCTGTATTGTAAAACTTTTTAACTATTGTTTCTATGAACAATTAATTGTTCAATTAACAAATAATTCTTTAAATGACTGTTGGCCGATTAAATAGTTTTTCAATTATCGAGTTTGTCCTGAAGTTCAATTAATGCCATCATGTCAACTCTTTGAATGAAGGGTGTTATTGTATGCCTGTTTCGATGCATTAAATGTTAGAAATTAAATTGTAAATACTACTCTTCTCGTGATCATAACGCGAGACAGTTCTAAAACGATTTTGAGTGAGTGTTGAGTAGCTTTGAGGCTTCCTAAACAACTGGCTTTGTCGAAATATTTAAGCATATAAGTATGCCACTTACCAGGTCCACAATAAACCAAGACATTTGTTTTCGAGCAAAACTTATTTTTATTTCCGTTGTATAGCTTGCAATGTATAGCTTGTTGTGTATACAAATTGAAATGCTTGAGTGCGGGGGCATTTTTTAGCTAAAGCTACATGCTAGTTATAATTTGAGTGACACGAGATAAATAATTTATGGAACTTGCCTTATCTTTTATTTCTCCTAGCTTTTTATATCATCCAGTAAGGATACGTGGTTGTTAATATCTTCATTCAATACACTATATTTACACTATAACACTACCTTATTAGAACCAAAATAAGTTACTTCTTGGCATTGTTTTGCTCCCAGAGTGCAATATGATAAAATAAAGGGTGGTGGTGAGGGTGCAGAGACACGGAGAAATGAAAAACCGGTACCTTGCGGTGCTGACCAATAAAGCCCGATTTCCATTTAACATTGATGATGGAAGGGTTTGAATGGAAATCATTTCTGCGGTGCGCAAAAGTTGATCTGTTGTTAATAATGGATTCTGTTGTATATATATTAGATAACAGTGTATGAGCACATTCTCGGAAGCCATTTTTTACATTTATTTTTGCAAATTCAGCAAATCATTTAAATGCTAAGCCTTAATTGCTTAAATTTTTAAGCTGACTTTCAAGGTAGAAAAAAAAGTTAAAAATTTTCCATTTGTTCTTTGTCTGCTCAACCTTGATTTTTCCGTCAAGATGATTCCCAATGCTCATGCCTGATGATGTCACTCAACACGCAGAATTTTTGTTGAATGGAAGTTTTCTTCGTCGTGATGCATTATGGTCCAAATTGTAAAAGCCTCTTATTTGATCTTGCTATAGCTAAGCAATAATCAATCATTAAAGTGACAATAGCAATGGTAATGTTACAAGGACATCGTCAGCAAAACCAATGAAATAATTTAAAATTGGATTACACTTGCTTATGCGAATTAATGCACATCTGAAGGTGTGCAGACAATTATCATATGCATTTTGTTTAGCTGGATCTTTTAGCTTACGTCATTTTTTATGTGTTTTCTTTTGATAAGGTTATGCTGTGAGTGTGTTGCTGTTGGTAGAAAAGATACATATCTACAAAGAATTTATGCTGAAAATATAGTATCATCTTAGTACAAAGAGTTTGTTTTGGTTACAAAGATTGAAAAGGGTATTGACACCTGATAGTTGTATTTTCACTTTTTCTTAAATGGATTAATATCTTGATTTTATCTTAGTGCTTCTTCTCTGTTTTAGTGATGGCACCGAATCAAAATGAAAATGCTGGTTGCAAACAAAGTAAGAGACTATATATTGTGCATACAGTTATGTATTGTTTGTATGTATTGGAAAATAATTTTCAAGCAAAACAAATTTAAGCTTTATGTTCATGGAAAATGTTATTCTTTTTTAAATATCAAAGTGGGGTCCAAGCGAAAATTAAAAAATATAAAAGAAATAAAAATATAAAACTATTTTGGAATAGGTTTAGTGCTCTGAAATAACAGGCATTAATTAAATTGCATCTTAATCGGCATCTTAAAAATTTAATTACATTTTTCCAAGACATTTTCCTTATTTTTTTTAAAACCACCTTTTTGTTTTCACAAAAATATACCAATTAAAAAATCTTTAAAAGGCTTTTCTAATAATGTAAAAAAAAGCTTTTAAACTCATTGAAAAAGACATCTTTGCTATTCCCATTTCCAACATTCTTGAAACACACTGTACAGTGTGTCCCAGAGAATTTCGGTCTGAGATTTTAACACCTCATAACTTTTCACACATATATCAGATTTCAGCAATTTTTACACCATTATTTGCTGCATCAACAAAAGTACTTTTGAACTCTGATAGGCTCTGGATTTCAGAGGAGAAAAGTTTTTGTAGCAAATAAAGATTGCTCATATGATGTCAAAAACTTTTTTCAGAAGCCCCCGTCTCACAATTTTTAGCTTTGTGATGAGATTATAGTTTTAGTGTGTTCAATAACACCACAACATGTTCTTCTTAATAAACAAAAGAATAATCTCACGTGAAAACTTACTTTTATTAACCATTAAGGAGTTAATGACCGTGACAGTTTAAAGAAATCTTTTTTACTACAAAAGTGTTGGACTAAATTATTTAAAATAAGAGTTTTTGTAATTCTTGAAAGAAGTGCTATCCAATGATGTAAAAATCTCTAAAATCTGATATATGTGTGAAAAGTTATAGCTTGTTTAAATCTCAGACCGAAATTCTCTGGGACATTATATGATAATATGATTATATTATATATATGATTATATCTGTTGATTTAATTCTTTAAGGAGCCATCTTGATAATATCCTAAGATGTTTCTAATATAGATAATAATAGTAATAGGCAGTGCTTTCACTTGCTTTGCTACGTATATTTTCCATGAAGGTTTTTCCGGTCTCTTGGTCTATGTCTTTCACATAATGGATATCAACATATCAGTAGGGATCTAAGTTCTTCATCCCCACTGGCTGCTGTTTCTTCATCTGGTTTAGTGTACGGAAGTGTTCTATTGTCAGAGTCTTCACTTGTGTTTTCAGTATCAATAGCTTGTGATGATGTCAAGACAGTGGGAGTATGATTCTTTCATCAGGCACAACAATTATTTTGGTGATGCAGTACTTCAACTTTGGTAATGCATCAATTGCGAATCTGCGCAAACCTTTTATATTTTGTGGGTCTTGTGAATATTTGTTCATGCAAAAGTTAGTATGCTAAAGGTAGTCACTAGAAATAGACAATCCTTTTTTGATATTTCACATTGGTGTAGTATCCTTGTAGTTTGAATTTGTGATTGTCTGTTTGTATCGTCATTTCATCACAGGGTTTTATCTAATGGGAAGTTGCGCATCTGAGTCTGTTCTAGCGCTTTCGAGTACTATTCAGCAAAGTTTTGTCTACCCTGTGGGATCTCCATGAACAGTTTACACGCAGGATATAACTCGTTTATTTGCCTTTTCAAAGTTGCCATTAGTTTTGTAATTGCTTGGTCCTAATTGCATGTATCCTGCACAAATCTATCATCTTTGAAGTCAAGGGACATTGTGTGTTCATCCCACTTTTGTAACAACCAATTTTACTCTAATAACAAATTTTTTGTCACAATCACTGTTACCAAAACAGATTTGTGTCAGTGCTCGAAAATGCGCTGACGAAACCCCCTTGGACCAGCATGATTACTTTTTTGTTTGGAAGCTGAAACATGGTGGTCTCAACTCACTCAAAATCCTGTTGGTTTAGGGAGCAGTGCTTCAGACTAATTAAAAGTTTTTTTAATCCCAAGTACGGATCTATTAATTTTTGGAACATTGTTTTTTACAACTTTGTAGTAGAGGAAGATCAACCAACAAAGGAAACGTGTTATCAAAGATAAGGAAGATTTGTGGGCGTTTTCCGAAAATGAACATAAACAATTAAGTCTCATTCTTTAATTAGCCTCGTTTTCAACTAAAATTTAGATGATACAATATTCAAGGCAAATACGAGCCAAAGAAAAAATTGAACCCTGTATTGAGCTTGCATGTGATTATATTCGATTTCCCAATTCACAGTTTGCATGACATTAATGAAATAAAAAATGAACTGACCTAATCACACAGGTGCATGTTCTGTAAACAAGAAAGGTGCCTGAAAAAGGAAAATTAATGCAAGCACTACATTACCCTGTGCAAAAATATAATTGTGAAGTGGTTTTAACAAAAGAAAAAATTATCAGAAAAACAACTAAAATGGAGTTTAGCGATGAAACCATTTTACTGTTGAAGTACAAAATGAAATCTATAACAAATTCTGTAGCTAGTAGGATAAACGACTAATGATCAATCTGGAAAAAAAGGTTTCATCATTCATCATTGTCTTTGTAGTTGTAAAATGACAATTTAATTTGATTAAAGCATTACAACGACTTTCTGTAGAAAAAAATGTGCTGCAATACGAGTATCGTCAGCATGATTTGCCAACGTGCAAAAATGCGCTGGCCTCATGGGGAAGTCTGCAGTGATGATAATTCTACCGACCCAGAAGCCGATGTTTAAAGGTGACGATACAAGCAATACATAAAAGATACCATATAATACTGAAAACATAAATGAAATAACATAAACAAAAGAGCAAACTTGACTTTACAATTACACACAACAACAAACAAAAAACAAGGAAGAGAACCATGTGCTTCCGCATAGAGACACAAGGCCTACTTGTTCTCAATGCGGGAATGTCTGGCTCAGGATTTTTAACATAACCATGCTTCCCGTTTAACATAACAACCATACTTCCCGATCACCGTAACGACAGTCTTCTACCTGTTTCTGGCTCCTCGTTGGGGTTTCTTTACCAGATTCGACCAGCAAAATGATTTTTGTTATTGGACATTCGTAGACCTTACCCGTGGACATCTTGACCACTACACTTGGTACTTCTCCATTGTCTCCAGAGATACTCTGCTCGCCATCGAGTTATTGACGAGATGATGAACTTATCTCCATCGACGTTGACTGTAGGCATCTGCTAAGGCCATAGTTATTTAAAATAGATTTTCAATAAAAGAAAAGATTTTCCAAAACAAGGTTGTAGAAGTGATAACTATGTTGAGCCATTTTTATCTTCTATTATACTTTTACTTCTGTTTCATGAAAAATTTTAGATAAAAACCTGTGTAACATGCATTTATTGTTATCTCTAGACCTGTTCATAGCAATTTGAGATAAAAATTTTTCTTTTGACCTCAAAGAGTTATATGATTGATTATGTAGCTATGATTCAATATCATGTCACTTATTTTCATATTTTAGATGTTCGCATGTTTGCCTTTTTGCTTGAGAATCGATTTGCTGGCAATCCACATGAAGGAAAAAGGTTTTGTGAACAAATGTTTCATTACGATGTTGAAGTTGAAAGGATATTCAGTTGTGTAAAATCTGATGAAAGGCCAGTCCTTGATTGCATCATGGAAATGTTTTCAAATACACCTTCCTCTGAAAGAAGAGATTTGATAGATAAACTAAATGACCATCTTGTATCATTTGGAAAAAATGCAATACTATCAGAAGAATTGTCTGTTGGACCACAAGATACACAAGGTTTGTGTCAATGACTTCTAGATGAATAAATCAAACTAGCCGAAAATGGATTCTCTTCTTAAAAAGATCACACGGGAGGAGAGAAGAAAAGGCACGTGCTAAATGAATCAAGTGAATAAAAAAAACGTTCGATATGATATAAAATAAAATAGATTAAAAGAAATCGATTAAAGTCAACTATTATGACAAAAGCAAATAAAAATATTTTGTTTTATGATATTTTTTTTTACCTATAGGTTTTTAAACATTTTCATTACTCGAAAAAAAAGTTTACCCGTCTCAGACAGTCAGGCAAGGATACGTTAGGATACACTGGCAAACCGAGATGCTACCACGTTCTCCCACGGCTGCTTTTTGTCCAAAATGTTTTATCAGTTAGTTTCTTTGTATTTAGTTGATGTATTGTTTTCAAAGCCAAGTCAACGTGGAATATAAAACTAACAAAATAATAAAAACGAAACGTTATTCCTATTAGTTCATCAGCCAAAAAAAGTCACGTTCGATTGGGGTTGCAATGTATTTGCTTCGAACTCACGTCGCACACAAAAAAAGAAATAATTTCGCTCACAACTCAATCTACCATTTTGCGTGACTTACAGACAGACGGAGAATCGGCTATTAATATATAGATCAATTATGTAAATAATTCTGTAAATAACTCTGTCAATCATCAGACAAATGCACAAAGTGTTATATATATTTTTCTGTGAATCATTGGTAACTTCCTGTTTCAAAAACGAAAATAAAAAAGAACTAAATTAAGTTTTTGCATTTGGATTTTTCCAGAAACATTTAAAATACTGGTCAGTGTAAAATTTGTTCAAGATTGTAAAAAAGAAGTAAATACAGAAGGATTTTTTACTCCATGCAAACCAATGCACATTATTTTTAATTTGTCGTATTTCTATTGTGATTTTAACTTCATTGAATTTGTCATAACTTTAGATGAAAACATTTCAGTTTGAAACAACACTTATAACCCAAACAAACTTGATCAATTGCCAAAACATTTGGTTTCCATACAGTTCCAAGTGAACCATTTTATGTGTTTCTATCCAAAACAATGATCCCTGTCTAGTAACATTGGAAAATTTTGTTTTTCAAACCCAGTATTGTTCAAGTGACGATATTTATCATGTCAAAGACTTGATGATTTGCCTTGCCCAGTATAAATCAATTGGGTCCAAAACATAACACTTCTATTTTATTTTTGGAATCTTTAATTTTTCTATAGCTTTTAAGCAATTTTTCATCACATAGCTTTTCTTTCCAGTTCAATCCATTGGTTTTATCATGCTTAAAACCTTTAGTGATAATATGTGCAATCAATATTTAGATGAGGAGGACACAACCCTTCACGAAAGACCCAGACGTATGAAAATTTTCCGGAAGATTTATAGCTCAGCTTGCGATGATTGGAGAGTAATTGGCCATTTCTTGCTAGAATATCCGAAAATTCAAACAATTTTAATCAATAATCCTGATAATGTGCAGACAAGACTTCATGAAATATTAAAGGAGTGGCATAGATGCACACCTTCAGATCAAGCAACGTGGTCATATTTGGAGTCATTGTTAATGTTTTTAAACCACCGCCAGCTAGTATCTCAGATTATTGATGAAGAAGGTACGTTTCTTAAACCACAAACACCAGTACTTCTGTCTTTGTTTGATTTGTAACGAAACTTTATTTCTTACGACACCTGTATGTATTTTTCATTTTAGTGCAGGGGAGCCAAGTAAAACCCAGTAATCTGTATAACATCTTCAGGTACAACAAAGTTATGTTACAATGGATTTTATAATTCGATTCCTGTTTTTCTCAACATGTTTGACATGATTCCCGTTTTGATTGTTAGGCATATGTACTATTCTACTACGAAGGAAAAAGAAACTCTATATAGTGCTAACGAGTCAATCAAAGTTCCTGAGAAATATTCTCTCATCCATTCATTTGTTAAATGTTTGAAAGAGAAGAACAAAACTTCAGACAAAAAGACTGTCTTGGAAGAGACGACAAAAGAAATAATTGATAATTTAAGCTGGTATGAAAAGTTAGTGTCTGGTGTAGATGTGGTGGAGATCATTGAGCAGTACAAAGGTACTGGATATTACCATGCCAACCACCTTAATTTGTTTTTGAGTGGATTGGCCAATGCCTTCCAACTGACCATCAAAATTCTAAAAAAAAGCCAGAAGGCCGACTTTTATCATCAAAGCCACCTGATCCATCCAAGTCGTGCTGAAAGAGTGACTGATACCATTTGGTTGTTCTTAGCAGATGATGGTCATATCAAGCCATTGAAAAATATTAAAGGTATGTTTAATGATAGTATTGAAGCGTAATTTCCATTAATTTATGTTAAATAAGAAAATCATAAATAAAACGTATGTCAATTTTAGCTGTATCCGCAAACCAATTGATATCCAGCAGCGAAATATTACAGGTGGTTTGTGCAAAAGATGATTATTGCATATTGGAAGTTCCTGAAAATCATACTCATTGGACAAACATCACTTTGCAAACTGTGTCAAAGAAACAAGATTGTTGTGAAGACTTCATTTATGATCTTGATGACATTGAAAAAGATGAATGTAATGGTTCCGTTTATATCCGACTAAAAGGCTTGGATAGTCGAAACAAGTACAAATGTCTGATGGAATGCAAAGATGATGATGGTAACAGACATTCGTATGTTAGCAAAGAATTTTCACTGAACGGTATAATTTTTATTGACGTGTTATCCTGTTTTACATCAGTTTTTCAAATAATACAATATTTTTGATGATTTAATTGGTTTTTTTTGCAGATAATTCCATTGAAAGTCATCAGCCAAAGGGAGGTTGCACTATAGTCACTCATAGAGATTCAGGAAAGCCAACAGATGGTTCTAAAGAAAATGAAACAGTTTTTCAAAGTGATTTCCGTTGTTTCAAGTCTAAAAGTAAAACACAGGAAGTATCAGCATCTGATTGGACAAACCAGTGTGAAAAATATTTGAAATGCAATTTAATAAAAAACAATAAAAACTATTTCGATGAATGGATTATCTTCCCAAATGTATTCTTGGATGTGTCACATAATCCAACAAAAGATGTCGCACAGTGCCTTAAAGATGCCCTTTCAATTGAACAAAATGGACCATCTGATACAGGAGGAATTGTGATTATGTATTATGATAGCCAGAAACATAAAATGTTTTTGGTGAAAGGAGAGTTGGAAGAAGAGGATAGAGATTTCTCAAACCGTATTCTTGTTTTCCATCAACAGATCGGTGCTATTTTAAATATCCGAGTTAGTGAAGGTGTTCATGCAAAGGACATCACCAATGAGTTTGCCAAGTGCTCTGAAGACGCTAAAGACCTTGCTTGTGTAATGGATTTTTTGGTAACACAAGGAAACATAGATCTGTCCAACATCACTATTGCCACTTTTGTTGCTGCACCAAATCTTCCATCCAATGCACTTGAAACCACAATTTTCAAAGAAAAACATGATTTAATTTGCCATGGTTGTATACCAAGACTAATAACGAGGGATCAACTGAGTGACATTGGAAAAATGAGGAAATGGCTTTCCAATGATCTTCCTCATATTATTGAATTACCCGAATTGGACAATTTCAATTCAGTGCAAGTCATGAAACAATTCATTGCTCAAGTGTCTGGTTTTGTTGCCAACACGTCAATCGAAATGGCTAAACATTCTGATGATATTCACGAGCAGTTAATCCATTTGCAAGCGAATGACGAGCAAATTAGAGTAATCGTTGATCCTCAGAAACACAAGGTCATCAATGCTGCATTTGGTTGTGGGAAAACTGTAGTAGCTACGTTGCAATCCGAATTTTTAGCGCGAATAGCTAACCAACTCACGACAATATTTTACATCAGTTATGACCCATTTAGTTTAATTGACTTTCACATTGATAAACATTTCAAGAACTTGAAACTTCAGAATGTTGAGAGTGGATTAGTGAATTTACGGATTACCAATGTATCCGAAATTGCTGGTGAAATGGAGCTGGAAAGAATTCCAAGTGTTTCAGAAATTTTAGCCTATGTCCAGGAACAACAGAAAAAGACTGGTAGATTGTGTCACATAAGCATCGATGAACTGAATACATCTAAGATGTTGAAATCTGAGGTTGAATCGATCAATAAAGTCCTTTCAACGATGAAGGATAATTTTGTGACACTTATATTGCAAGCATTTCAGCACGAGCAATATGAAATTAGTGGAACCTTTACCGAAACAAAAAAACTCATGTTACAGACTTATGAATCTGATCTCAACATGTCCCCTGTGCGATTAGAAAAGAACATGCGAAACTCTGTGAAGATATCGGAACTGCTAGAGGTAACATTATAATTTAATCGTCAAGTCTGTTCAATTTTTTCCAAAACTAATTATTTTTCTTTCAAGGCTGCAAAAGATGTTATTAATGACGAAGAGACACGTTATTACTATACCAAGACCACAATGACTGATACTCGTGCAGCGTCTGATCCAAAACAGCAAGATTTTAAAGATTTTTCAGAAACTGCTGATGTAACCAATGCACAAAGTGACAGTGGCAAAACAAGTGACCTAACTGAACCAGAAGATGATGAAATTTCTACGCCAGGATTTTCAAAGAGAGACAAAAATCTACCTATCCCTGGGAGAAGCCAAGAACATGCTCTGAAACAAATGAGTGGATTTGGCAGCAAACGAACTAGCAAAGGTATCCTGATAAAACATCGATTAGATCAATCAAAGGAAGTAGGTCATTCACATCAAGGGAAAGCACCAGAATTAACATATGTTCCTTCAACTACGGAAATTGAAAAGGCTTTACAAAAGTGCTGTTCTACTAAATTTAATGACAAACAGAAGAACATCTTACAGGTAGCGGCTTGTTTGCAAAATATCAAACCTGGTGATACAATCGTCTGTCATGATGAACAAGAATTTAATTCCATTCGCCATGCCCTAAATGTTGCCGAGAAAGATTTCCTAATTTATGCACCTTGTCTGGAAGGTCAAAATGAAATTCCAAGTATTGACAAAAAGCGACAGGTATCTGAGGCTATCGAGAGGAAACAAAAAATCGTTTTAACGGATAGTAATGGTTGTCGTGGTTTTCAACTTCGGAAAGTGGTGATCCCATTATCCAGCACAGAACAATTTCATCGTCACACGATACTAGAAAATGCTGCACGTGCAACATCCGAAATCTTATTTATTGTAATCAACTGTTCTGCTCTCTCACGGTTTAGAAGTAAGAAATCAACATTTGGAAAGGTGATTGAGAGGTGGGATTCGAAAGAAAAGATAACGATAACGAAAACAAATGTCTCCCATGACCTGATATCAAAATTTGTGACTAGATTACCATCTGCTGAAAAGCTCTTGCAGCCAATTGAACAAAGGTAAAAAGTTTTGGCTTTTACATTTTGCATAATTTGAGTAAGTCTAAAAAACATAATGACAATTTTTATAACTATGCTACATAGGCTAGTGTGGGCAGGGAAAGAAAAATGTATAATTTAAGACAAATATGCTTTACTAAAAAAGTAACTTTACGAATTTCCTAACGCTGATATGAAAATTAATTTTTTTAAAAATGCCCTTGACATCGTGGCTACTCCAACCACCATTTTGTTTTATGATGTTCTGAATAGGCAATGTTTTTTTTTATCCTTTGGATGTTTTTCTTAAGTGATGACAGTAGGAAGGGATTAGAAGAATAACTTCAATAGAAGTCAAGTGATGGTATCCAATATTATTTATATTAATAAACATTATTCTGTTTTTTTAGGATACCAACAGGGAAGCCAACCTTTAGCGGTATGTACAAATTGGTGAATGTTGATGAATTTTTATCATGTAACTCTAAAATCGCTGGCTGTTTTAAAATCTAATCCGATTAAAAAGTTCTTTCAATCAAAATTAGGATTTCTAAGATATTGTTTTATAGATCTTTGAAATTTATTTGAGAGCAGTTCTGAGTTATTGTTTTTATACATCTCTTATTTATTTGACATTTTACGTTATTTGAATTTCTGTACGTAAAGGTAATCCCAATTTTAAGATGTCTCAAATTTAACCATTTTGAAAATATCCATGAAAATGTGTCCTGTTATCTCAATTTCTACTATCATTTATCAATTAAATGTTTGATTGACAACCGACATTTATGCAATTTTTATCTCCAATTGTGTTTCAATAGATTCCTTGTTTATAAAAATGAAATAAAAAAGAATTTTTTTTTATGAAAATTGAAGTAGATTGCCCAATTTTGACCAAATCTGAGAAGTAACTTCGTAAATTCGAAACCAGCACCTTCCAATTGTTCTTTGTGCAAATGTTTATGAAAATTGGGCATCTTTCAAAATTTGGCCCGAAATGTGAATTTGGTTAACCAGTTCATGTAATCGTGCATGAAATTGTATATAAACCTGCTGATGGCGTAAGCTTAATAACTTGTTATCGTTTTTTTGAACATGGGGAATTTATCAATCAACGTTACATTAAATCTTTCGTAACTCGGGTATTCTAAAGGCTTTCCTTTATCACGGGTGGACGAAAGTTTGTCAAAATTTTAATATAGTTCAAATTTAGGGAACTGGGTTATGGAAATTTTGAGTCTAGCAGACCAGTTTCTGCGAACAAATACCTTTTTGCCAGTGAATTTCTGCATTTTCATAAGTGATTTATACTTAACCTTAGATATCCCATTGCATTTTAAACGAGACCGGAGGGTTTTTATAGAAGGTAGAAAATCACCATCAGTGAGTATCACGTAGATCACGAGGAATACAGAACAGATTAAAAAGTGTCTGATTTGTATTGTACTTTATCGGGAAAAAAATCGGGTTGAAATTATGTCGGGGTGGAAGACCTTATTCTGTTAAAAATTGTCGGGTACAATTTTGGTCATTATAATCTGATTTCATTTTTCCACGTAGTGTAATCTGTTCTAATGTAGCTTTTGGTTTCGACATAAATAATTAGACCGGAATTCCAGGAAAGTTTTTCTTGAAATTTTTACAAGGGTGTGTCACGTAACTGTGGTGTGAGAAACCAACACATAATTTCTTCAATCCAAACGCCTATATTTTGTCTGAGCAGGCTCACCTCACTTTGATACATTGCATTATGACACATTAATTTGTTTTTCTTAATAGACCTTTCCCGAATTTCAGTTTAAACACTGAATTGTGGCCGAGTTTCATATCTAACCTCGTTTTCATGCAATTCATTGTTCCACTGATTTTATTACTTTATAACTTAATGATAGTCTCTATTATTCCTAATTCCCATTCCAATAATTAGAAGTAGTTTAAATATTAAAAGCGAGGTTAGACTCGGCCACAACGCATCGTTTACACAGAAATTCGAGAAAGGTCTATTGCAAAGCGCTATGGCAGCATTTATGACCATTCGATTTTGACGAGGCGAGGTAAAACAGTTGGGCAAATTATCGACGTTTAGAAATAATTCGGGAAAGGGCTATTTCTAGTGTGCGATGAAACCATAAAATCTTTACTTTGTAATAGCTCTCCTCCTTTGTAACATTTTATTACAATTTCACTGTTGTATATAGAATTTCCAAATTTGCTAATAATCCTAACGAACTTTCCTTTCCCTGTTCATTGATAAATTTCTTTTCTTGGAATTTCCAGGATTATTTCAATTTCGCCCCAATTAAAAGAACTAGCTATCTTTTTGATAACAGTGTTTAAAAGTGTAGTTTTTTTTCACGTTTGTTGTCATCATGTGATTTGAACCATGTACATTTCGAACAATTCACTTAGATGTGCCTATATTCGAATGAAAATTAACCAATGGTTTTTGTACATGTTTCTTTTCTACGCGCCAAGTACAGTTCGATTTCATTTCTCTTCTTGACTTTGTAAAGTGAGGAGCTCTGATGTTGCTTTTTTATTATGGAACTTTTTTTTTATGTCCTTGTGTATGAAGGACAGGAACGTCATGAAAGTTAATAGTCGTAATCAGGTAAAAAGGATTTACAGTTTTGAATGTGTTTAATTTGCTACTTGAATCACCTGAAAACTTCGGGTTTTATCTTTGTAGTGGATTATGTTTTTGTTGTAATCTAAAATGCTTTTAAATTTTAAGAATTGTATAAGTCCTTAAAAAGAAATTGGAAAAATTTATCAAAAACTTGAAAGTTTGAATACGCTCACCTCTCTGTGCTTCAAAAGCTGATTATATTGATATATAGCTATACAAAAGAAAATGTCTATGATGAATAGTTCAAGAGATACGCATCATTAAGTTTTGCTGTGACGTCATAGGTGGTGGGTGGAATAAATGGAAATTATGAAGATTCATTTCGCTTTAAAATTTGTTTACCATCAGTTAGAGCTTGAAAAGCTGATTAAAATGATATATAAAACCATATGTCTGTGACGAACAGTTCAAGAGATACGCGTCATTAAGTTTTCCTGTGACGTCATAGGTGGTGGGTGCACCCATCCGCAGCGTTACACAAACATCCACTCCACTTGCGTCACTTCTGCGTACCACCAGGGGAGGTACACATCATAATACGTCAGTTGTTTTGATTGGTTTAGAAGATAATCCCACAAATATAACATTGCCATTTCACAAAATTTCTGATTAATTCTAAAACCTTTTTTTATTTAGTTTTCCATTTTATTTTTATTTGTTATAATTATTAATTATTAGTTGTTTAGAATTTCTTTCCATTTAAATTCTGTTTTTATTTCGATTATTCTTCATTCATTTTATCATTTATTTTTCATTCATTTTAGATCTTTATGATCTTATCGACCGCGGTGACCTGACATCAATCGAAAACATCCTAACGGTCGATCCATCGATCGTGAAGATGAGTGATGATGATGATCGTGAATCCACACTTTTAATGTATGCTTCTGTTTTCAACAATATCTCAATTACTCGATTATTAATGGACAGAGGTGCGGAGATAGAAGCGACGAACAAATATGGAAACACATCACTTCATTATGCTGCACGTAATAATTCTACCGATACACTCACCTTCTTAATAAACTCCGCACCTCATCATATCAACATACAAGATAACTACAACGACACACCACTTCACTTCGCATCATGGTTTGGTAATTTCGAAAGTGTTGAACTGCTCATACGTCACGGAGCAGATCGTCATATTAAAAATAAACGTGGCGAAACTGCATATGATGTGGCGTGTGGGCAGGAAGGTGACGATGAAACGAAGAAAAGAATAAGGGAATTTCTTCTTCAACACTAAAAGTAAGTAAATATTTAATTTATCAGAAAAAAGTTGGATGGAAAAGACTATTTTAATGAAAAGTTTTTTATCGTTACCATGATAACACGCTAATGAAGTTTTGTTTTTATTGTAGGAACCATCCGTGATGTCGATTTTAATTATATATACTTGGATTTATTTATTTATACATTATCGAAACACTTTCTATTATCGAAACAATTATAATTATCATGTTAACTAACCAACTTCGTGCGCAAACTCCTAGTTATACTTAATGCAATTATCCTATTAAAAGAAAGACCCCCCGCAAAGTCGCTACTGTAAAGAACATCTTTCGTTTCATGTTTGTTTAGTTTTCCTGATTCAATTTATTTATTTATTGATGAAGTTAATTCATTTTTGATTCAGCATATAAATGTTATATCAACTTCGTCCCTAAACTCCAAATAAAGTTGATGCAATTATCTTATAGAAGAAAAGACCCCCCGCAGAGTCGCTACTGATAAAAACTCTGATTCTGTTTCGTGTGTTTGAATTTTGTTGCAAGTTGATGTTTTTAAGAAAAGGTTTTTATCTGTAAATACGCGAAGAATCTAGAATTTATTTATTTATTTACGAAATTAATTATTTTACAGTAATATATTGAAGACTCCCCGCAGAGTCGCTACTTGATTCATTATGTTTTAACCATACCTGATTTTAACTGTTTGACTGTTCTATAAAAGTTTTAACAATAGTGTTTGATGTTTTCCTCTTTAAAGAAACTTATTTCTAACGCACACAGCCGACAACGTTATGTTGTGAGATAAACTGTTCCACCCTTGCCTCGTTTTCACGTAGAATCTGCATATTGAAATTTAGTCACTAACTTAAATATTTGTGTTTATTGACGAACCTCATAAGTTCGTTCAGGAATGGAAATTACGAAACTTTTGGTGTCTGTTTAAGATCATGCCCATTATTTGTTTGGCTGTCCAAGTTATCTAGCCTCGTTTTGAAATGATATGACTTAAAGGCTTTCATGTTGTCTAAAAGCTGTAAATGAAAGACGGTTTGGTAAAAGCATTGTATCATTGATGATCAATGTAACAAAAATACATCACGTAGGAATTCTAAAAATAGGACTTTGCCAGAAATAAATTCCCAAGTGAATTGAAAAGAATAGATTTAGTTATTGTTTGATAGAATACGTCATTTGAACAGGAGCCAGATATTTTTTAATCACCTTCAGTTTCCAAACTTCACAATAAATATTGTCGTTTCTGCAAAAAGAATCTGATATGTTGGAAAATTTCAAAATATCAAATAGCCGGGAGGGTTCTAATTACCGGGGTCGGAAAATTAAAAAGTATGATGTGTTCATGGAATCAGATTACATGTGTTAAGGAGATAATCGATATTCATGTAATCTGCTCATGTATTAAGGAGATAATCGATATTCATGGAATCAGCTCATGTATTAAGGAGATAATCAGTATTCATGGAATCAGATTTTCTGTATTAAGGAGATAATCAATATTGCAGAGAAGGGGAAAAGTGTTCGCATTGTAATTATCGATTGTTCTTACCCAAGATAATTTTTTTCCAGCCGTTATTAAAGATACAGAGGACTCTCTATAACTCGACTATCCATTATTCAAACTCTCCATAATTCGGGCTGAATAAAGTGGGTCCCTTCAAGTTAAAACCTAGCAATATCACTCTCTATAACTCGAACTCTCCATAATTCGAACGATTTTGTTTTCCCCTTCGAAGTTCGAGTAAGAGAGAGTCTACTTTATGTCTTACAGACTGTGTTGTCACACGAAAAGTCAATGAATTACTTATAGCCATTAACGACCTCGAAAGCTTCCAAAAGGATTCTCCAAACCCGAATTCTCTCGGAATCAGAGACGATTATAAAAACGCCAGGAACGAGTACAAGATATTGATCAGAAGTAAAAAAGATTCATTTCTCAGAAATCTTCTAAGTTCAAAAGGATGCGTGAAGAACTGTTCATAAAATCCTGAAGCCACCAAAAGCGCATAAAAAGTAAACCTAATGTTTAACGAATACTTTACCAGTATGGCGTCTAATCTTTGTAATGAACAAGACCAGCAATTCGACCAACAAAGCTTCCTGAAAACTCGACCCAGATACAACAACAGTTTTGTCATCAAGCATACCAACTTTGCAGATGTAAAGAAAATAATCCTGGGTCTCAGGAATGACTGCTCCACCGGATATGACTAATTACCGTCTAATTTCTCCAACCAGTAGTCAATACTACCTCGCCAATCCTACCCATAGTAACCAATTCGTTCCATAAGAAAATGTTTCCAGAGAGCTTGAAAATTCCACGTGTGTGTCCAGTACCCAAGATTAACCACTGTAGGTATCCACCAGGAATCATCGATGAATTTTTTAGATGTAATTTTCAATAGACACCTTTCGTGGACAGAGAAAAAAAGGAAAAACACAGTCCTCCTCAAGACAACTTAAATTGTTCTAACGATTCGCTCTACTTAAAGTACGTAAATGTTTAGCTGAAGAACTCATCTAAATTAAATTATTGCAACGTCGTTTATGGTGTCAACCATCTTATCTACAAAATCTTTTGCAGCCAGTGCAAAACTGTGCTGGATACGTTCTTTGATGGTATGCAAACCGTCCTGATGATGCTTTGTCACTCAACAAGGTATCAATAATGGAAAACATTGATTTTAATGTCATATAACTCGCACACCAAGCACTGAACGACCAAACTACCTTCGCCTGAACACATTTAAGAACGCCAGAACTCGATCGATCGTCCATCACTTACATGAAATTGACACAA
Source organism: Turritopsis dohrnii (assembly GCA_027922465.2). Lineage (NCBI taxonomy): Eukaryota > Metazoa > Cnidaria > Hydrozoa > Anthoathecata > Oceaniidae > Turritopsis > Turritopsis dohrnii. Next base: position 114,098 of record BQMF02000510.1, read on the forward strand.
TCATTTATTAATCCTATTCGAGTTAAAGCCGTTTATTTCTTTAGAAAAATTTTTTTTTTATTTTCATCAAACATGAATTGGTTACAGAATAGATCAAATACAATAATCTATATATTGCAGAGAAGGGGAAAAGTGTCCGCATTGTAATTATCGGTTATTCTTACCCAAGATAATTTTCCAGTCGTTATTAAAGAAAACTCAATGAATTACTTATTAGCCATAAACGACCTCGAAAGCTTCCAAAAGGATTCTCCAAACCCGAATTATCTCGGAATTAGAGACAATTATAAAAACACCAGGAACGAGTACAAGATATTGATCAGAAGTGGAAAAGATTCTCTCCGATTGACGGACATTCCAAATTGGCGGACACCTCGTACCGGAAAAATTTCATAACACCGGCCGAATTCTGGTCAATAGAAGAAATAGCTGACACAGGCAAATTATTTGAGGAAATATATATATAGAAGTTTTATTGGTAGTCACGTGATTGATAATCGTGCTTTCAACCAATCACATGAAGAGTTCGTTTCAACAATTTTGGAAAATAATATTCTATTAATTTTTTTGGCTCCACTTATTATCTGCAATCAGTTTTTTCAACTAATTAATTAATTATGCTAATTATGCTTGAGTTGAGAATTCCTAAATAAAGACTGACGACAGGACATTATAAAGACTGACAGGACAATATAAGGCAATTTTCAATATGTGCTAGCTACAAATACCACCTAGGGGTCGAGATTGACAGTTCCCTAAACCTGAACTCACACTTTGAGAAGAGTTATCGCAAATGCAGTGGACACGATTGAGGCTGTTAGGTAAACTGGGGATGCTACCTAGATGCTGCATCATCCAAGCTGCTGTATCAATTGATGATCCAGCCGATTCTGACACCTACTACTGTGGGGAGTCCTATTTCTTGACTTGACCAAAACGCGTCTCCATCAGCTGAAATCACTTCATAGCCGCGCGCTATCAAAGTAATCGGTGAGAGAAGAGCACAAATCAACGCCATTATTATCCATCGAGTCTCGATTTGAGAGTTCAAACCAAACAAGGGGCTGCATGTTGGTACGTAAATGTCTGAATGGTGACATCTGTGAGAACTTTAATGATTATTTCTCGATAATTCAGCATCGAACTGTCACTCGAAACAATAATTTTGTACTGCGTCTCCCACGCGTGAGAACAGAATATACACGTAAATCTTTTTACTTTACTGGCACTTAGGATTTATAATGAACTGCCACTCTGTTTGAAGAAAGAGGAGTCTCCTGCTAAGTTCAAAACGCTACTTAAGGAACAGTTCGGTGTTTCTTTTGTGGCAATTTCTAGCTCAGCACTGATGATACACGGGTCATTATGGTCTTAATTAAGCTTTTGTCGATATACTTAGCTTGTTTGTTTGCTTTTTTTTTCTGACCTAATTAATCTTCGTGAGTCTCGTTCTTCCGTTTTATTTGGCCCGTATCTCCTTTTCGTATCTTATTTACTGTTTTTTTTTTGTTGTTTTTTTTTGTTTGTTTTGTTGTTTTTTTTGTAACAGGACACACATTGATAGAAGTGTATTTAACCTGCATAAATATTTTTGAATAATAATACTTCTTTCCATGCCATTGTAACAATGTTATATGTTATATCTAATGTTATAAGGGTAATATGGGGCAAGATGGGTCGGGTCATTATAACTTGGAGTGTAGATAGAGCCTTAGAAACCGATATTTTTAATATAACAACCGGCACTACTCTCCTAACATTTTGTTCCAATAAAAATATCGATAATCGATAAATTACCCCGCCGACCCATCTTACTGGGGCTACATATTCCGAATGTTCATCATAGCGTTAATCTCCCCGACTAGCCTTCATTTTCCCCGAAACATATCAGGGAATCGAGCTAGTTGCAGTACCTCCAGGAGTCGTGACTTTTTCAACACCCGATCACAGCGGGGTTTGAATCCTCAATCTTGGGTTCCTAAGCTCAATGCTTTAACCACTAAGCCACTACTGCATATACCTGGAAAATGACTCGATTCCTTGAAATCTACGAATGAAAGCTTGGGTTCTCTTTGGAACCTTTCGGACAGCATAAACAATATAAGAGAAATTGCTTCATGTTCAGAATGCACGAAACTTTAAAAATAAACGTTGATAATTGGAAACACTAACAAGGTAATAACACTGAACAACCAATCAATCAATCAATAAATCAATTTTTTTTAAAATTCTGTTAGCATGAACAAATTTCGTTCAGGGATGTTTGACCATGCTTATTCGTCACAGCGATGTCTCATTCACCTCCCTTCACAAAAACACCATTAATAATTCCGAACACCTCTGTAATTCCTCAGTGTCTTTACCCACTTGTTCATCACTCCAAATGGTCGCTAACTTGCATGTTGGTGGGCGGATGAACGAATCATTGCGCCCAAGGACAGATTGAAAGTTTAAAAACTCTAACGCCACACAGCCAACATTTTCTTAAGTCAAATTACTGCCTTGCTCCACTGTTCAAAATTGATAACTGTAGCGCATGCGCCTATAAACACAATGTTTGAATTACGCATGCGCGACCACCTCCAAGGCACGAGACCAGTGTAGCTCAATTAGCAGTGGTAAGTGCACGATGCCACCAGCTTGTGCTTACGTAGGTGACCATCTTCAAACGGGTCAACACAGCTCAATTGGAGGCGGACAGGTTGGTACCTGACCCAACGTGAACTTCTCAGCTTTGAATTTGTCGATATCACTTTGTGTTAATGGCGGGATTGTAACGAACGATTTTACGGCAACCGATTGCTGTTGCTGTAATTGATCGACTTGTTGTTGTTGTTGTCGTTGTTTATTTTGTTGTTCTTGGGATAAGAAAGGATTCAGAACTGCGGATGGCTGTTGACTCGATGATGCTGACACCTAAGGTAAAGTAAATGTTAGACAAGCTAGAGTAACTGAGACAAATAAAGTACAGCTTAAAGATTTTTTTATCTAACAATATATTATTCGAATTTAAACATATTAGTTGGAAAAATCACTGCGAAGGAGTGCATTTCTAAAGAAATACACACATTATTTCAATGAAAATGCTCTTCGTTGCAGTGACATTTTGACGAGCGCTCCCCGTTATGTCATTGACAAGATCAGTTTCGTTCATCAAACGCCTTTATATTCCCATTGAGATATTTTTAAAGATCATATCTTGTTGCGTCAGTCCTGGTAGTTATCTCCCTAATGTATCATACAACTTCCACAACACAACAAAATCTTGCAAGTATTAATTGTATAGTAGTATTAAGGAGATAACTGAAATATAGGAACATCCAATTTCCAAATAAAAGCAAAGAATTTCAGTGAAAATTCAGCCAGGAATGTATTCATTGACCGAAGCTGTAAATTAAAGCCATCCTTCTATCGCAACAGATTCTCGATAACTCGAAAGTTCGACGATTCCTTGGTAACTTTGTTATCCGGGTTATCGAGAAATTACTGCTTTGCATCTTTATAACACTGTTTTCAATTTCCGCGCATCAATCTTACCTGTTGTGAACTTAGTTGAGCGACGGACGAACCAAACAGCCCTCCTCCTCCTTTGTTGTCAGCAGGTTGCGAGGCAGTAAATAAACTGGGTTTGGAAGCAAAAAGTCCTCCATCGCTGTTTGAGTTGGAACTGAACAATCCTGTGCTGGTTGAACTGGTCGTACTGAATAGTCCTCCACTGCTTGTGGTGTGCGCTTGATTACTGCTGACGTTTGTACCAGCAAACGGGTTGGAAACTGCCGGCGTCGGCAAACTACTTGTAGTACTCGCGCCCGAAAACAAACCCGTTTGTCCGCTATTCTGAGAAAATAATCCGGTGTTGCTGGATGAGCCAGAGGAGAATAAGCCACTACTGTTGTTACTGGTTTGCGGAACGGAACCAAACAATCCGCCGCCAGTTTGCTGACCGAACAACCCACCACTTCCGCTATTGTTTCCGAAGAGAGTACCGGACGATGACCCGAATAATCCCGAAGACGTTGACGGATTTTGTTGATTACCGGAGCCAAAGAGGGATTTGGACGAGTCACCACCAAGGAATGAGGACGAGGCGTTGCTATTACCAGCATTCGCACCGAAGAGTCCACCGGATGCCGTAAAACTAGAACTATTCGAGCCGAACAGTCCGGTTGACGGGTTCGTGGCAACACCACCTGAGCCAAAAAGTCCAGTTGAAGTATTGCTACCCGCGTTGGTACTGAAAAGTCCACCTGTCTGCGTGTTTGAACCGGTAAGTCCCGCCGAACCATGATTGGAGCCGAATAAACTGTTCGAGTTATTAGTGGTTGAGAACAGCCCAACACTTGAAGTCTGGTCTTGTTTTAACGAGCTGGCAGCGTGCATTTCTTGTAACTAAAAAATACACAATCACAAATTTACCACAAATTTACAAATTTACCTGAGGGGAATAAGCCCGAATGTGTTCAAATCATCACGAAAGACGCCTGGAAAAAAACAAGCTTCCGAATAGGAGGTAATGGCGAAAATTTAAAAGGGCGTCTCTGTTGGTTCAAAACGGTTTTGGGCGAAACCATAGTAAGGGCGCTTATTCCAGTGGGGGCGGTGAATCAAGTTTAACAGCAAAAGGAACGGAATAACTTGGCGCGTTTTAGTCTTATATGATGTTTGCTACCAGATATGGTGGGTTTTCAAATACTGTCCCGGAACAAACGACAGTCAAAATAGCTGTAAAACCACAGCCGACAGATATACATGGGCGTTTATAACGATTAACACAAGAGGAAATACATTTGCGTGTGAGGAATTACATTGGGGCGTGGGAATCACATTGGGTATGAGGAATTACAGTTGGGCGTGGCTTACTAGTTGCTGATCACTCAAACCTTTTAATTGATTTCTTCTCGTCATTGCTTTGTTACTCATCGAAGACAGACCGTCCAGCTAAACAGAAGAAAGAAAAATCTAACACTGCGACGAAGAGCATTTCCATTGAAACAGTACACATATTTTAAATAGAAAAGTACTCCCCCGCAGTGAATTTTCAGCAACTTTTCCCACTAGGATACGATAAAAAGGCCTTCGTCTAATTTAGAGCAATAATATCCATCTCGAGGAGTTGATGTATGACAGGAGATAAATAAATAAATCAACTTACGTACGGTTGCAAGTTCCCATTCCCCTTGCATTGGTACGCTTCCCAGCGCAACTCCTCAGGAGAAATGTCTTGCAGATCTATACACAGAAGGGAAATAAAGTGTATTTCCAGTGGGAGACTTTTTAGAAAAATCACTGCGAAGGAGTATATTTCTATAGAAATATATACACTATTTCAATGAAAATGCTCTCCGTCGCAGTGGTTTTGATTTTGCCTACTGGGTTGAAGTGCTAAAAAAAATTTTTGTAAAAGGTTTTGGTTTCCTTGCACCAGGAAACTTTTTTGGGGAATCTTACAAAAACAAGATAGTTTTGTATACTTTGTAGTCCAGGTGAATATATTGGGAACAACACAAACCAGAAAGTCTTGGCGGTCAAGTGGCGGAGTGTTTACCGCCCGAGTGGGAGGTGAGGGGTGGCAACCTGTCCGAGTCATGACTGTAACAGTCTTGAGAGCAAGATTGGTCATTAAAGAGTTTTCTTGTTGAACAATTGAAGCAACGTTCGCAAGCCTCAAGTAAATAGTGCGCTTATTATTTCCCCAGCGAAATAATGTCAAAACATACATTGTTCTTCTTAATCTTCGTTCACTTTTATAGTCGCAGTTCAGCATTGAACTTTTGGCTAGCCGAGGTAGAAAAGAATTTAATCTAATTTAGTATAAGTTATTTCCGTAATATTTATTACTATACGTTTTTATACATTATACGTAACACCATGCATATATATTTTATCCTATACGCTTTCTCTGTAAGAAGAACCATATTGATGGATGCAGGAAATATATCGATTAAAAAAAAAAAAAAAAAAAAAAAAAAAAAAAAAAAAAAAATTTGAGGGTAGTCTTCAATGAAGAAGTGCGCCATATTTTTTTTCAATAAGTGTAGTTGGGCAGTGGAAGAGTTTTACTTGGTCTGTTAGCTTTTAAGATGATTCAAGAGATGAAATGTTAAATGTGGGAAATAAATCGTTAAAAAAACTATTCAGGTGTTTAAAGGGGAAATATTAGTCACATAGGTCTTATAAATATTTAGCTGTGTCCATAGCAACTTCTCTGTCACTTTTTAAATTCTTGGCAAAAATTGTGAGAGAAACCTTATCATTTTTGATGTTCATACATCTTCATTTCATAATAAGTTCCAAAATAAGTTTTTTGTGGTACTAAGTTCAGTTCCACCTTGATTAGTATGGGCAGCATTTTTATATGAGTATCACTTTGATGGTTGTAATTATTTAATTTTGCTAATGGTTATCAATGTACAACTTTGGGAAAATATGCATTAGGGGAAATATATAGTCGGATTTTTGTGAATCTTGTTGGATTATCGTATGTAAATGGGCTTTAAAAACCCACTAAGCAAAACAACCTTCTTCGTATAGGTATCAGTAGAGAAGAAGTTATTCCGGGTAAATTGAAACTCTATTCATATCCCAGTGGACAAAGTTATTAAAAACCACTGCAATGGAGTGCATTTCTGTAGAAATATACTGACAATTTTAATAAAAAATGCTCTTCATCGCAGTGACTTTTTGAAGCTTTTGTCTACTTGATATGTGACGTTCCAGGGGATTTTGATAACAAACGATATTATCGCTAATTATTAACGATAATATCGCTAATAATTATCGTTCCGTTATTACGGTAGCAGCGAAAGCGAATACCGTATTAAAACACCCTTGGACTCCTACTCCTACTACTACTCCGGCCGAAATGGCAGTTTTTAGCCTACGATTTAGACTATGCGAGTCCCCACTATAAACTCAATATACATTCTAATGAACGAACGCAGCCTTTTGAATTTTCGAAGGTTTTCAATCACATACATTGAAAATACGTTTTCTTTGATATTTTATCACTTAATTGATGAAGGAATGGATATTAATCAAATAGGTCTACATAAAACTGGGACTTTTAGTTATTTTTATGGTACTGAATCAATGAACTTTGGCACTTGAAAATAGATATGTTTTTCGTGTCAGTAAAACATAAATCAGACTTTCTTATTACTTTCTACGTTTGTTAGCTATCTGTTCTGTCTTTGAACATCAAGGTTTTCAAAAATCGAGTTAAAAAAAGGCAGTTATCTGTTTGAATTCATTTTCGGTTTCAAAAAATTATAATTCAAAACATACATTATTTTTTCGAAGAAACGCGTTTTTTTTCTACATAAGCTCTTATAAAAAAAAACGTACGTCATAAACAGCTCATGCATGTATAATTCTTTTGTCTTCTAATAAATTAAATTAATTTTAAACATAATATCGTTTATGCCTGTTTTCCACCAGTAAAGGCCTTAATACACTATATGATTAATCATATATGATTTGTATTAAGCACTTGATGAATGAAAAAAATCATAGCATAAAGAGAAAATACACACTATGTAAAAAATCATGTTTTTATCGTTAACTACTCTCTCTGTATACAGTCAGCTGCACAGAAAATTTTCTCGCGCATTGGCATTATGAATGTCCTGCATATGTCCTGAAAAGAACATATCAATCAAATTAAACCAAAAAGTCAATTTTATATTATTTATTTATGATCAGCCATTATGATTTCTCGCGCATAAAATTCCTGTAACAATCAAATAACTACTACGCTACAAAATATTCTGCAAAATACGCCCATCATTTATTCTTTGAAACATGGTGCACGCTTTGCTATGAACATTCTTTCGTTGTGGGAACCGTTTGAGCGTAGACGTAGGCTGGGAGAATGGATTTGTAAAACACAAGAACTTTGGCAAGGTAATTGTTAAAACAATAATTTGATCACCATAAAGTTTACAATTTTTTTTTTATTTCTAAAATTTTTTAATTTGTCTGTTAAGTTTTTTTGTGACTGTCTCGTCCCATTTTAGGCCCGTGCCTCCAAATCTGACTTGCACTTGCTGTTTGATCGAATCTATCTTGACTGGATCAAGTCGTGCACAGCCCCGCTTCCCAGATAGGTTCGAAACCTTCAAAACGTCTGGTGGAAATATGAGCTGTAGAAGCTCAAATGCAGCGTCCACCAAGTTGGTATGTTTCAAACAAATATGTGCTGCGACATATTTGTCTGGAGAGGGTGTGTAGCAGCAGGAACGGAAGCAGCAGGAACAGAAGCACGGACAGGAACAGCGGAAATGGGAATAGGAACAGAAGCAGGAACCGGAAAAGCAGGAATGGAAGAAGCAGGAATGGGAACAGCAGAAACAGGAATGTGAACAGAAGCGGGAACAGAAACGGAAGCAGGAACGGGAACAGGAACGGAAGCAGGAACGGGAACAGGAACGGGAACAGGAATGGAAGCAGGAACGGGAACAGGAATGGAAGCAGGAACGGAAGCAGGAACGGTAACAGGATTGGGAACAGCAGGAACATCAAGACTATAAAGTAAGTCCACTGTGTTCTGTACACTCTCGAATTCCTCTTCCTCATCATCTGAAAACAGTGGATTGTTGTTTAAAGGTGGAAGCAGGGATGGTGATGGCACAGTTGAAAGGAATTCCAAGAACAAATTAGACAATTTGTCTAATTTATATTCGATCCTCTCCATTGTTTTGCTAAGCTGATAAACTTCCTTTTTCACATCAGCTGTGGCGTCTGGAACAGCATCTGGAAAATCAGGAAAAAGCTAGCATATAGTATCGCAATATCTTCAATCTTAATTTGAAACGGCAGAAAAGTAAGGGAAAATGATGCTTTTTTACTCCTTAAAATAAGGGCAAGTTGGTGAAAATATTTTGTGAGAAGTGTTACCAACCCTGATTCGTTTGAGTTCCCTTGCTGTCTTTCGTTGGGAACTTTTTGACCAATACCTTCTTTTTTTTTTTCTAGATACTGGTCATAGGACGTCAAACTCTACAAAAGAAAAAGTCGAGTTTCGTTCAGAAATGTTATTCAGAAAATGACGTCAAAGAGTGCATTTGTGTATTGAATTGAAAGTCTTGAATATTCATAAATGTAATTTTAATGATTTTGTTGCAGTTCAACCTCATAACTGTTGTTTTGCAATTCTAGATATTTAAAAGGTATTATAAGGATTTCTGGTTTCTATTATTTGTGAGTGAGGCGTTGTATAGTTTTGGGAGTGAACTGCAACTACTCTTGAGTTCTGAATAATTTTTGCAGGATGGTTATTAATTTCAAAAACAAATGCCACCCAGTACAGGCTTATTCTCACACCACAATCTTTGTCTATTGTCTGCATATTAATTACAAGGAAATTTTCAACACACTCACTTAATTTCACCCATTTTGATTATTCAAAACACAAGAGTATGACATTTTAAACTGTTTTTGGGTATTCTATTCTATATATTATTTTGTTTTTTTAAGATTAATAAGAGTTAAGGTTTTGAATGATATCCTTTAAAGGCAGAAGTTTTTGTTAAAAATTTTCATGAATTGTGAAAGAACTATTTTTCAGTCTTATGAAAGTCAATGTGTATGTACTTGTTTTAATTCACAAAAATTTCTGCCTTAAATATAAAAATAAGTGACGCCTACAGGTACAGTATCCGTTAATGAAAATGTTTTCTCCTTCTCTCCTTCGTCCATGATAGTGGAATGCTACAAATAATAAGTGATTAACGTCAATATGTACCCCTATCCATTGAAGATAATTTTGTGAGGTGATAGAATTAAAATAACAGAAATGCTTACTCTAACAAGAAGTTCCGAACTTTTGTTAATGACGGAATCATCGCTGTCGTTAATTGCAACATCATCCTATTGTAAAATACTGTAAAATAAGTTGTTTTGTTTCTTAGTACATAACAGGGTATGGTAAGAAAAGTACCAGGCTGGGGGCTCTTTTCCGCTTTCTGGACTCAAAATTGTCCTGCTATTCTAGCTCCCACTCGTTGAGTTCCGTTTTCGTATCTGTAAAAAACCGTATATACATGTAAAGTAATGAAAATCCTTCGGAAGAACTTTGGTAGAATATTTGTGATTACCTGCCATCGCCAGTATTTGCGCAGCATAATATTTTGTGCCGTATCTGGCTTCACAAGAACCACCAACCACTAAATTGTCACACCTAATTTCTGCCGAAGTGTAAATTGCAGTTAATTTATCTGCATCAAATTGAATTAGTGCGTATTTCTGCATCGTGAAGAAAAAACAGCAAGCGCTGGAAAATCGCAATGACAGTATGTGGCTGTTGTTAGTATCACTTTCAATGTTCGCGGGGTTTCTATTTTTATAAAATGATTGACGTTTACGGTAAATTATTCGAAAACAAAACGTCTGATTGGCCATTAAAATAATTTATGCACGCGCAGTCAGAAATCGAACGTATTCCAAGGTATTATAATTCCATTCCAAGGTCCCATGAGAAATATTTATTCTTCATTCTTTGCAAAGGATATTGTGAGTGAAGGGAACAATGGCGAACAATTTTGATTGCGAAGAACAGAATGTAGAGCGATTTGTTCAGAAAGGCTGCGGATGCAGAACTGGACCAGATGGAAAACATTGCAGTTTCCAATTCACTAAGGATGAGATCACATCGTGTCGGATGACAATGATCGAGCTATCACCCGAAAACCTCGATATGTTTGTGCTCAGTTTTTTACAATTGAATAAGCCTAATTCAACGGGTGAGTCGCAACACCTGAAGTACCAAATGTATGGGAAAAAAATTTGCAGAACAACATTTCCTCTTCTTCTGAATATCTCGTTACATAGATATTCATATTTATGTAAACATTACGAAAATAACGGGTTACAGCCACGAACACATGGTAATAAAAGAAGGCTACCATCAAACACACACGAGCACTGCACAAAACAACAAGTGAAGGAGTTCATTTCCAATTTTGCCGAGGAAAATGCTGTTCGCCTTCCTGGACGAATTCCTGGTTACCGGAACCAAGACATTTCTTTAATTTCATTTACTTTTTATATCCTAGTATCCTTGCATTGCAGACTATTTGCTTATCATTACTTCATTCTTGTGTCAATGAGTTAGTTAGTGTTGAACAAAGTTGCTCGAATTTCATTCTATGATTTTGTTTCATTGAAAACAACACAATTATTAGGTTTTGTCAACTGGTTATTTATAAGTAGTTGCAAATTACAGTTACAGTTACAGACAAGTAAAGTATATTCAGTTACTTTAGATATGAAAGGAAACAATGGTGAGTCAAACTGTAAACTTTGCTTGAAATAAATTGCGAGTTTAATGAGAGCATGAACGGCTACACGCTTTTTTTTTTATAAGAATACACTTTATAAGAATGTCCATGATGAAAATGGGCAAAAAAATTAAGAATATCGTAAGAATATTGCCATCATGAAAATTTTCAATTTTTTTTTTTTTTTTATGAATATATTTTCAAATGCATCTAAAACCTTCTCGAGCTGATTTAGCTGACCTATTTCATTTTATCTTCCTTATAGCTGTTCCTTTCCACACCTTTTACTTCCTTTTACTAATTACTTGAAGACCACCTTTCAACTCATTTGAATGTTTGTTAAGCCATTTGAAAAGTATATTTTTCACACATTTCCCACCTTTCAACTCATTTGAATGAGTTTGAATGGTAAAATCTAAAAATTAACCTTAAGAATAATGTTAAGAATATTATATGATGATTTCGACCAAAAAGTTAAGAATATCCATGATGAAATGGATTTACACCATTCTTATAAAAAAAAAAGCGTGTATAGCTATAGCTTAGATGTTTTCTGAAAGTTTAGTTCATTGAATCGAGATTGTATGTGTTGTCGGTGGCACATTAAGGAATCAAAACTCAAGCTTATCTTTATATTTTTTTTAGAGTCTTGGTTTATGTTACGATTGAAATCATACTTATTGTACGCCAAAAACTCCTTGGAATATTCGATAAATCAAACTGCATACAAAGATACCAAACATTGCTATTGATGACAGGGATTATTTCCAAGTATAACGGATTAAAATGTAACATCGCATAAGCAAACAAGATACGTTTTTTAAAGTGAATGATGATGCTTTAACAGTTACTGGACTGTATTAATTCGGACCATGTGAGAAACATTCAAGATGCATGTATTGTAAATAGTTTAGATTGCTTTTGCTAGGATATTTTTTATATAAGTTATTATTCCCAATAAAAAATTGATGTGAATTTGTTTTTCTGTTAAAGATTCAATAATAACATAATTGGATGTTCTGATTAGAAGATTAAGTACAATTTGAGATCCTGTCAAAAGTAATACTCTTAATGGGGTTAATAGTGAAGTGGAGAGCTTTGTACTGCGTTCTGTCAGTGTGGTGCAAGACGTTGTGAATACGAATATAACTATTTTTAAATACCTTAATACCCATTAGAATACCCATTGGAAGATTTTTTTTAGCCAGAAGCATTGAAACATAAATGGCAAATTTTACTTCAATTTACTTTACATTACTTTCAAAGAAACGCGGGATGGGCCTGAAAATAGTTTGATCATGAATAAACCAGAAAAAATAGGTATCTCCAACGACAAAGATTTTTGATCTACATCGTCATGTTTGCTCATGTTTTGAAGATGGTAAGACCTACAAAGACAGGTCAGCTTAAATGAACTAAAGGGACCGTTAAATTGAGTAACATCACAAATTCAAAGATTTAAAAAGATACATAATACCATGATCCAAACTTTGCCACACGCCATGCCAAAGAAGAAAAAAACGGCCATGTGAGAAAAATCGTGCACTGCTACATCGCAACGCATATTTGAACATGGGAGAGGGGGGTGAAAATAATTGAGAAAATTCACAAAATCACCCCTGAAAAAATCGTTAAGGTTATTTAAAAAAAATTCAAATGTAAAACAACATTATAGCTTTATCAACAAAATGAAACAAGTCTTTTGGAAACTTTTTATGTCATTTATCAAATATATACTAACTAAAAAAGTACCCCCGTCAAGTTGTAACTTTTCAAAAATGGCGCATATACGAATGTGAAAAGTATACACAAAAGACTTGGAACGAAGTTTTTTTAACTATATTAACGATATTAACGATAATAGCGATATTTATATCGTTTGTTATCAAAATCCCCTGGAACGTCACATATCTAAACCATTAAACATAAACATGTTTGTGATAACCCAGATTTTGAAATTTTTTTTGTATGTCAAAGGGCGATTGTTATTCCGGATATATATAGATAGAAATTGAAGATTAATTGAAACAAAGTGTATAGGTGTGAGGAGTGCGCATGACAGCTTTGTTTTCAACTGACAAACATGGGGGCTATGAAAAAGAAAAAGAAAAAACATCACCTGGCAAGCACTTCTGTTCTTTCTGTGCAGCAAAACATGACAGAGGCCAGACTTTATTGACGTCCCAGTCGCGCAATTCTTTCTTAACCAGCTGCCTAAAAGGTAGAAGAGTTTGTTCATTTCAATAATAATCGAGTATGAAGCTTCACAGACATCGGTCTGTGCATCAAATACCATTTAAAATCTTTTAAATCTGCCTATAATAGAAAAATAAGGAACAAATTTATTTGGGACAAATCTCTCCCCGCGAACAATTGTCCAGAGATCAGAAGTGTTGATCAATGATGGAGATAAAATCAATGACGGAAATAAAATCAATGATGAAGATAAACAGAAGCAAGGACATGAAGGATGACAAGCAACAAGTATAGCATAAATTTTTGGGTAACAAATACAGCAAGGACTACAGGAACAAATAACAAATCTCAGGACTTTCCAGGGCAACAATTCCAGGCCTTACAGTATATACAAGAACATTTAAAAACTTATTATTTAAAGATGCAATATGATAATGAACCTATGCCTCAAGGTCTCACTCAGCATAAATATAAATACAAACTTACAAGACAGCATATTGATCGGACGAGTTTAGGTTCTTGTTCTGTGCTCCGAAACCAGAGGATTTATTAGAGGCTGAGTTAAAGCCAGATGTCTATGAGAGAAAACAATCAAGATGTCTGCCAATGCAATAAAATCAACCAAGATCGGGTTATCTTTTCCTCTTAACAACACTTTCCTGTTAATCAAAACGACGAATTATTTCAACATATCGAAACTAAACCAGCTTCATTATTTTTCAACTTCATTTCAGAATCTTAACAATGGCAAAACCTTCATCATTGCTTTGAGGCTCCTCCAGGTAATGTTTACACCATAATCAAGATAGTGTCTAAAGTCATTACTTCTTAAAAATTATCGAACTAAACCTTGGTTCGTCACTTAACTTTTTCCTTGCAAGTTTGTGTTGAATTTCTTGAACAATTGGTTTGAAATTGGAAAACAAAAGAAGCTTCCATGAAGAATAAAATTGATTAGTTAAAACACATGCACGCAGGAAAGGATATTCAAATGATTGATTACAACACAAAATTACGAAATTACAATTTTCAAATGATGGACAGTTGAAAACATACACAATTCACCTTTGAATTAAAATGGTATTTGTCGTTTTGTTGTCCGAAACCACCGCTTCCGCTTCCACCAAACCACTTGTTACCGCCAAAACCAGAATTTGCTGAAAGATGAAAAAAATCAACAAATTGTCTCAGAAGGGTTCATCATTCACGATACAATGATCCCTCAATAACTATGTTGAAGTTAATCTATGATACTGATCTTATAGTTTGATAATAATAAACCTTAAGACAATGACAACTTGAGTCTCTAAGACAGACTGTTATTGATACCGTTTTATGAGGAAGCAGGAAGCAGCAAGCTGGAGAGAAATCCAGAAAAAGTTTACGAAATTTTTGAGTTTTAGTTCGCGTCTTAGATAGTCACTAATAGTAGGGATTTTCAAAAATATTTGAAAGACACCTTTCCACTGATCTTTTCTCAAGTTATCAGTAGAAATAATAACAAACCTTTGGGATGTTCATTTCTACAGTTATTGCCGAACTTGCATGTTCCTCGCAAGAAGAACTGACAAACAACCATGGCGATGATGGAACTTTACATTATTTCACATCTAAAAAAACTAAACGTCAGTGTCGGTAATACAAGCATATATCTATAAATACCTTTCAAATGCTCACTAAGGATTGCAAATATAGCCTCGCAAAATAAAAGAACATTGTATTCACTTTCATAAAGAAGTATACGTCAGTAATCCATTTGAAATAATAGCTAAAATACTATAAAAACTTCCAAGTAAAATCCCTCTTAGCAGGTGAAGAAATTTACATGTTATGGACTTAATCTTTTCCCTCATTTGATGAAACAAAATCATAACAATATAAAGAGCATCTCTCTTTCCACAAGTGTTGTTCAGTTATCAGAAACATTAGCCATCAACTTATTAGCCATATGCTGGCACAAGAGGCTTAATTAGAACTGTTCCTGGGTTTCAGATCGCTCTGTATCTCTTGCTCTGCTGGTGATGAAAAAGATTAAAAACAAAATATAACAAGAGCGAAGGTTTCATGAAAAAGATTATGTAATAACCTCCTTCTCTTAGTGATTAAATAAAAAATTCACAATCTCATCTATACAACTAACATCTACAATAACAACAAACTTATGATTGTAACACGTTATTTCGAAAGTTAACTTGCCTACAAACGATCCTGGTGGAAATTAGTTCAACTTACAGTTCAACAATACAACTTTTATCAACTTTCAGACAACTTACAAAATAGTGAGGTCTATTTGACATGTCTTCCCTATTCTTCAATGTGTATTCTCTATTCTTCTAGAAGATACACAACAGTCATGAGCAATTCTTTTGATTTCGGCATAGAGTAGTTTTCGATTTAAACAATTAATAGTGCTGGCAAAAAGCGCCAAAATATCACACTCCATGCCGTACCTCCTTTAAAAAATCGTTCAATTCATCGCAACATAGACATGAAAGAAGAAGAAAAAGGACAGGGGGGAAGAACGTCAAAAAAATTGGCATTGAATATTCATATCATTGTACACTTTCAAAACCACCAAAAAAAAAAAAAAAAATTAACAAATCACAATGCGAATAACACACTCTTACAATAGAAATCTGCAGAGGGAAAACCTTTGAGCATAATCCCAATGAAACGTACTATTTTTACATGTATTACATGTAAAAATAACACAATTTCATCATTTTGGAACTTGTGCCCATCTGAATACAGGTTGAAGAAAAAAGTCTAACAAAAAAAACATGAATAAGCTAGCGAACATTCTGATAGTTTGCGACAATTTCAAAGGATGTATATTATTTGGTGCAAATTTAAGCAAGTAGTTTCAGAGTTTTACTATTTTAATTCTAGACCTGATGATGAAGTAAAAACTTTGAAGTTGTCGTCGTAATATATATACAGAAAATGTTTCATATAAATGGTTTACATACTGACGTTGGCAAAAATCTTGGAAGTAAAAGGTTAAAGAAATGAAGGGAATCTATACAGATTTGAAACACAAACTAAAGATGAGATGGGAAGAAATATTCAAGGCGATTTATGTTTTACGTTTCAGTCACGATTCATCAATAGAGAGTTAACAAAAGTGTAACGTCAACAAGGATTGTGACATAATTCCAATAAATCTTAGTTTTCTTCTTCGATAAGAAAGAGTTTACTACTTATGACATCCTGAGAGGTTTCGTGAGATAATATGGGATTATAGAATAGTAACTGTAGGTTTTAGCGTATTTTATGAATCTAACAATTCTTTGAACATCAAAACATTTCCTTACTTTTGCTCATGTCATTGTCCATGTTGCTGCCACATTTGCGTAAACTGCCTTATCATTCAATATTATTTACATCATAACTTCAACTCAAATTTCAGAAATCATACAGATTGGCATTCAAAAATTGATTTTGAGTGCATAAAATGAGCATAACTCTGTTACATAGGCTTAGTAAATAGTATATATATAGTAAATTTTCAGACAACCAGACCAGTTAAGTACACATTTTATTACATCCCTACATATACAATCATAATCTTGAAGCTAACATTGTCGATCAACTTGAGGCAGCAAAAACTTAGATTAAACTTTGACAACAGATCTTTTATAATCAGCAGTCAAATGGCCTTTTGGCAGAATATCAACTGTAGCTGAACACGACATTTGCTATAATGATATCATCCAAAATCAGGAAAGTTGAAATCCAAGTACATCCACCCAGTGGGCAAAACTATCAAAAGGTCATTGAGATAAAGAACATTTTTAATGAAATAGTGTGTGTATATTTCTATAGAAATGCACCCCTTTGCAGTGATCTTGCAACGAATTTGCCCATTGGGTAGATACTTCAAGTGACATCTCTTTGCAAAAACCTTTTTTTAAAATATTGTCAATTTCCAACTGTATGTGAGACACTCCAGGGGACTTCAATCACAAACCACAAAACATCATACGAATAACGTTATGACATTAAAATGGACAAATGCGATAACAATATCAACTATAAAACTATAATCCCCTGGAGCATCACATATACTGAAACCATTGGAACACTAAAGATATGACCAATTTTTTCATCACTTTCTGTAAATAATTTATCGTATATTTCTTTTGCATGTTGTTCCTCAAATTACAGACGGACATTCTCCTTGGATTACGAAAATAACATGTTCGGAAAGGACCTAATTGCAAATCAAATGAATTTATGAAAATAAACAAAGGATGGAAAAGGAGAAGGAAACAAAACAATGATTTTGATACATGGATATATATAGAAAATATAAAACTAAATGTGTGTTTATGCATCAGGAATGAAAAGTGACATCAGAAACAATTCTACACTGACCTGTCGCTACAGAAACAAATATTCCATTTCATAACAACGACAAAACAAAATAACAAGGGAGAATAAAATTTCTCATAATCTATTTACAAAACTTTCCTCTAGCATTATAGCATATATATAAAAAAAACCTGCAGTCAACGAAATTCACCTTTCGTACAACTGTAAACTACAATATTCACCCAATGAAATGGTCAATAGGTGAATCTCCTTGAAAAAGGAAAGCAAGTATGTGTGATTTTACAGGAGAAACAAATATATGTTTTGGCAAACACCAAAAATAAAGAATTGGAGACAAACTTCTTAGAGGGGCCAACCATTATTTCGTTTCAATGGTTTCGAAAATGTTTTTCAGAATTATGCAGATATTGATTCTAACGAAGAAATTAAACGGAAAACCTTATTTTTGCATACTATTCCTGATATCTGATTTCTTAAGATTTTTTCTGTAAAAAAACCATGTTTATTCGGCTCTTCAAAAAACAATATCGAACAGTTTCAATCAACTGCAGCTACAAATCAGCAACAACAACAACTAGCCACAACAAAAAAGAACATTTTCATCCATATTATCTACTTAATGAAAATATAGCGGATCAGCCCCTGAAGTTTCGCATTAATAAAGAAAAAGAAAAGAAAGGAGGAAAAGGACTAATTACACATTTCTTAAAAAAAATACCTAATTTTTTTAAAATTAATTCCCGATATGAAAAATAAACTATTATGTATTCTACTTCAGCCGAAAAAGGAACTTTGACAAGAATAGTTTAATAATAAAAAAAACAAAAAAACAAAAACAAAACGAAACCACTTTCAAAACAAAAAACTATAAATTTCAAAAGAGTTGCATCTTGATGACCAAATTGACATTAAGTCCACAGAAATGAACACAGAATAACCACAGCAAGATGACATAAAGGATGAAAATAAACGAAGTTTCTGTGACTTGATGTTACACTGTATTGCATCTTGTCAAAAACCTTTCGACCCCAATGAAATATATATAACCAAAAAATACTACACATGAACAAAAAAAGGGATTATGTACAAATGCTAAGACTTAAAAAAATAGTTTTTTTTTCTTCTAAAATAATGTTATGGAACACATTTTGGGAAAACACCATGCACACAAAATTATCAATTTAACAGAAGCTTCATTGAGAACTTCTCTAGTCCAGCCAAACATTTGAAACCACTTTAATGCTAGTATCGAAGTTGTCAAGAATAACTAAAGCAATACATATAGGTTTTGGTAGTAGTAAAACACGAAAAAAAAAGTTTTCAAGACGAGGATTCGACCAGTTTGATCAGCTTCTGGTCGAACATACTGATTTCTTTGGGATCCTCTTTCGTGGTGGGAGTACTACAACTGCGATTGCAAAAACCACAGCTGGGGTTTAGCCATTTCGGGTCGACGAGAACCTCACCAACAGGCCCACGGAAAATTACACCGCAGCAAATTTGTTCCTGCCTCCATTTGGACAAGTCAATATATGGTAGTTTGAATTCATTGGCTTGAGGTGATGTAAGCGATGGAAACAAAAACGAGGTCTGGCAAGATGCATCTTTGGTGCTTCTGCCGTCAGAATCACTGGAAACTTCCAATGAATCAGGGCTAGGCGTGTCAAAGTATGTGTTAGGAACCCCTGTCGCATCGGCATCATCACCACTAGATTCTGTGTCGGAGAGTAGATCATCTTCTTCCATTAAAGCGACTTTGTTTTCCTCTTTGGTTCCAACCTCCATTTCGATAAGAGCAGAACTACGCCGCTTCTTAATCGAATTTCGTCTCTGTTGCTGATTGACTAATTTACTATCCACAACATAACTGAAATCTGGTTTGGCGTTTTTAGAAGACCGTCGCCACTTGTTGACAGATTTGATGCATAGGTAGCAGATTTCACTGGCTCGATTTTCACTTAGCTTAAAGCATTCCTGAAAGTATTTAGACCATTTCGCTGAATCTTGAAAGGCATGCCGTGCAGACTTCATTCGGCAAATGGTGCAGCCATCGATAGATCTAAACAAATTTCTTCTCTCGGACGGCATTTTCTTCTCTTCTCCTAGAATCTAAATCACAATGGGATGTTGTTAATACATCTGATAAGTAATTCCTCCCTAGCAACAGTAGGAATGTTTTAGCAGTTCATTAAGTGCCTCCAAATGAAGAAAATAAGGGAAAGATATGAAAAAGTTTGATTTTCAGATATGATACGTGAACTGCATAGCCCCATGATATATGCACCACAGAGAGAGGGG
Organism: Turritopsis dohrnii; assembly: GCA_027922465.2. NCBI lineage: Eukaryota > Metazoa > Cnidaria > Hydrozoa > Anthoathecata > Oceaniidae > Turritopsis > Turritopsis dohrnii. Next base: position 134,203 of record BQMF02000510.1, read on the forward strand.
CGTTTATTTAAAAAAGGGACACTTCGTTCTTGTTCTTTCAAAAATATTTATTTACATAGATAAGTTTCAAAGATAAGTTTCAAAGATCTTCTACATTGACAAAATCATCTTCATCTTCATTATACTGATAAGGCTGTTTACTGCAAACTCACAATCAACCCCCCCCCCCCCCCCCCCCCCAATTGAAAAGGGGGGCGTTAAAAAAAGAGGGGTGTTTATAGAATATTTTGAGGATTGAAAGGGACGTTTATTGGAGAGGGGGAGTTTAATAGAGAAAATACGGTAAATATTGTTTCAATAAAACAAGACAAACAATCATTCATCACATGGCTTTATAGACTTTAATTAAGCTAAAGCGATCAAAATAATATATAAAAGGGAAGGTGTAAGTCTTTGTATTCCGACTGTGAGATCATAAATTTGTTCATTTCTAATGACAGCATCAATTAATATTGGAATGTTGTTTTTCTGCTGACTGCATGAATGTAACAGTTTCAGTCACACAACCTAACGAAATTCTGAGTTTGAAATAGAAATTGTTAATTTTTTTAGGATACCCACCCAATGCTTAACATTCGAGAAATTATAATAAAAAAGTGTAAGCTATAAAAGGAAGAACTACTCAGGCGATGAGATTGAAACTCAAGGGAATAGATTGGTTTTTACTGGATGTCATTTTAAGCAAAATTCAAGTTCGTGAAAGTATAGGGTATGGACATCAAAAATTCTTTACTGATTTGACAACCACTATACATCCAAAATTCTAGCGGTATTGACTGTTTTTATTATTTATATATTTACGTTATTTATTTCATTATTTTCCCTGTTCATCTCTGCACGGATTACAATTTGCGGGTAAATATTGGGTAAAAAAATTTTTTTGAATTAGAAAATTACATAAAAATGGGAATCATTGTTTTAAAGATAATTTGCTGGTTTTAACTTTATGGATTCAGCTAAAATCCACGAAAACTGCAAAAGTTTCAACCTTTATTATACATCCATACCAAGTTACTTGGGTGTATAATAATATTTCATATAAAAGACATCAATATTAATTCGTGAGTAGTACTGTACATTTTGGTATTAGTTGCAGTTCATTCCAAAACATATCCTGTTCTACAAAGATCAGAAAGCAAATAAATTGTTCTTTAAAAGTGTTTAGAATGAGTGATTAATTATGAGGGAGAGCTACAATAAAGCCCTATATTTCCATCTGCCATTTTGTGTAACAGACACAGTCTTGTTGATGAAAAAATTTCCAGGCGTGCGATTGATTGCACGCACAGAAGGGCTACTTCGTAGTTCAGGCGTGCGACTCTCAGTCTTGACATTATTAGGCGGCCAATGGCGTTAACGCTCGCTATAACGCTCCTTGAGTTAGTTAAAACGCGCACACATAGATACTCATATAAACATACTCAACGTTAGTGCTCAATTGACAACAAATTAATAAGTATAATAAGTGATTATTCGTTGTTGGTAGGGAGAACGGCCACCGTTGCTAAGGCAATTTTGAAATTTCCTTCGTTATACGAATTCCTTTGTTCATCTCACGAAAGAATATGAAAACATAAGTGGTAACAGTAGGACTATTCAATGAAATTAAAAAGCATCTTAGTTTCCAGCTCCCTTTAAAATATGATTTATCTTGACTAACGACTGGCAGCCCTTTTAATTCAGGTCGGCATTCGGTTCAGCCGATGTAAAAACCGAACTAAGTCTTCACTACGTCGTAATTTGCATGCCGACGTTGCGTACGTGTTATGATCGGCATGCCGTAAAATATTTGAAATAGCGTCGGCAATGACGACCTTAGTAATTTCCATTTTTCATTTTATTTATTTTTCTCCTGGTGTCTACTCAATTGCAGACACGATGTTCCCTAGTGACAATATTTCTGATTGGTCAACATTTCTGTACTCGTCAGCGAATTTCGCCGGAGTAAACTTGCTCGATATGAATTTGAGTGTTGCGCTTTATGTGGACACCGTCTTGCGAACGGTTGCTTCGTTGAGCAAAAGAGTTAATTCTTCAATCTTCTATTCTATTAAGGCCTTCCAAATAAATGCAGGATACTTACAAAATTGTTAAAGATATGAAAAGAATTTCATTCAATTCAAAAAATTAATTTTTGCGCGTGCAAGTTGCGTGATTAAGGCGTGCCATTTATATAATAAAATCGCACGCCCAAGTATGATGCAGGCGTGTGCCAGCGCGTGCGCATGCGGTCGCACCCCATAAAATGACAAGACTGCAGACAGTCAGACAACAAACAGACAGAGAACTGGGTATTTATATACAGGAAAACCAATCCAACAAGCCACAAAAGTAATCTTCCCAGCTGGCACATTCGTTAACAAATCTCTGTGAAGGAGTGCATTTCTATATAAGTATAAATGTTGATTTGGTCGGATGGCATACCGAAACATTTAAAAGTATCAGAAATAAATTAAAATTATGAAGCTTCTGTCAGTATTCTTTCTCATTTCTTTAAATTTCTAAAAACCTCTGCAAAGGAGTGCATTTCTTTGTAAATCTACACACAATTTCAATAAAAATGCTCTCTGTCACAGTGACTTTTTGAAGATTTTGCCCACTGGGTTCTTTAAGATGTTTTGCTCTCGCCTATAATAAAGCTTTTAAACACACTGTTAAATGGGACAAAGTTCATTTTAAGGATATACTTTAAATTAACAAAGACTATCACATTTTGCATTGTAACGCTAAGGCAGGTGCTCTTGTTTTAACAATCTAGACACCGTCCGCTGCTTATTTAATTGCAGCATTGTAGTTCATGGTCAAAACATTTGCTATTCCTATTCGGGAATAGAAATGAAAAGAATTGAAATAACAAAATGATAACTTGACAAATCTAACAATTTTACTACAGTAACAGAATCAATATTTTTCTGGTTTACACACATTTTAATATGCCACTATGCCTTTGAGAACACTTTTACCTAAAAATCTATCGTTTTATAACAAAATATAATGGGCTTTGGTCTCATTTATTTTTGTGAGTAAAATTTAGACAGATAGAGTATGTATTGATTTGGGCTCATAGAGTATTGGCAGTATCCAACAATGTATTTCAGATCTTTTCTCGGCAAAGCAATCAAATTTCATGTTAAAGTTAACATCCAATGCATAAGGCTGACATCGGAAGTTCGGTTCGGGTCAGCCGCGGCCCTTAACTTTGATAACAAAAACTTGGTGTTTTGGGGGCGGTGGGCAAAAGTTCGGCAAATTATTCCATTTGTAAAATTCGCTTATTCGCGTAAGCTAACCGCTAATCATCGAAAATGAACTTATCTGAACTATCAAAAAGGAGAAATTAGTAGTCTCATTGGGTAAATTTGATTTCAGGAGTGGCAAGATTCAACCTGATAAAATTGAGACTGTCATACCACCCACCCACCCGCCTCCTTTTTTACAGCCTGAAATGACCCGAACCGAACACATTTTCGATGTCGGCCTAATAATAATAATGCCTATCAACATAATTTTTAGGCTGATGGAAATTTTATATCAGTTAAGCGTCACCCGTCCGCATCAGTTTAAGTGCCCGCATAAAAAAGTTCATTATTTTACAAAATTTCATTATTCCAATACAACATGACAATTCTTAAAAAGAACAATATACATCCGCCGCTTCATTTGCTTGCCTCCACTACACTGACCTTGGCAAGGTATGATCATGGTTCAAAATGTTTCTCTTACCCATGCGCGTAATGACTTTGCCATGCAAAACATGGATGGCTTCTGTTGTAGATTAACAACAACCCAGTTGACTTGCCGAGACTATACAGTCCTTTCCCCAGGAAGAAAATTATATGCCAATTATAATTTGTCATTTTTCTACAGAATCAAAGGGAAAGGAACCAATGGCAGAAAAAAAGGAGAAAGGAACCAATGGCAGAAAGGCAGTAAGGTCTTTTACGTATGAAAATATGAAACCTTTTCATAAAAATCATTTTTAATGTGTAAAAAAATCATCAAAAAAGTCATCCCATGCATAGCTAATAGATGGATTCCTCGCTCTCTGATAGATGGCATAGCCATGGACCTATGATAATTTTAATCATCAGCAGATCTAGAATAATTACATCAATATTAATTCATACCTAAGAAGGATTCAGATACATAGCTGGCAAAATAAAACAGTCTACAACAACAAGACACAGAGGGCCAGAATTTCGAAGACTAGTCGCGGTGTGAGGAAACAAATTATTGCGGCGTTCATTCGATGTATACCGTCATAAGAAAAAGTGATATTCATAAATCGCTTATCTTCAATTTCTGTTTTTGATTGATGTGCCAGCATAGTACAGCAAAACAAAGTTCTTATTAAATATGGTGTCATATATAAAAAACATGATGATTGTATCGATTGATTGATGTGTCTCAAGAGAAACTATTAATTGAGAATAAATGAATATGAATTTAAATTTCCTGATATCAAACCTTTCTACATTGCTTCCTATTCAAGAAAAACAGCATCTTAATAATATTCATCCTGCAATTTGAAGGTATAAACACTCTCCTTTTGATTATGTTGACTGATTCGTCGTCTGGTTGTGGTGTGCGATAGAAAATATGTGCTAAAACCCAAACAACCATCCTCAGAGGGTATGTGATGAGAGAAGTACATAGCAGGTCTTATTGCTAGAAAGGTTGTGGTTTAAGTTATGCAATACTCCACTAGACACAGAGGTATAAGTAAGCAAAGCTGGTGATGTTATAATATGTTTGTTTTTACACACAGCTGCTTGTTACAGTGCTATTTCCTTTTCGCACCCCCACTCTCCATCTAGGATGTTTTAGAGTCAGGGCTAGGGTTAGGATTAGGGTTATTTTTTATGTTCGTGATATAGAGCCGACTAGTAAAACAGTATGGAGTATGGCAGATACATTTAGGGGGGTGCGAAAAGGAAATATCGCACTTGTTACTATATGACGATGAAGTGTTTTCCTGTCCTTGTGACTGCTAAAGCATACAGATTTTTTGCCAGTCAGTTCAGTGATAAAGGAGAGCATCAGAAATATTGTTTGAGCCCACTGCCTGGCTGACCCATTTTCTGTTCCTGGCACAAATTAGTAAATTTATGGAATTTTATTATTTCAGTGCATATGATTGAAATATTCATAAGGTTTCAAAATAAAGTTGGTCAGTTTGTATAAAAATACAGAAAAAATGTAAAATTGGCAAAATAAAATATCTTTATATATTTATTTACTCATAACCGATTTACAGTTTCTTATCGCTGCAAAAGATATTCACTTTGCATAATCGCTCTTTTCAGCAATCCTTTAATTTATTTTTTACCATAATTCTTAGTAAACAATCCTAATATTGACGAACTATATCTGTTACTTTTGTGACGTTGGGAATCTCTTGATTACGGCTTTTCTCAAACAGTATCTTCATTTTTCTTCTTTCTTTGAAAAGATAGTTTCTAATTTTGACACTTACAACTAGTGTAAGGTTTATAAAACAAGGTTGCAGTGTCTTATAGTAAAAGGTATGTTCTCGTAAGTGTGTTGCTATTCACTTATTTTTAGAAAAAAAACATTGTTTGGATAATGATGCACGATCCTTCTATCTATGATTATGATGATACATTCGAAGAAGACTTCTCTATTTCTGTCAATACAACAAATTCTTTCAGGCCACGCCTTGGCAGTCGCATGTCCTTATGTCTCCCAAGTAAAGGCTTGTTTAATTCGCCAGGGGATAATAATTGCTTTTTAAATGCTAGTGTTCAGGTATAGTATTACTATATACAGCTTTCACGAAATCACTATTTAAATTGATTACCATTTAAAGTCCGCATTTTTCTTATAAGAGCTTATAAAATCTAACGTGAGACTTGTGTTCTTATGAAATTGTTTTTTTTTTTTAAAAACATGTATATAATTAAATTGATATTACAAATGACATTTAAGTTCGATTTCACATTTCCATGAATGAGTGTAAGAGTTATAAAGTTTAGCCATCAAGACTTGACACAGATTTTTAATAAATCGAAATATTGTGAAAACTCTGTGTGTTTTTTTGTTCAATACTATATATACTATATACACTACATAACAATGATTATAACTTCGGAAAAAAACAACGATGATTGCATTCTAGATTAACATATAACGTGACTGTCCATTGGGGAATAAGTATCTTTATATTCATTGGGCTGTTTTTCCTTTGTAAATTCACAAATACCACGTTTCTGTCTCTGAAACTCATTCATTTATTTTTTCAAGAATTTGACACCTTGAAAGAATTATTGTACAATTTCTATAACCTGTGAAATACCATTTTATTGTCTATGTATCCATTACTGCAATTCTTTTATTTCATTTCTGTTTTTGTAACAGTCGAACAAAGTGTGAAATTTCACTGACTGACTTTGCAAAGGAATGTTTATGCGACCAAAATGATTTTGATTGCAAATTTCCAAATTCCTTTGAACTGAAAACTTGAGATATTGCTAAGAGGATTTAAGGTAAATTTGAAAGAATGGGTAAGACATTTAATCAATCTATTAAGCATTAGGTGTCATCTATTATGTCATTTCTACATTAATTTTGTACTGTCACTGGCTCTTCTGAAATAAGAATAATAATGTTTAAAGAAATAAAAAAAATCTATGTTTGCCAATATTAAAAAAATACAATTTTAAAAATTGTTTAAAGAACAGAATTTTTATTTTTTTAAAGAATTCTTATAAGTATTGTCTGCAAAATATAAAACTTCCTAAATTTCATCCCATGTTTGTCTGATTATACTCATTGTTTTGTAATCATTAAGATGCTAAAAAAAACAAGGAAGTCTGTATCTTTTTCGTTTAATTAGACTATGATACGATCATTCATAATTCTTTTGTTTATAATATCATCCTTAAGTACTTGTGTTATGGTTGACAATTAACAGGATTTACTTTTGCTTGTTTTCTTTTGTGGCTTAATCATTCAAATGTATATTTTATAAAAACATTCAAGTGTTGCCATAAATAAAACAAATTGTCATTCACCCACATGGTTTTGTATTATCATTTGATTATTTTTTTTTTCAAGTATTTTCTGTTTAAACAGTTTGCTGATTTCAGATTAAAACTTGACATGATATGAAAATGTTTTGAAATCATGATGTTTTATGCTACCCACAGGGTCTAATCTAGAATGGAAGGGCAGAGTCCGATGGAAGGGAAAAGGGGCACATTATGAATGTCCAAAGGGCACTTTTTTAAGGAAAAGGGCAACCTGAGCTTTATTTCGGCGGTTTAAACCTCTGACCCCCTATACAATAATGATTTTCCAAGTTTTTAAAGTGGAATAAATAAAAAAAACAAACAAAAAAACTCAGAGGGCAGCGTCCGATCAACGGACATTCTTTTGGCTAGATTAGACTTTGATCCAGGCTATTGGGATAGTAGAATACTAGGACAGGTGAATTAAAGAGATAGGACGAAAAGCTGGAATTTTTTGGACCTCATTGCACAGTTTATAAACCCTTTGAATCGAAAATAAAAATTAAATGGAAATAAAGGAAAATTTTTAGATTTTTCTGATAAAAATAAGTTCCAAATGTCTGTTTTAATCTGACTTTACCAATTTGTGACATATAGGTCTATTATAATGATATCATTTAGAATTGTTTTTCTTGCGAATGAATTGCCTCAAAACGGAATCCAGGCTTTCTTCTTGACATTTGACTGTTGACTACTTCTTCACGAGGCTCACATGAACCTAGAAAATTGGTAAATTTGAGAAAACACGTCAACGGAAAAAACATCAGAATGAAGCAGCAAAATATTGTTTCGAGACACTCGTGCGTACCAGATTAATATCAAAGAGGGTATCCTATACTTCAACTGTGGAAGCATTCCAACAGCTTTGCTAGCTTTGCTCCATATCCCTTCCTGTTTGCCCTCTTTTATAGTTTTTATCATATCAGCATTTTCTTTGACAAAAAAAAATAAAGAGTTAAGCTCATGCTTCGTTATAGATATTATGGCATCTAAATGTTTTTCGAAGAAGTTTTCGTCTTCTGCATGGTCATGCATGTCTTAGCGATGCATGCATTTTTTGTGCATTGAAGGTATAGACTTAACATTATAAGAAATTCAAATGACTTGCATTGAAGATGGAAAGAAGTCATACATTTGTTTGTTTTTTTCTAGAGGATTTTCAAGGAATTCGAAGGAAGTGAGGCCACAGTGCTTGATCCGGAGGACTTACGTCATGCACTGGCAAATGCATTTGAGGTCCACTTAAGCCACTTTCATTTATGTTTATGCTTTACATCTTAAAAAAAGGATTCTTATATTCCAATTTGTGTGTACTTGTATAGGATGACCAGCGGTTTCAGCTAGGTCGGATGGATGATGCAGCTGAATGTTTTGTAAGTCTTGCCTCCTGTTTTGTTTGGGGGATAATCCCTTTTTTCTTCAATGGTTTCACATCGTTCTTTTTCCCATAAGGAAAATATACTTCACCGGCTTCACAGTCACCTGGCAAACAAGGAATTGGAAGATGCTTGTTCAGCAAAACACTGCATACCTCATCAGAAGTTTGCGTTACATATTTTAGAACAGGTAGTTTTTTTGGTTATTTTACCTGGACATTTTTCTAACAACTTTAGCGAAATTGGGATTTTAATGGATTCTATTGTCTGGTGCACAACTTATTATGTAAATCACTTAGTGTTACTTATAATTGTGAATAAAAATAAACTAGAAGTAATTGCATATTTCGACTAAGAATTCGTTATCCAAATGAATTTTCATTTCAATATTATAACCTCCAATTAGCAGGCCATCAAATATTCAGCTAGGGTGCAGCATTGGTCAGTCTAAATGATATCTCATTCACAATGATTTTCTGGATCCGAAAATAAATAATTAAAATCATCAATAAAGTATGATTTTTTTTTTATCATTTTATCATCAATTTCATTTTATCATCAATAACTTTTTATTGCAGCTGTCTTCACAAAAAAACAACATCTGATTTTGCTTTTTTTTATTTGATTTTTATTTGATTTTTATTTGTTTTTGTAAACATTCTGATGCGAAACATAAATATATGATTTATTGATTAACCAAAACAGAATTTGGAATACATTCCTGGTATGTACCATCCCTATAGATTCTGCTGCCAATCCATGTATATTCCCTGTCTTGAAAGTCAAGTGTTACAATTTGAGATCTAAAAACCTCAATTTCTGGTCTATTTCTGGTCTACAAGTCAATTTTGTCATCTTTGTTTTTAGACATCGTGTCAGTGTCAAGCTACTGGTGAACCGAAATCTTTTTATCAGTTTGTTTCTTATGTGTCAGCATCAGTGCTTGTGTAGGTGTCTTCATGTAGTGTAAAGGCCGATTTTCATTCAGCAAAATATCTGCGCGAACGTAGGTAATCCAGTGACGTAGTGACGTAGAACGCATGCGCATTGGCTAATTCATAAGCGTAGATATGTCCGCTCAGCGAACATAAATAAACTTTTTTTAAGCCCGCTGACGTCCACTGATAATTTCAGCCAATCGTGTCTTTTGCTTTCCATTTGCAGCTGTTTGGCCTCTCGGAAAATTCTACGCCCGCACGGGCATAAGTGTTGAATGGAAATCGGCTTTAAGTATTATGAACAGCATATAATAACAAAGTTCTTGGAGATCTCGTTAATATTTCTGTTGCGTTTTTCGTTAGTGAACAAGCGAATATGTATATAGAAAATGATGAGCCCTACACATTTGGACAATTGATAAAATCTGCAAACTCAGGGGAATCAAGACCATGTCCGGTAACTGCTTATTTTTGTTTTGTTTTGATTCGTATGGTGTATGTCATGAACGTAGTGAAGTGCTTATGTATCGATGGCAGTTGTTACTTTAAGAGAAGAAAATTTTGAAGGAAGATACTTTGCCAACTTAAATTTTTTGATTTGAGTATTGAGATTGGTAGATTATATATACCCATAAATTTGCGGAATGTATTGTATATGTTTAATCCAAGAAGATTGAGTTTAAGGAAACTGAAGGAAAAACACTTTTTGCCTTGATCAATCATACTAATATCTAAGTCAAAGTATTTGTGAAAATCAAACATAAGTGAGCCCAAACATGGAGTTAATTATCTTCTTGACAATGTACTTGTCAAAGCAACCAAATATTTTCTCATTCGAATTCTCATCTTGATTTAGGATGAAAAACGTTGTTATTTCAAGAACAGTGATTCTGTCATGACATCAGTGCAAACAACACTAATCAACTGCCCAGATGTTGGTAAGCGTTTTGCCATTGTAAAAACCTTTTTGTGATTTCAAACTTCCTTGATTTGAACTAGTGAAAGATGATAAAATGAAATGTGATTCATGTTTGATTTCCATGTAAATAAACCTTCTAAATTCAAACTAAAGTATAAACGCACTATGCACATAAAGCTTCAATGATATTGGTTTTAAGGACTTTTACTTCATTATATAATGCTATATAATGACATAACAAGATGCCTGTCTCCTTCAATGATATAGTTTTGATCACAGTTTTCTATTTCGCTTTCAGTTACGCTTGGTATTATATGGAATACAGAAATGCCCTCTTCAAAATATATTGCAAGTGTTTTACAGTGTGTCGGTGATAGTCAAACTCTATTTTTGATTGATGTAAGAAACATATCAACTTTTGCTGCTCTCCGTTGCAGATCTCCTTCACATCTCTTCTTCAAAGTTGTATTAGCATAAATCCCAATGTGTAAAAATCGTCAAAAAGGTCACTGTGATGAAGAGCATTCTTATTGAAATAGTGTGTATGTTTCTATAGAAACGCACTCTTTCGCAGTGATTTTTCAACAAATTTGCCCACTGGGATATTATGCTTTATATCTTCATTAAAACTTCATGTGTCAACTTTGTCAAATTTGTTTGTCTCGTTTGCTTGATGCCTTATCCTTCCAAACTCTGTTATAAAGATTTTGACCAAAAAGTATAATGATAATTAAGGCTAAAAAGGGACTTTGAACTCCACCCGGTTATGGCTGTTGTAGCCTTACCGTAAATGATAATCATATGCTTGACTATTAATTAATTCATAAAGTTAGAAATTCACCATTGGAATCAACAATCTTTCTTTACAGTTGTTTGATAACATTCCCGATGACGACTACAAACGCCTTCAATTGCACTTAGTGGGCGTGGTGGCGTATTACGGCCGCCATTATGTTTCCTTCTTCTACAATACCAAAGAGCAAGAGTGGATTTACTTCGACGACGCCCATGTTAAGAAAGTAAGTATCTCTCTCATGAGCTGGTATAGTACGCCCTGTGTTTGTTTTTGTTTTACTTGTTTAAAACAAACGCACGTCTCATCCTTTAAGTGTCTCATCACTTTGTAGGTGAACGTGACCACGTCATTGTTATATGTAACTTACTTCCAAAAATATATTTTCAAAATTTATTTTTCTTCGAGTTAAGATTGAGAGCTGGATGCTCTGCATGATTTACTCGTGCAGTATGCTTGTATAGACCTTTCCCGAATTTCGAAGTTTCTGTTGGAGGCTATTATTAAATTGTTAAGTAATGAAATCAGTGGAACAATAAATCCCATGAAAACGAGGCTAGATATGAAACTCAGTCACTTTTCAGTGTTTAAACAAAAGTTATTACGTTTTTTTTTCAAGCTCGGGCGTCACTGGGATAATGTCGTTACAAAATGCCGTCGAAATCGATTCCAACCGCTGCTGTTCATCTATTCAAACTCCGATGGACGTAGCATTGACGTCTCCACAGCATCACGGGATATAGAAGTAGTTTCTAAAGAGACTCTGCTAGCGCAACCGACAAAATCTCCAACACATCGCAAACATAAGGGACACAGGCACCGCCGTAAAAAGGGCCGTTCGCGTTCGAATTCTCCGGCAACGACGCCGACAAGCCAATCTAGTGATCGTTCGTCGGTGTCGCCACGAAGCCCGAGGAAACATCAAGTGTCTCCGAAACCACAGAAAAGGATTAAATCGCCGCTTGTGAACGGAACAACACAAGGACAACATTTTTTGTACAAACAAGAGGAAAATGGAGTTGAACCGACATTTGGCGAACACTCGACGCATCTGTCTGTTGCACCTGAAACAGCGTATAACGATCGGACTGTTGCCTTGGAAACGGAGTATAACAGTCGAAAAGCTGTAAATGGAAGTACAACGAACGGATTTCTACCTACAAGTGTTTCAGACAATTCAATCTATGATTCTTCTGTTAGTTCTCATGGCGACAGCGCTTCTGGATATCCCGACAATCCGACAGAAAGGAAACGGGGTGGCTCCTTGAAAAAACGCTTCGGCAATGTCATGAAAAATATAAATCCTATCTCTCAAAAACCCAAAAAACAGAATAGGCTAAGTAATAGGCCAGGTGATCCGCATCACGTGGTTCCCCAGTCCGTTTCTATGGAACGGATCAGTAATTATGCCGATGTCGGATTTCGGTCGTTAGACGGCAGGAACGTCGGAGCAAATAACGACGCGCCTGCAACAAACGGAAAACAGATCTCGAACCTGCAAAAGCATCAAGATCTGTTAGATAAGACATTCGAATTGAACAAGAGGGATGTTGTGAATCGTCAGCGTGGGGAAGAGCGGAGGAGTGTCGACAATTCCCATCGGCATTCTGTTCCCTTGATCGACGACGAAGATAGCGTAGACGGGTATGTTGTCCGAAAGACGCACGATCAGCGATACGACGTCGGCGATGGCTCGAACTGTAACTATGGCAATGGTGCGACGGAAATCCATAGCCGTTTGAAAGTCGACGCAACTGATGGACCGCCGTCGTATGATGGACCACCGTCGTATGATTTCTACGAAGTTACCAAATCACAAGGTTAGTATAGTTGTTCGAAATTTCATCTCCCCTGGCACTCCTCCCTGCTTGTTTTTTTTTCAAAGTTTCAGTAAGGACATTTTTAAATGGGTGTTTTCCTCTTTGTAGAAGACTTCCAGAAACTCGTCAACTCTGGTGACAACTTACTTCAGAAGTCAGAGCTGTCTGAGGAGAAGGGTGACATACTACTTGCTCTCCAATCTTGTACGAATGCCACAAGTAAGTATCTTTCACCAGAATTTGCAGTGCGAAAGAGAGTATACTGAGCTGCGTGCTCTCCATCTGAGTGTTTGGAATATAAAGTGATCAGTGAATGCAGTTCAAGGTATTCCGACGGGAAAAAAACGGGAAAAATAATTGGTAGTATCTCTTACCTTATCGGGGATAATTTCGTCGGGGAAAAGTTTTCGTCGGGGAAAATTTCGTCATTTTTGCAAAATTTTACTAACACTTTCTTATAAATTTCACTTTTTCAAAATTTTCGTCACGAAGCAAAAATTTCGCCACCTTTCCCCGACGAAATTATCCCCGACAAGGTATACAATTATCTTCATTATATATCATAAAACTACCACGATGCAATGATATAATTGCTTGCTGGTGGGATTTGCATAAGCGCTCCCCATTACGTCATTGACAAGATCAGTTTCGTTCGACAAACGCTTTTATTTTTCCCATTGAGATATTTTGGATGGTCATATCTTGTGGCATTCCGAAATCGTATGGTGTATTATGGAGATAGTTCAATTAGAAATCGTATGGTATATTATGGAGATAGTTCAATTAGAAATCGTATGGTATATTATGGAGAGTTCAATTAGGGACAGTGTGCATTCAAACACGAAGTACGCGTTTGTTCTTGTTTTAACTCGAATTCTTTCCGTCGTCGTAGGTGTGTTTCGTGACGCGTCAAAACTTAACGGCATCAGCGAAAGCCTCATCCGATACGTAGACGACAGACGTAAATATAGTTACGATCGTTCTGTAACGTTACGCCAAAAACTTAACGCCATACTGGATGTGGGCGCTTCTTCCACACTAACGCCTGTCGACTGCAGAGAAAGTACGTATGTAAAACCGCCAGCTCAAGAAACTGTGTAAGTTACGAACTAGTCTTTCTGTAACAAAACTCACGCCATTTTTGCGCCATTTTTTTGCGCCAAATTTTACCACACCTAGTGGATATAACTCGGGTTAACTGCTACCTTCTTGTCGGGAGATAAAATGAAAAATTGTCCGATCTAATGTCCGAAGTGGACTGAATTTTTTGGCCTGCATGATAATTTCCCTGTCGTTTACGTTGTTCTAGCGTACTAGTTTTCAAGTAGCATGATTTACACAGTTCATATATAGCAACCGCTACTCGATATTGCTTAAGGAAAGTTGGTTAAAATAAAAGATTCGGCAAGATGAATTTCGAAAAGTGACTTCCGTGGGTTTAGTTTAGTATTTTTTATATCCCCACTCCGAGCATTGTTGTGTTTCTGCCAAGTGTTATTTCTTGATTCACTCAGTATGTTTATTGCATTCAAATGGTTTCTTATCTCAGATCACCTCTTCACCAACACCACCTCAATGACCTTATCAATCTACAAAATCATAACGCTCTACTGCAAGTAAGTCGGAAGGTTTTTATTTTCGCCCCCTTTTAGAACCAACACAAGTTAGCCATCATACTCAAAACCTGATATCCGTCATATTTTGTTAGGCTAAGGCCCGGCTAAGTTTAAAATCTGATGTTGGCAGCAAAAATTCCAAACCAATTGACGAGAAGGAGCTTCGTGAAATGGAATCTGTTTTGGAAAATCTTGATCTCCAGCAGGATGATCTCCACCACACGGTCACGAATTTCCCGAAACCTGTTTCTCGGTTAGCCGCTGTTAAACCAATTGTTCCTGAAACCCATCATGTTAAGAAAACCTCTAAGGAGGAGAGAAAGGATCTTGCAGCACAAACGGTTGCTCGCCAAGCATCGTCTCAAGCAAAAAATGTTCAGCAACCGGACATTTCGATAGGTTCATCTCATGGCAAGCCGTCTTATTTTGACAATCAATTTGTGAAAAGAACGACAACCAGCGATGTCGCTCAAAATACGTCGGCTATTCAGAAACCGACGTCACAAAAAGACAGGTTTCCTTCAGGTCAGGCTAACAGGGAAGCCGCTGGGAAAAAGACCGGAAACGATCGGATAAAAAGCATATACGATAATCTGGACACGCCCAATGTAAACAAAAGAGACGATACGAACAATCAAACTGACGTTCGCGAGACGATTTATGATAGTATTTTGCCGAACGAGAATCGCACGAAGCACATAATACAGAATATAAATAACCGAAATCTATCCAAAACTTCCGAAGAAGAGAACCGATTGAAATCCGAATCGTACACATTGGAAAAACTACGAAAAGAGAAAAAGAAGAATTTGCGATGCAAGCAGTGTGGTTGGAGAAAGGTAGAAGTGCCCGGGACGTTCTGTGAAAGCTGTCAGTCTGAATATCTATAGGTTAATGTGCCTGAAACGTTCTATGGAAGCTGCCCAATTCGATATAGGTGCCCTTGGGAAGTATTGGAAAATTTACGCGCCTGGATTATTATATTGTGACTGAAAGATTGTGGAAGTCCTCCGATAATTTGAACACTGATAGGCGACGAAAAATTGTTCGAATTATCGAATGTTCGAATTATCGGACGTTGACTGTATTTATGCTTCTCGATCTCTCATCAACAAAGCCTATTTGAACTTTTTTATGTTTGAACAACTATTTTGAAAAACGAATCAAAAATGAAATGATATTAGAACGAACCCAGTAGGCAAATTTGTTGATGATCTTTGCGAAGGAGTGCATTTCTAAAGAAATGTACACGCTATTTCAATAAAAAATGCTCTCCGTTGCATGTGACTTTGACGATTTTGCCCACTGAGGTGTCAAGTTTCGAACGTACAGTATACTTTCATTAACTCGAGGCTGGTTTCCACTTCATTCGCTGTGGTCGCGCGACCGAGTGAACTGATTTTTAATTGGTTGACGCAATCTCATTCGATTGGCAGTTCAAATGATTTGAACTGCTGAGCAAATCGAAACGCAATTCAGTCGCAAGATCAACAAAAAGCCCTCCTAAACAGTGGATAAATTTGTTGAAAATCACTGCGAAGGAGTACATTATTATAGGAACATGCACACTAATTCATTGAAAATACCCTTCCTCGCAGTGATCTTTTAACGATTTTGTTGACTGTTTAAGCGAATTTATCCGCTGGGATACCGGAGCTGTTCATCTCATGATGTTGGTGAAAATTCTTACAATTATGTTTGAAATAACGAGACAAATGTTACATGATGGTCTAAAATCTGGTTAACGAGAGTATACTGTGCTGTCTCGATTGTTTTTAAATCACAATTCTATTTTCTATAGGTTTGTCTATCAAGATACGATCTTTAAAGTTTACGGTCAAAACCTTGTTATTGCGACTGGGTTAATGAAGCAAATTTGGCATAATGCCTCATTGTTTCAATCGAAACTTAAACATTTTCAACCATGAAGGCAGTATCTTGTGAGACAAAATATTTTTTTTCTGTTCAGTTTAAGATCAGCAAATCATATAATGGTAAAACATAACCTATTGTTCAGTTCGGTTTTGGTGCGGTGTGTACATGAAAAGTCACGAAAATCTTTATCAGTTCACCTGACATGTTTTCGTGAAATCTTACATGAAATTACACGTATTTTTCGCAAACTTCAGCATAATTCAAACTTCGTCCTGGTCATTTTTCGTTAATTCGATATGAAATTTTTATACTCGCATGTGGTTTCTTTTTCTGATCACTCGTTGATGCACGAGTTCTTTCGGCGTGACTTTCGTATCACCGAAAACGAGTAACGAGAACCTGCCGAAAACACCGCCTTGCTTTTTACGCAGGCGTCTATTTTCATCATACACTTTTTATACTCCTATCCCCTAGTGGACAAAACCGTTAAAAAAAACACTGCAGAAATACACATACACTGTAGAAAATCGCTGCGAAGGAGTGCATTTCTATAGAAATACACATACTATTCAAATGAAATTGCTCTTCATCGCAGGGAATTGTGACGAAATTCCCCGCTGGGGTATAATATACACCAATCATCATGCATTTTCGCTAAGCCTTAAATCAGGTGTAGTTTTTACTGGTAATACCCACTATCTATGTATATAATACAATCGACTCTCCGAAACTCGAATGCTCGATAACTCGAACTCCTCGATAACTCGAACTTTTTTCCCGGTCCCCTGACAGTTCGAGTTCATGGGAGTCGACTGCATATATACCCACTGGGCAAATTTGTTGGCCCGCTGCGGAGAAGTACATTTCTATTGTATCATACACATTATTTCAATGAAAATGCTCTTTGTCGTGTAGTGTCTTGACATTAACCACTGAGTATACTCATTTATACCGTAACTACCGAATTCACTGCGCACTGAAAAAATGATTTTTTGTATAGTTGACAACTGTGCACACTTACAGAAGAAAAACATTAATTAAGCTGTTCACGTGATGCGACTACAAATTCATTAATTTGTTTGCATTTGTTTGTCTGCATTATTTCTTGTCAGACAGGGCGCACATTCGAATAGTTTCGGCAAACGTCGGGCGTTAATAGAGGCTGAGGGCGATACTTTTTTTCACTAGTGATTTTCATGTTTTACCACTTATATTTTTGTACAATAGATATATTTTCGCAAACAACCCATATTTACGAGAAAATAAACAATTAAACAACACAAGAAGAATTGCCAGTGTCTTATTCTTATTGCTTGAAAAACTTGTTGGTTTAGGGAGATTAAAATTTCGAACCCAGGGTCTGTTTCAATCTTCTTGTAGCTGAAAGGGCCCTGTGCTCGAGGTTGGGAGAACATTCAAAATTAATTCCCCGAATCAACATTACCGACTTCGTTTCTGTTATGAACATCGTTCGGAACACCGTTCCAATATTTTCGGTTCCGTTAATTTTCCTAAAGCAGATTCTTAGAGAAGCCAGAAGAGAACAGACGCAGTGGAAAACTGGAGTGACGAAGTGGCTGAAAAGTATGGACGTCTCTGCTAACTCTTAAGTTTTGTTATATTTGTAGTTATTTAACACAGGCTATCGAACCCATTTTAAAATAAAAAAGAAATTTGTTTGATACAAGGCTACTCACTCTGTGTCTTCCTGTATATCCTGTATATATTCAAAACAGTTTCTAATATCCAAATTGCTGAAGGTGGAACAATACACTTCATTACTGTTGGCACTAAGCTTCTATTATTTCAAAGAATTTATTTATCTCAAAGAAAATGCTATTACCCTTGCCCTCCACGTGGCCTGTAAGGAAGCTGCACTGATGGCAACCGCTCAACTGGAGAACCCACTTCGGCACCAATCCCACTCTCAAAGTAAGTTAGTTATACTTAGCCTACTTTGTGTTTTACAGCAAAAATATATTTAAAGTCTGTTCAAAAAATATGTGGACTGATTTCAGCTTTTATATAAAAACCAGGCTCAAGGGAATTGATGTAATTTGCTAAATCTGGTTTCCACATGGTAACTGAAATTAGTCCACATATTTTTTGAACAGACTTTAGTTATGGGCTTCCACTTTGCAAATATGCCTCTATTATAATTCAATGTCGCTTGACAACTTTGAACTCAAGGTTTATCCGTTTTCGATATATTATACGGATGCGTTCCTTCGCCGGCTATCGTCCGTCGTGCAAAAGCAAGAAACCCTGGGTTTGTTTGTTTGTTTGTAAATTTATTTAGATTATTTGGGTTCGAGTTTGACTACACGGATTTTGTCAAAGTCAAGTCCCGATCTTCTCCTTTGTTTCCCTCTTCCTTGGCTTGATACCACGGTACACACTGGAACATCGAAGGGACCCCGAATAAGTGGTTCGATTTTATGGTGAGTTCGAATTCCAAAGGTTTACTTCAGAAAATGATAAGAAACAATAAAATTCGTTCGAATTATAGAGATTCGACTGTACTATGAAAGTACTTAGGAAAGAATGATTTTTTTTATGTTTTTTTAAGATATTATGCCTTTTTAAAATTATGCTAAATACTACGTTTTAAAAAAGTTATCTTAAGTATATTTATAAAAAGTATTACCGTATAAAGTCGCTGCTATAAATCGATCAGGGATAAAACCCACGTGACCACAGGCTAGCGGTCGGTACAAAACCTGGAAAAATGGTCAGTTTTGGTTCAAGCAAGGAAGGGGAAACCTGGAAATCAGGAGAAATTTTTAAAATTATTAGAAAGTCGGGGCAATCAAACATTTAGTGAGGGCCCAAATGTCTAAAAGAAGGTTCCCGTTGCATGAAACGTGTTAAAAGCAAACTTTTTGTTGGAAGTTGTTCCCCATAGAGAAAAGACCTGAAAAAAATAGGGTTACATTTTTGAAACCTCCTAGATCACGTGATATGACGTCATGAAGTGCTTATGGTCAGCAAAAATTTTATTTTAGAATTTTTGAAAACTGATTGCACCAATCGAAAGAGCATGAAAAACTATTACTTTTTGGTATAAAGATCACATCATAAAAATGAATACCTCCGAAGTTATTGCTCTTTAAAGTTTTTGCCAGACAGGGGGTAAAATCTTTATTAAAAATCGTTATTCTTCAAATGAATTACAAAAAATTAACAAAATTAATATATAATTACACGAATATTATATTCTCCATATATACTAGAAATACATTTTATAAATAACTTTGATATTTAAGGCCTAGTATGAGTCAAAAACGGGGTTAAGTTAATAACTTTTACCCCCTGAAAAATATTAAAATGCGTTTTTTTTTTCTTATTTTAAGAGCGCAAAAACAGATTTTTTTTGTATTGTTTGACATTAATATGGAGAAAAAAGAAAGAAAAATATTATAAGCTCATAATGCTTCTAGACGGGGGTGAAAACAGCAATTTACCCCCTAAAATCATATTTTTGACTTTCTTTTTATTTTGGTATAGACCTTTTCATAAATTGCGTCTTTACAAACATCGCTTCAATATCATTACCTGCTCAATCTTAATAATAGAATTTCATGAAACTTTTTTCCTGATGTTGTTTGTCTGATGTGTTGTTTCTCTTTGTAAAAATAGCAGAGGTCATTAACATTCAGTTTGAAAATGAGATGTTGCTTGTTGTGACGTAGTTCATGAAAAGGTCTATTGATATTCGAAAGAAAGAAATTACAGTGCTATTTTTTGATTTCGATTCATTTTCGAACGTATTCCTTTCGTATAAGAGTTAACTCAGAAAATTAACTCAGAAAAGTTTTTTTGGAAAGACCGTAACATGGAGTTTCCATCAGATCCTTCGGAGAGAGAAAAGAAAAGAAAGAAAGTTTTGGATTTAAAAAAATGCATTGTCTGAAGATAACCACAAGAAAAAGGTATCACTTTAATATGGAAACTTATTATATTATATTCAATTAAATATATCTTAAGTTCAAATTTATTTCCAGTAACCAAGAGGTTATCGGAACATTCTGTGAGTGAAAAGTGAAAACGTCCAAAAACGTTATGAGTTTTGAGTTAATGAGTGATTTCATGAATTATATCAAATGTTCAGGGGAAATGTATAAAGCTCACATATGAATTCATTTGCCTCTTTTTCCTTCATCCAGATTGTAAGTAACCCGAAAGTTGAAAGTTTAGAGAAACTCCTTGGTGCCATATCAGAAAGGGCTAGCTTACAGGACAGATCAGTGTTCGTTAGCCATTCGATAGGATTGGATATAAACACGTTAAAAGAAAGATCAGCCATTTACCATGGCGAGTGTTACAAATATTTTACAAATAAAGTTTTCATCGTACGTTTAAGAACGCGTGCAGAACAGACAATCGGTGGAACGCTTTGTGATAATACCGATGGAGACAAAGAAACGACCACCGTCCCTAATGCTCGGGGATTGCGCTCAAAAAGTATAGTCTTCGATAAAACTAGCTGTGTTATTTGTCAAAGTAAGGAAGGAAAGCTTCATAAGGTTATGTGCAAGGAGACAGGAATAAAAATGTTAGGAGTCGCTAAATTGTTGCCGGAGAAAGGATTTTTTGAGCGTTTGAACACAATACCTAATGCTGCGGACGCTGTTGCCAATGATGTTAAGAACCATTTACGATGCTGGGTGCAGGTTCAGAGAAACGTTCAAAATACTAACGATGAAAGTTTGTCAGAGATCGAACAAATTGAAGACATCACTCGCATTTTAGCCGACATTGACATAATAAACATGGTGGAGACCACTTTCAAAGATCAGCCAAATGAATTTTTGACAATGAACGAGATCAATGAAGCATATAATGAGTTTATGGGAAACGATGTCAACAACGTCAAATATTAGCCATATTTGAAACAGCTTCTTCTGAATAATATCAAAGATATTTCTTTTACCAGACCAATTTCCCGCAACGCACCAGAAAGAGTATGTTCTAAAAAGACACTTTCGTCCGTGGTTGAAAACCAGGCTACCTCAAAAAAAGATGAATATTTCTCTCTTTTTGAAAGTGCCAAAATCATTAGGGAGCAAATCTTGAAAACTGATAATTGGTGTTTCACAGGAACTTACGATGGATTTGAAGTACCAAAAATGTTACATTGTATGATTAAGTGGATTCTTATTGGTGGTGCACGTCCAAAACATCGCAATCTCGACGACATTGATGTAAAAGTTGACAATATTTCCCGATCATAATGAAATTAACTAAAACAAACAGACAGATTCAATACAAACCTGTCGACCCTTCAAAATCAATTTTCAAATCCCGTGTCCATACAGAAACACCTTTCTCAGTCGGGCTCGGTTTGTACATTCACAAGGAGACTCGAAGTAAAAAAGTGGTTAGCTGTTTAAACGATTTGGGGCTATCAATCGATTATGACTCTGTCATGAAATTAGAAACCTCTGTATGGACTCGAATGACGAAGACCAACTTGAAGTCTTTTAGAGCAAACAACAAAAAGATCAAGAAGAAGGTCAGTGAGAAAGTTGTACAGCTCAGAGAAGAAAAATCTCTCCTGACCAGGTTTTTGATTACAGCACGGAAAAGGCCAGAACTGAATTTGGAGGAGAGTCTTGGCAATTATGAATTTACAGTTGTTCCTAAATCACTATTCACTAACGATGGCCAACCATTGACATGCACTGATAAATCACAAGTCCTCCATCGTGTGGAAGATCTTATTAAAGCCAATAAAAATGAAATTATAAATGACACAACCATGAATTCTAGCGAGAATCGTGTCATAATAATTGATGGTATGGCTGTGGTAAATCAAGTTAACAAAACAAAGGATATTCAATCTTGTAAAGTAAGTTTTAACAAAATTGCACCTCATTCTTTATAATAAATACAGTTTGTTACATTTTGTTACATGAAGAAGATAATTTTCATTATTTTTTTAAGGATTTTGCTGATGCATTCGTTGTCAAGGCCGTAGCTATCAGTCAAGGATACGACGAAATTCATTTAGTCTTTGATCGCTACATCCAAGGTTCTTTGAAGTCAAGAACACGCAATCATCGAACATCGGGAAAAGAAGTTCGATACAAGGTGCAAGATGGAACAAATCTTGCAAACACCTCTATGAAAACGTTTTTATCCCACATTGCCACAAAGCAGGAGCTCACCATCTACCTTGCGAACAAAGCAATTGAAGAGTTTTCAAGGATTGGTATTCCGTTCATAGTAACGTTCGACAAAAATTCTGTCACAAACATTGAAGGCATGTCCATCAACCTAGATGCCCATGACCATGAAGAAGCTGATACGCTTCTCGTTCTACATGCCATCGAAGTTGCACAAAGATCGTCACCTTTCACTGAATGTGTAGTCTTCTCACCTGACACTGATGTTTTTCTTCTCCTAATTCATTACTATTCTGCTCTACCGACCGTAACCAAGTTCCAGACTGGAAGGGGAAAGGATAACAGATTTATTGATATTGGGAGTTGTTTCGAAGCTATTGGCCCCAGAAAAGCTTCTGCAATAATTGGTTTTCACACTTTCACTGGCTGCGACCGAACGGGAAAATTCTGTGGGAAGTCGAAATCAGCTTGGTGGGAAGCCTTCATGGATTGCAGTGATGATATTTTAGAAGCTTTTGCGGCTTTAGGTTCATCTGAACAATTACCTTTACTACAGTCACTTGAGGCTTTGGAGTCTTTTGTTGTGCAACTTTATGGAGGAAAAAGTTGCCCGGGGCATGTTACGACTCTTCCACAACTACGTTGGCATATATTCTCGAAGTTCCGAGCGGATACAGTAAAGCTTCCACCTACTTGTCTGCTTTAAAATACAAGATATTTCCAAGTCACTACGTCACATTAGTGCTTAAGCGTTCTCACTTGGCTTTTCAGAAACTACCAACGCCGGAAAGCTTTGGATGGGAAACAATCAATGACGCATTGGTTCCGATAATGACAGATAGCTTACCAGCCCCGTTGGCGTTGCTCGATCTGAGTGTATGTGCATGTAAATCAAAATGTAAAACAAAGAGATGCAAGTGTCGCAAATATAATTTCATTTGTACCGATATGTGTAGATGCGAACATTGTGAAAACGATACTGAATCTGAAGATGAGGAAGATTTTGATATAGAACTAGACGATGAAGATTAATTATGACGATCATTGCAGTGTAACGAGTTCATTATTGATATCTTTTGTCTTAAAATCCCAAGTTTTGACATATTTTGGTACTTTCCTAGGCAAATGGGAGATTAACCTCCGTCCCTAAAGCATATAAATGTTTTAATGATGATTTTTGTCTTATTTTAGAATTCTTTTTGCATACTAATGTCAAACACTACAAAAAAGGCTGTTTTTGCGCTCTTAAAATAAGAAAAAACGCATTTTAATATTTTTCAGGGGGTAAAAGTTATTAACTTAACCCCGTTTTTGACTCATACTAGGCCTTAAATATCAAAGTTATTTATAAAATGTATTTCTAGTATATGGAGAATATATATTCATGTAATTATATATTAATTTTGTCAATTTTTTGTAATTCATTTGAAGAATAACGATTTTTAATAAAGATTTTACCCCCTGTCTGGCAAAAACTTTAAAGAGCAATAACTTCGGAGGTATTCATTTTTATGATGTGATCTTTATACCAAAAAGTAATAGTTTTTCATGCTCTTTCGATTGGTGCAATCAGTTTTCAAAAATTCTAAAATAAAATTTTTGCTGACCATAAGCACTTCATGACGTCATATCACATGATCTAGGAGGTTTCAAAAATGTAACCCTATTTTTTTCAAATCTTTTCTCTATGGGGAACAACTTCCAACAAAAAGTTTGCTTTTAACACGTTTCATGCAACGGGATGACATTTCGGCCCTCACTAATTACTGAACTTAATGGTGAAAACCTTGTTGAATTTGCTTGGGTCAGTGAGTATAAAATGACGTCATGTCTCGTTTTTTCAAACATTTTTGTAAGACTCGCCTGCGAACAATTTGATGAACTGAAACCAGTGGGCAATTTCTTCGAAAAATCTCTGCGAAGGAGTGGTTTTCCAAAGAAATATACACACTATTTCAATGAAAATGGTCTTCATCGCAGCTTTAATTAAAAAAACTCATCTCTTGCACAAATCTTGTCTAGGAGAAACTGTTAAGAGCCTTTGAAGAACGAGGACTGGCTAAACTGTATCCCAGTGGGCAAATTTCTTGAAAAATAACTGCGAAGGAGCTTATTTATTTAGAATTGTACCCAGTGGTTCAATGAAAACACTCTCCGTCGCAGCTACTTTTCGACGATTTTGCCCACTGGCAAGTCGATATGGAGCCATTCATTTCTGGTTACCATTCTCCTTTTTCGCTAAATAACGAGTGTCGAAACCATGGAAACCAAAACCAAAATGAGGTCATTCGCAATGGTATTTTCGAGGCTTGAAGGACACAAAGGAAGACTATGGTTTTTTTTCAATAAATTATAAGTATTTATATGTCACTTTTCAACTTTCACTGTTGGTGTGAGGGGAGATTTAGTATGAGCCATGCGAACTTGAATGATTTTAGTACAAATGGCATTACCAAGAAAACCATATTCATTGATGTAATTCTTGTGCACATCAGGTGGTGACCTGGTCTTCACAAGCACAAGGGAACAATCCTTGATCAAGCGAGCTTGCAGCTTCTCTGCAGCGACTTTTTCGTTGGAGTTGCTTTCTAAAGCTTTCTTTATTAATTCGCCTTCTAGTTTTAGCCGTGGCAAAATGAAGAATTTCACGGCCTATAAAACAAACACAATTTCATTGAATGAAGTTTAAAAACAAATTTACGACAACCAAAAAAACAACAGAAAATAGAAACGAAATCATGTTTACTAGAAAACCTTTAGGGATAGAGGAGAGGAAAACCTGTGTGGCTTGAATATTCTAAACGCACCTCCATCTTGAATATTGTTCAAAGTAAATAAAGAATGGGAAAGTTCATTTTCATGGTAGTTGCAATTGTAAATTATCTTTTTATGTTAAAATTTGACAAAAATTTCTATGACAAAAGGTAGACGATTGGTCAACAATTTTGATCATGGGTAATAGGAGATTTTTGAACAAAATAATGTGCCGACTGGGATAAGTAATGAGAAATATACCAACCTCTAACCCGAGTTCACTAAGTCCCGCAGCTGCTCCGTAATGTGTAACTAATGGTGCTTCTTCATTGAATAAAGATTTACATAGGGTTTTTGTAACCCTAGACTGGATGTTATTTGTTGCACTGTTAAAATGTTTACATATTTGGGCAAGTAATTTCGCTGCAAAATCTCGCAAGGCCCAATGGTTGTCAGAATCAGGCCTTGGGCAAAGCTGCTTACTGACAATGCACGTTATAACAGCAGGTATGAGCTCGTGCAAGTATTTCTCGAAGTATAAGCTTGAATTTTCCATGAGGGCTTTGCTCATCCTTAGCAGATAAATCAGCAAAGCTAAATTGAATTGTCCAACATTTATGCGGACTCCTTCGGAAATAAAAGTGATAAACCTAGGTAATAGTTGATATAAACCAGGATCGGACGATAAACTTTGCAATGCTTCTGTTCGTTTGGGTTCATTAGAACCGACACATGCCTCGGTAATTTCTTTGTAATATATTTGCTGTTCAACAGATAATTCATGTGTCACAAGGGGCTTGAATTTTTGTTCTTCTTGCTTTTGAGAAATCAATTTCTTAGCCTCTTCAAGTTTCTTTCGCTCTTTTTTAGTTTCCTTGGTAACCAATCCGGATTTTTCGTCACCTGTATTGTGTCCACTTTCAATTTTTACCTCGTTCACATGGTTACCCTTTGTGACTGGCTGAACAATCTCCTTTAGTTGTAAGTCTTTAGATATTGGAGGTGGGTTGTCGGGGATGGAAGGTTGAATTCCATCCACTGCAAGCCAATGGGATTTTAGAGAAAAGTCCAATGGAGCCTTTGGTAAAGTGTGGGTAATTAGTTCTTCCAAATCGACCTCTTGATCTTCTTGAAAATATATCTCTCTACCTCCACCACTTGCGTAACGAAATGGTACAAAATCTGCGGAGGAAAAACCATACACAGGCTCTACATTCTTTACCCTCAACGCACGGTCAATATCTGAAGGTTTTAGAACTTTTCTTTTTGACTTATGTTGAAATTTAGTAGCCTCTTGTACAATCTCTTTAACTCTGAAAGTTAATTCCTCAGCTAAATAATTTAAAGCGTCATCCGCTGGTTTATCATATGCTACTGATTCTACTATACATTTGACAATTTCGTTGGTAAAAGCTCCCTCAACCTGCTCTTTGCTCTTTTCAGTGCTTTCTGCACCCGCCATGATGGGATTTTGGAAGAATTAAGTGTCAAGGTATTACTTTTAGAAAAAACTGCACGAAGCATAGTACAGATCACATCCTTTTGAAACAATTTCGATAAATAAATCTATGCAGATTTCAAAAGGTAACATTTATTGACTTTCAAAATGTAAACAATTTAAAAAATAATTTTCTTTTGAAAATATATTGCAGTTGTGATCAGATTTATTCAGGTCTGTAAAACAGCTTACTTTTATGATCACATCTCGGGGCCACGCGATCAATCAGTGTAATGGAATTAATGCAACGTTTTCTTCCTGGCTTTTGTCAGCGTAGGATCATAGGAGAATGACATACATCGATAACTGGGAAGAGTTTGCTAAAGCAGCAGAGCAACTATTTCTGAGTAATCCATCCAAGGTACGGTCAACAAAGGTTTCCTTATATTTTGGGAGTGTTTACGCGAGGGGTGAGGTTTTAGAGAGCTAAGGGGGAAGGAGAAAAGCACAGGCCTCCCACACCGTCCTATATTCCTATATTGTCCTATATTTTCAAAATTTCCCAAAAATGTCCTATTTTGTCCCATTTGTAGGGAATTTGTCCTTTATATCCTATATTTGTTATATTTGTTATATCTTTATATGTTTATTGTTTACACTATTTAAATTCAAACTTGATTAAAAATTTAATAATACTGGAAGCATAATAATGTATTTTTGCATCCTTAATTTTAGCAAAGTTTTATTACAAGTACTTCCCATAACAGTCATATTTGATATTATGTTATATGGTTTTAGCATTTTTTTATAAATTTGGATTGATTTTAGTAATAAATTGTTTGTGTTATTATTTTTACCTTTCCATCAGCATATTCTTTCAACAAGATGACTTATCAAAGCATATTTCAAATAGAACAGTGACAGTTGAGAAAGAAATATTTGTAGCTTAAGTGAATCTTTGAAGGTATGTTCCAAAAATGAGTGTAGATTATCGTAGACTTTCTATTTTTTCAGCTAGATTATACAGAATAAATAAATCAGAAAATCTATGTCAAAAAGACAGACGAAGTATAACCCTGACTGGGAAAGAGAATATTCATGGATTCAGAAGATAAAGGATGACAAGTTTTCAGCTAATTGCAAGATTTGCAGGAAAACATTTTCCGTCAGTGGTGGTGGTATTGCTTTAGTAAAGCAGCACGAGAGAACAAAACTTCATGAGAGTAGGATTAAGGAATCACGTAATCAACATAGTTTTCAAAAAAGTAGTGACAGTCTTTTAGAACTTGACAAGACTTGTATCCAGCTTTCAGATGAAGAGATACTCACTAGGGCAGAAATCATGCAGGCTTTAAAAAGTGTGCATGCTAATTGGTCTTTTCAATCTGCTAATGATGAAGGGAGGCGGTTTGCAATTATGTTCCCGAAATCACCGGTAGCCAAAGACTTTAAAATGAATGAGACGAAGATGAAATACACTATTCAATTCGGAATTGCACCTCATTTTAAAGAACAGTTAAAAACTGATCTCAAAGGCACTGCATTCACTTTTAAATTCGACGAAACAACAAATCAACAAGTAAAGAAACAGTATGACGGGTACACTCAGTATTGGTCTGACAAACACCAATGCATTAAAATATCGTATAACGGAACTTTAATGGTTGATCATTGCCCCGCTGAAAAACTGCTGGAGCACTTTTTGGAATTCATCAAAAAAACTGATCTTGATTTACGACTTATGCTGCATACTGGAATGGATGGTCCTAACGTAAATCTCAAGTTCGAGGAACTTCTCAAAGGATTGAACGCTTTTGAGCAATTGGACACATCAATTTTATCAATAGGGACATGTCCACTTCACATCACTCATAATGGGTTCAAAGCTGGTATCCTGAAATTAAATTTTAGTGTCGATTCACTTGCCATTGATATCAATTTCTTTTTCAAACTTTCAGCAGCCCGTAGAGCAGATTACATTGACATTGGATCTGTAACTGAAATTTTGTCTCATTTCCTCCAAAAACATTCTTCAACGCGTTGGGTAACTCTAAAGAAAGTATGCTGCAGATTGTTGGAACAATTCGAAAATTTAAAGAAGTATTTCATTGACTTCTTACCGACCACTTCAACATTCAAGAAAACAGTCAAGGAAACAGCTCGTTACAAGCGAATTGAAGAAAGCCTTGGCAACAAGCTGACAGTCCCTTATCTAGCATTCATCGCTTTTATTGCTAATGATTTTGAACGTTTTCTCACCATGTTCCAATCGATGAAACCAATGATTCATATACTCCACTCAGAAATGATTAAACTCATAAGAACTCTGATGAACAAATTTGTGAAATCAAGACTCCTTGTTGATGTAGTAGATGGAAAAAGGGTTCCAAAATCACCAAATGATATCTTATCAGTTAACGTTCTTGATGTTAAAAATTGCAAACCAACCAGATTAATCGATATTGGTACAAAGGCTAAAAGCTGTTTCGATGAGTCACTTGAAATGACAAAGGAAGAAAAAGAATTTCGACAAGATTGTTTAGGATGCTACCAAGTAAGTAACACTATTTTTCCTAATCTTAATAAATAGAATGCCATGAATGTTTCCTAATAGGCCTTTTTTTCTTTGAAAACAACATTTAATTTAATTTTGTTCATTTTCAAAATCTTTGGACAAGATTTGTTTTAAATTGTTTTAACCTCCTGTAAATGAAAAATTCCCAGTCAAGTCCCAATTAAGATTCACTTCAACACATTGGTACCAAAACTTGAGGAGTAACTTTTCATTTGTAGGTTGCAGTGAACCATTTGCTGAAAAAGCTGCCTTTGTCATCTGCTTTATTGAAGAATTGTTGTTACCTTGATCCGCAAAAAAGAAATGAATCTGGTGCACTTAACGCTATCTCAAATCTTGCATTGGAGATATGTTCTCCACTGAAAGGAGTGATAAGCAAGGTTTTTCCTAAATGTTCTACGAAAGAAGAAGTTTGTGACAAAATTAGGGATGAATGGAGGGAATATCAAATGCAAACCCTGTCTGAAAACCATTTTATTCTTAAAGAGGATTTTCGATATCCCTATCACCAGAAGCCTTATGGACTCTGTCAAGCTTGCCAAACAACGTTATGATAACTACTTGGAAGACAAGAGAAAATTGAGGAAAGCTGAGGAAGAGAAACTGCGAATTCAAGAACAAAACAAAGAACGAGAAAAAGAAAAGGAAAAATCAGAAGATGAACTTACTGAAATCAAGTCCAAGTTGGATCAGATTAAAGATGGCCTTGTTGTAGCAGATGATATTGTAAAAGAAGGCAATGACGCATTAAAGCAATCTCTCTTGCAAAAAAACAGTACACGCAAAGAGCTTCAAAGAGCACAGTCGAAAATTGAAACGGGCATGAAAAGAAGGCAAGAATTGACTGCTGAACAAGAGGTATTGAATAAAAGAATGAAGGAACTGGAAGTCAAAAAATGAATTGTGATATAGCTGTCTTTGATTTCAAATGCTTTTCACAAGCATTTTTGTTGCATTTTGTTTACTTTGTTTTACTGATCTGATCATCTTTTCGTACTTTGCTTTTGTTTTCGGTTGTAATTGATATACCTCTTAAAATTTTGTTATCAATCTATCTTTCTTATTAAATGAGCTTTGTTAGTCTAAATTTGATACAAATTTCTGACAACATGTGAATATTTAATAAGCTAGCCCATAAGTTCTGAAATTATTTATAAAGATATATGATAAAGATGGTTATTTCATGTTGATATTTTTAAAGTGAGTTTCCTCACATTTTATTTTTATTCACTACTAACTTTTTTTTGTTAATATTTCTTATGATAAAAGAACGAGTTCATTGTTCTGAAAAATGTCGGAAAAATTAGGAAAAAAAGTGTGCTATATGTACTATTTCTGAAGATTTTGTCCTATATTGCCCTATTTTTTTACGAAAAATTGTGCTATAATGTCACATATTTTGAGCAAAAATTGTACTATATTCCTATATCGCTAAGCCAATTTTGGAGTGGGAGGCCTGAAAGCAAGCTAAAAGGTCACTCATCGTGTAACTACTGTCAATGTTACAATTTTGCATATCTGAAAAATACAAACCACACATTGTCTTCCTATGGTATGATTTTATATGTCTCTGAGAATGAAGTAATTATGTATATTTTGTTAACCAGATAGGTCTGGTTTATTATTATTGTTGTGGCCATTGATGGGACACAGATTGATTACTCGTTCTTTTATTCAAAGAAAGGCTACATAAATACAAAAACAAAACCAAAACAAAATAGATAGATACAAAATAGGTACAAAGGATAAATGACTATAGTATAAATATAACTTACTAAAAGAGGTGTGTAAAAACTGTAGCAGCCAGTGAAATGTTCAGTGGAAAAAATGTGCATTTGTCAATCTTAAAGGACTCTCCTTGTGTCCTTACACAACAAAATCTGAACTGAACTACAAGAGATGTCACACTCTTACACACCTGAGACCATACTGAACAATAAACAATAAAACTAATTACAAGCAATTATTATAAACAATAAGCTACATGCAAAATACAGAACATAAGGCAGACAAAAAAAAAGGCAGAGTGGACATAAAAAGACAAACCTAAAAAATACTTCAAAAAAACAAAAAAAAGCACCGCGCCCTGAGAGAAGCCAAAATCACACACTGTGCCTCAGCTGTAACATCTGGCTCCCCTCAAGATGACCTCCAAACATCTTGAAAACAAAAAAAATATGGAAAACAAGAAAGATCCTCAAAAATATTTGCAAATTTAAAGTACTAAAATAAATTCTCTCAAAAAAAAATATACTAAGTGAATGTCACGATGGCTCCCTCGGTAGGGAATTACATATCATTCTCCACCAGAACAACAAGTTTATTTACCGGACGTACATATTCGATCTTGTTCTGACGAATTGTGACAGTTCTCACTGTCTTATCATCACTTTCATGGGTTTTCACAACAACACCCATTTTCCAATCATTTCGATGACAGTGTTCATCTTTCAACAACACAACATCGCCTTCATTCATGTTTCGTTTTGAACCTTGCCATTTCGTTCTACTTTGGAGGTGAGCAAGGTATTCCTTTCGCCATTTTGACCAAAATTCATTGCTCAGATGTTGGACTCGTCTCCATCTTTTTCGACAGTAGAGGTCCTCTCTCTGAAAGGACCCAGGTGGTGGCAATACAACATTCGATTTCATTGTCAGCAGGTTGATTGGTGACAGAAGGTTGACATCTTCTGGATCGTTTAATCCATCAGTGGTGAGTGGTCTTGAATTCATGATTGCCTCTATCTCGACCAAGAATGTATGAAAGGACTCATCATTTAAGGAATGACCATGAGACATCATTAGGCTGTCCAGTATCGCTCTGGCTGATCTGATTAGTCGTTCCCAAGCTCCTCCAAAGTTGCTTGCGTAGGGTGGATTGTGAATCCAACTTGTGATGAAATCGGTTCCTGAACGCAACAGGTGACTGGAGATTTTTGCCATGTCCATTTCCTTCAGGGCTCTTTGTAACTCGTGCTTTGCACCAACAAAATTTGTGCCATTGTCGCAACGTATCATTCTCACTGCACCACGGCGACCGATGAATCTTCTGAGGCACAGCAAAAAGGAATCTGTTTCCATTGATGAGACGCCTTCCAGGTGGACAGCTCGGCTGCTGAGACATGTGAAAATTATGCCATATCGTTTAAAATCTGATCTGCGTTCACGAATGATGAATGGGCCAAACATATCAAGACCACAATATGTGAAGGGTGGAGACGATTCGATCCTATCCTTTGGTAAATCAGCCATTTTGGGGGTTGAACTCTTTCCTCGTAAGAGTCGGCATCTCACGCACTTTGAAAGGATGAACCGAACAAGTGAGTTACCATTTATCACCCAAAATCCGTTGCTTCTGATTTCGTTCAGCGTGGAGTTGCGTCCCAAATGTTGAATCTTTTCATGCAGATGTTGTATGATAAGATTAGTGGTAGCAGATCGTCTTGGTAATATAATGGGGTGCTTGATTGCAAATGGTACATCTGCATTGCGGATACGACCTCCAACTCGCAGGAGTCCGTTTTCGTCTAAGAATGGTGACAACTTGATCAGTGAACTAGTCTTCTTTACACACTGACTTGTTTGCAGAGTCCTTAGCTCTTCATCGAAAACTCTCTGTTGAACAAGTCGAATGATTGTGTTTTCAGCTCTTTGAAGATCTTGCACCGTGAATTTATGGGACGATTTCAGTTGCTTCAGTTTGTAACGCCAACTGAGCATAATCATAACCACAACTTTCATCTTGTACCACTTGGAGGCTAGTGATTCTAGTTTTGCAATGACATTCCACTCATCTGATGCAATAGTGGTGTTGCACTTGATCTTCTTCACTTCCTTGTCATTATTGCTGAGTGTCATTATCGTTGGTTGCTTGGGCCATCCGTCAGACGTTCTGTACAGGAACTCTGGACCATTGAGCCACCTTTCATGACGATTGGATGACATGGAAAGCTTCAAGCCTCGAGTTGTATCATCTCCTGGATTCTGTTTGGATGGCACGTACTTCCAGTCAGTTTGATTGCTGTTTTCACGGATAAACTTCACACGGTTTGCCACGAAAACATGAAACCGTTGACTTTCGTTTGCAATGTATGAGAGGACAACTTGAGAATCGGTCCAAAAGTACTCTGTCGGCACAGTGATGTCCAATTCATCCTCAAGTGATCTGGCAACCTTGACAGATAGCACTGCTGCTGCTAATTCTAACCTGGGGACAGTTGGGCGTTTTGGAGGTGCGACTCTTGATTTTGCATTTACCAATCTGCAACATACCCCTCCTTCTTCATTGACCGACCGAATATACGACACTTGACCATAGCTTTCACAGGACGCATCTGAAAAATGGTGTAAAGAGACATCAACAACTACTCCGAAGTCTGGTGGTTGGTAACAGCGAGCTATCTTCACATTTTCGAGCAACTTGATCTCCTTTCTCCATTTCTCCCATGACCTCATCTGGTTGGCTGATAACGGTTCGTCCCAACCCTTCTCTATGCAGATCTGCTGAAGAATCTTCTTGCCTTCAAGAAGATATGGAGCTGCAATCCCCAGAGGGTCGTAGATGGAACTAATTGTTGACAGCACACCTCGTCTTGTCATTGGCTTCTCTTTCAGGTTGATCTTGAAGCCAAATTGGTCTGACTCAGGGCACCAAATCATACCAAGGGTTCTTTCTGCTGGCAAAGGGTTTGATGACAAGTCAAGTTCCTTCAACTTTTTGGATCTTTCACCCTCTGGAATTGTTGCCAGAACTTCTCGGTTGTTGGAATGAAACTGAGTTAACCTGAAGCCACCACCTTGTGTCATGCCAACAATCTTTGGAATCACTTTAATAGCTACGAGGGCGTTGATGAAGGATTTTAGGAGATCGTCCATGTAGAAGTTTCGTAGTATGGCCTTTTCTGCTTCCAGACCAAACACTGGTCTGTTGTCTTCTGCTGCCTTCCTCAGAGCAAAGTTAGCGCAACTGGGAGAAGAAGTGCCACCAAACAGATGAACAACCATCTGATAATCTATTAGGTCTTTTGATAGATCTCCGTCCGGCCACCAGACAAAGCGAAGATAATCGTGGTGTTCCTCAGGCACTCGAACCTGATAAAACATCTTCTCAATATCTGCAATGACTGCAACCTGCCCTTCTCTGAATCGTTGCAGCACACCGATGAGTTGGTTGGTCATGTCAGGTCCTTGCAGAAGTTCCTTGTTTAAGCAATAGTTTTGAAACTCACAGCTACAGTCGAAGACGACCCTGATTTTGTCTGGCTTTTGAGGGTGGTACACACCATGGTGAGGTATATACCAGGTCTTCCTTGGTGTTGGTGGCGTTTCAGCAATTTTAGCATACCCTTTGTCCAAAATGTGGCTCATGAATGCTTTGTAGTCGTTGAACATTTTCTCGTTGTTGAGGAGTCTTCGTTTCAACCAGCTTGCTCTTTGGACGGCTTGTACACGGTTGTTTGGGACTTCCTTCTCTGGTTGCCTCAGTGGAAGTGGCAGGTAGTACTTCCCATCATGTTTTGTCACATTGTCGTTCATGATCTTCAGAAACTTCTCATCTTCGATTGACAGAGCACGACCTTTTGAAGCTTCGCTGAAGTCCAGGTTGTACATTGCAAGGAGACATTCTTTCACCTCCATGTCCTTGATGGTTTGCCGGAATGTGAAGTAGGCGTTTCTATCTTCATTCTGGACTTTGATGTGGTTGCAAGACGTATGCTGTGCTGCTTGTCCATCATGCATCGGTCCTCCAACACACCACCCCAAACGACACTTCTTGGCGTACGGTCCACCTTGTTGACTTGATATGACAGAGAGTGGTTCCAAAGCACGAGGGCAATTTACACCAATCAGCAATCCAACTTCTAAATGCATCGTGTCTTTTGGTAGTTGATCAAAGATTGGATGAAGGTACTTCCATTGTTGCAATTTCGTTGTCGTGGGCACGTCTTCTTTACTGATTGGGAGATCTGTGCGGCTGAACGTCTTTGGCAAGACAATGTTATAGTCTGACATGATGGCTCCTGTGACAACCAGTCCTTGGATAGATGTGCTTCTTTGGTATTCTTTACCGGTGAGAGTTTCGATCTCAAGACATGTTGGGCTGCCTTGAACTCCAAGCTGCTTGAAACACTTCTCGTAGATGAATGTGCCTGTTGATCCGTCATCAAGCAGGGCCAGTGTAGTGACGACCTTTGACGGATTGTCTCGGTGATGTAGCTTAACTGGCACAACGAACAATCCAATTGTCTTGTTCTTGTTGTTGATGTATGTCGAGACAATCTTTTCATCAGGTTGAACACTGTGAAGCGATGTCGGATGAGGCTGCTTGCATTCGTCACAGGTCTTAGGTTTCTGGCACGATTTTGCAAGGTGAGATGGTGCGAAACATTTGAAACACAAGCGTTGACGGTAAACAAACTTCTTCTTGTCTTCCGGTGTCATCTCCTTGTATTTGTAGCATCGTTCAAGTTCATGCCATTTCTTCTTGCAGCAGATGCATGTTTCGTTAGTACTGGTGTTGAATGACTTGGCACCACTTCTTCTTGTTGAGGATGACAATTCGCGACATTTGGACAATTGGTTGATCGCTTCCCGAGAGAACAAAGGGTCGCTTATGATGGTGGTTTCTTCGTTTATCCGCTTGATGAAGTCGTCGAGTGTCACTTCTTGTTCTGATCTTTGGCGGATTTGATACACCTTCCGACTCCAACGGTCCTGGAGGTATGGTGGAAGTTTGCTTTGCAATAGTTGTAGCATCTCCGGGTTGCATTCCGTTGTTCTTCCAACAGCTTTCATTGAAGATTGGTACTTCAGCAAGAAGTTTTCGAACTTTGTGAAGGAGACAACGTCGTTCGGCTTTAGTTGTGGCCACATTGCCAACTGTTTACGATATTCATTCGCAACCTTGAACGGGTCACCAAACTTTTGCTTCAAGAGCTCTTTTGCCTTTTTGTAGCATTCGTGGTCAGGAAGATAGACGCATGACTTCACAAGTTCGTTGGCTATACCTTCTGTGTACTGGATCAGTCTGGCTAACCTTCCCTTCTCGTCGGAGATCTTCTCTTCAACGGCTTGCACAAAGGTGGTAATGAAGAAGGGGTAATCTGTCGGATCTCCCTTGAAGACTTCAAGTTTCACTGTTGGGGCCTGAAGTTCTTTGAAGATGTTGCTGATGTCGGTCGTAGCTGTTAGATTTGAAGGTGGTTCAAATTCATATCTGTGTGGCTGCTCATCTATGCCTTGTTGCTCATCTCTGCGTTGTCGCTCATCTCTGCGTTGTCTTTCTGCGTGGTGTTGGTGTTCTTCAGCGAGTAGACGTCCTTCAATGTGTTGGTGATGTTCAATGTATGGGGCTTCCTTGCTCTTGTCAGGTAGGTTCTCAACAAATGTTTTAGCATAAGCTCCTTTTTCAAACATAGGAAGCTTTGCCAAGGTTTGATGGAAGACTTCGTCACCTTCTTCAACACCTTTCAATTCACTCTCGTACACCATCACCTTGGCTTCTGTCTTCGCTAACTCAGCTCTAGCCTTGACGTCTTCCAGCTCCTTCGTTCTTGCTTCTATCTCCAAACGGAAGTTTCTGTCGATTTGGAGTTCAGCCAACTTTGCTTTTTCGATAGCTAATTTTTCTGACAACGCCTTTGACGTCTTTGATGATCTAGATCCAGATGAGGACTTTGCTGACCTTGATGAAGACTTTGCAGACTTTGATGACGAATGATATGACTTTACGGAGCCTGCCTTTGAACAATGTGAAGGGTTTGGTTGGTTCTTTCTCAGCCAACTGTTGTAACGTTTGCGATGTTCAGTCACGTCATCATCAACCTTTTCTGCTATCTGGTTTTCTCGATCCCTCTCTTCATCGGGAATTAACATTTGACATTTGGCATGTAATTTCATGAACTCTTGTGACAACTTCTGCACCACTTCGGCTTGTTGTATGATTAGTTCATAATCGTCACATGCACTGATGATTGTATCCATCTTCTTCAACTCTGAATACAATTCCTTCCGTACTTCCTCACGGGATTCTTGTAGTTGCTCAAGCTGGAACAACCGCCCTCTCTCAGTAGGTTTAATTTGTCTTCCACTTCTGGTTGACATCATTTCAACTTCTGGCTGGTCGACCTCTTTTACTGTTGTGGCCATTGATGGGACACAGATTGATTACTCGTTCTTTTATTCAAAGAAAGGCTACATAAATACAAAAACAAAACCAAAACAAAATAGATAGATACAAAATAGGTACAAAGGATAAATGACTATAGTATAAATATAACTTACTAAAAGAGGTGTGTAAAAACTGTAGCAGCCAGTGAAATGTTCAGTGGAAAAAATGTGCATTTGTCAATCTTAAAGGACTCTCCTTGTGTCCTTACACAACAAAATCTGAACTGAACTACAAGAGATGTCACACTCTTACACACCTGAGACCATACTGAACAATAAACAATAAAACTAATTACAAGCAATTATTATAAACAATAAGCTACATGCAAAATACAGAACATAAGGCAGACAAAAAAAAAGGCAGAGTGGACATAAAAAGACAAACCTAAAAAATACTTCAAAAAAACAAAAAAAAGCACCGCGCCCTGAGAGAAGCCAAAATCACACACTGTGCCTCAGCTGTAACAATTATGCATGTCGAAATTTTAAGAAATTAATGAGGAAAGAACACATATATTTATAATGTGTCAACGATTTACAAAGTATGAACACAAAACGTTCATTATCTATTACTACCAGACAATTGTGGTTTTGTACTTAGACCATATAGAATTGACTATAAAATCACATCAAGCAAATAATAAGAAATAAAATTTTTCTTTGGAACATGAAGCAGTGACCCATTTGTCCCCAGGAAAGTTTTCATATTTCATAAACAAGTATAACATGTGTACTAGCAGACATATTTTTCTAGAAACAAAAAAGTTTCAGTCAGAAGCATTTTTATTTCATTTGTTATTCCCGTGCCTTCAGCACAAATTTGAAAGGCCACTTTAAAATATCGTATTATTCGATTTGGTAATGTATTATTTTGAAACGTACATTACAGGTAGCACCCGTTTGTGTATTAAATTAACTTAATTAGCTGGTTCTCATATTCAGTTGCAGATTAATGATACAGAAGTTAGTTCGAAAGCAACCACAAGTGGAAACCGTCTGC
Source organism: Turritopsis dohrnii (assembly GCA_027922465.2). Classification (NCBI taxonomy): domain Eukaryota; kingdom Metazoa; phylum Cnidaria; class Hydrozoa; order Anthoathecata; family Oceaniidae; genus Turritopsis; species Turritopsis dohrnii. The sequence continues at coordinate 172,635 of BQMF02000510.1, forward strand.
TATAATTCTTTTCTCTAAATTGTTCCACAGGTTTGCCATTCTATAACCTCTTGGGAGAAAACGTTTACCAGATACCATCTTTGACCACAATGAAAATAGGTTTCTTAAACTGGGAAAAAAATGAAACAGAATGGAAAGATATTGCTAACCAAAAGAATTTCTTCCTTTATTTACACAAAAGGTCTTCTGTAAGCCATTGTGACTTGCTCAAGTGATTCCTAAATTCCTAATTGCATATCCCTATCTCTTTTCCGTTTCATAAATTATTTTGAATTTTATTATGGATTTATATTTTGATTGATTGTATTTGCCAGCTCCTCGGGCACTATTTATGAAAATTGTAGTTGATCACAGTCAGGGAAAACATTGAACAACAAATTAGAGCAGTATACGAGGCCCTGTCTTTAAGATGTCAGAAAGAAAATGACTTTATTTGAATTTCCTCATCCCTATAATCTGTAGTTTTTTTGAATTTAGACGAGATTTGTCACAAAATATCGAAACTGTGATGGGAAGCTAGTGTTGAAAATGACAGATGACAAAGTGGTAAGTCAAAAGTATATAAATTATTTTTGTATACATTTCCATTTTATTAAATTCCCACATCTATACGTTATATAAAGGTAAATTTGTTGCTGTCTGAAAACAGTGTTCGTTGAATTCTGTTAAAATCACCCTCTTTTACTGTAGAAGTTTTCTCAATTGATGGTTTTTGTAAGTGATGTTTTTTGGTGAAATGGAAAGTTTCTTTAAGGCAAAATACTTAACTTCTCTAAGCTATACATCAAAGCTTTGCCTTGAGAATAAGGTCGTAAGAGTTGTTATGTCGTGTTTGAAATTTAAATGTAAGCCAGGAAATTAAAAGCTCTAAAAAGGAGATGAAAAGCTGCTGAGCATATGACACCAGGAAACATGTGTGGTGAATGAGTAGGGAGATAATCAGTATTATGGAGACGGTTGAAACTTCCCGCAGACCAATAAAATAATTTTATTTCAATACACTTACATTGCCTGAAATATCAGTTCAGTTTGAATAATTTTCCAGTTGCTTATTCTTTCACCCTAGTGCCTAAAGTATCGTACGGAACAAGCTCAAGATATCAAGAGATTGGAGAAATTGAACAATATTTTGATGAGACATATGACTGCTAAATAGATGAACATACAACGTTCAAGCTCGTTAGCATTAACAAAGACAGTTGTCTGTCGTTATGTTTATATTTTGACGACAATGTGAAGATTACAGGGTGGTTTTAATATATAGCTTTATTCCATACGGGTTAGCTATTACTTTTGAAGGTTTAGATAAAATTTCATATGAATTCCATCTCTTCTGATTCCATCCAAAACATCAGAGCCTCTCATCTGAAAACTGCCAATTATTCGGAAGCCAATTAAAATTCAGATAAATTCATTGGTTCTCTTTCTGCGAGTTGATGAGTTTTTTTATTACGTTCAGTCTTTGTATGCAGTTGTAATTTTTAAATCGGAAGATATCTACAGCATTTACTTGTACGTGCAATCAGGACAAAAACACGTTTTTTCGGTAAAATATACCCTATGACAACGTTGAACCTGGAAGGTGCTAAAAGCAATTGGCAGACGCTCCTGTACTTACTCAAGAACACTGAAAGAATACTCTAAGCTGATTTAATGTAGAAACTTAAAAGTATCGAGGCTCGAAACTTATTCTTACAAAGGAGCGTGTAACAGAAGTGGCGAATGTTCAGCGCAAAGTTGTGATTGTTTAGTGGCAACCTCGAACCCAGGGTTTCTTGCTATTTCGATATACGTATGGCGGAGAGACGAAGCTTTGTATAATAATGACCATATACTGATGAATTTCTGTTCCATCCTACAGAGAGTGAGCAACTCAAATGTAAATTTTTAACACTGGTTCAAATTTAGCTTGCTTATAGTTTCACGCATTCTGATTGGGCAATCACGTGACAAATTCAACCTCGTACCCAGGGTTTCTTGCCTTTTCTCGATATACGGCCGGTGACAAATTGAGTTTATCAAAACTTCATTATGAAAACCTTTTTAAATCTGCTTGGGTCAGTGAGCACAAAATTGCGTCATGCCTCGATGTTTCAAACATTTTTGTAAGACTTTTCCTGCATAAAGTTTGACGAACTCAATTTGTCACACGAACCTACTGTGAACAGCAACAACTAGACGTGTCACGTGACGGAATAAGGAACTTACGAGATCGCAACGGCAGCGGAGACATGATTTAACCAACATAGCTTAGAAAGAGAGTCTATTTGTTGTCGTACCATGTTATATCCAATTTCCCATTTTTCGTACAAGATCTTCATTTGCCCATTTTTAAGGGGATACTTACTGATTATGTCATTCTCTTTGAAAAAGTATAGATAGCAATAATAAGATTTTTCATTTTTTGGAGCCGAAAAATTTCAATGCATAAAATTTTTTAACTTTTTTTTTGGCTTAATTGAAGTCTACTCCCGTAGCAATTGACCCATTCTTTAAACCTGCAATTTTAAACGCCGATTTCGGACATGTTCTTCGCTGGACATGATAATGTGTTTTTTTATAAAATTGCAGACACCGTTGGGAAAATTTTGTAAAAAAAAATCTATTCTTAACGTTAAAATGTTTTGAAGTCGTCCTTGATAACTTTTCCAGTAAATATAAGTTCATGAATTGAATAGTTTCTCTGACCATAGAAATACGAAATTATACGAATTTCTATATGCTCCAACAAAAATAAGTTATGCAAACATGTCATCCACATTGGTGTCGCAGTTACTTAAGATCCCTAATGTTTAAATCGAGTAAACAAAGTGATTTAGTCGTACCCCCTGATGCAGTTTTGAGTTAAAGATCTACTTCAACAGTAGCAATTAAAAGATTATTTAATGTTATGGAAGCCGAATCTCAGTGCAGATCTCCATGTTTTAATAAAAGCATAACATAAACGCAGACAGTTAGGCAAACAAAGCCGAATTTTTGAGTACGGAAACCATAGATAAGAAAAGAAATAGTGGCCTTTCAGATTCTGCAATAGCAAATATTTGTATCATATATCAGTGTTCTTGAGTAAGGTGAACAGAGGTGGGTACAGACATAGTCAAATTTTATGGAGGAGTTACACTATCACGATTTTTCTTTTCAGTCTCAATTATTGTTTAGCAATTGCACATTTTTCTTCTCTTCTCTTAATAACTTAACTCTCCTCCAGAATGTTCGACTATGTTCTAAATCCGCCTATGGTGAGAAAAGGACAGTTAATGAGTTCGTATCAAAAAATTATGTTCGGAAAAGTTTCTGTTCTGTTCTCCGTAGAACATTGTATGCGTTCTGTTTGTGGGAAAACACGAATAACGTTATAAATTAATGGGAATAAATTTAAGTAATCCAAAGCATTGTTGGCGATCGGCAAAGATGGTTGCAACTTCGTACCCGGTACTTACTTTCTGTTTGACAAATCCCTGGCTACGAAATAGGATAATTTCTTTCTAATTTCTTTCTAATTGTTTTCTTTAATGCAAATCTAAAAGCTGGCGACGGGGGTACATCTCATGCCTTTACAGCAAAATAGATTATTGCGCTCGCATTCGTATTTCGTTTGTATTGAAAGAAAAATGGTGTGAATCAGAAATGGTTGGAACCACTGACAAAGGTTAGTTGAAGTAGCTTATTTGCCTAAAATTAGCAATTCCAGCATGCTGATAATAATAAAAGTCATGCTAAAACTTAAGTTGGTAGTTTTCTACTAAGGAAAATTGATTTATTTTAGATGTTCGTATGTTTGCCTTCGTAATCGAAAATCGATTTGCCGGTGATCTTCAAGGAGGCAAGCATTTTTGCGAACGCTTGTTCAGTTATGATGTGGAAGTGGAAAGAATATTTGGTAGTGTTAGGTCCGATGACAGACCAGTGCTCGATTGCGTCATGGAGATGTTTTCCAATACACCTGTCTCTGAAAGAAAAGAGTTGATAAAAAAGATGAATGATCATCTTGTGTTGGTTGAAAAAAATGCCATACTGTCAGAAGAACTGACTCCTGCACCGTTAGATATCAAAGGTTTGTACTAAACCAAATCATTATAGATCATATTATCAAAAAATTAATACCTTTTTTGAATGCAAGTTTTCTTTATAAATGTTTATACTAGTTTTATGTTGACTTTGATGAAGTTAATAACAATTGAATTCTTGAGAAACAATGCAAGAACTCCGGTTTATGAGAAAAGAAGTTATAGGGGAAAAAAGTATTCACAAAAGTTAATAGTCACGTGAGAAACACCCACCAAAATGGAAGTGGTATGGACGTGAAAATTTCCACCATAAGCCAATGTTAAATTTTATAGGCATTTCCATTCAAAATCACACACAGGAAAAAGGTATGTATAGGCTATAGCAGACATATAAACTGTTTATTTAAACTGGTGTTATGATATCGACATATTGGTATCGCCATCATTATCGAAATCTTTGATTTATGTCAACGTGAAGCCATTTTGGGCCACATTTGTTGCTTTTTGGGTTGGGGTGATGCAAAATTAAGGTCAGGTCTTATGACATCATTAAAATATTCATGGAAAAATTGGTCATAGAAAGGACATTTTTTCGAGCTCTGTAAGATGGTGCTGCTTTCTAATATCTATTCGAGATTTTTTTTTTGTTTTTTTTGACCTCTCATTTGGGCTGGGGAAAATACACTCAAAAGATTGTCCAAAGGTGGCGGATGATGGCTTCTGGCAGCTGCTTAAATCCTCAAGTCAGGTCAAGTTAAGTGAGCTGACTAAAGAATATCTCATAAACCAGTAGGGATCTCACACGTTTTTTCAGGTTCAGACACTCTTGATGGGGTGTCAAAAATAATTTCAGCAAAAAGGGATGTAGTATGAAACAGCGGTTGCATTGCATGTTCTTCTCCCCGAGCTTTACAATTGCTATAAAAGTTAGCAGGTTGAATGGTTATAGAGCACTGTCTGTGTACAAATGCCATGACATTCCACTGGTTAACAAGACTTTATTGGTTAATAAAAATGAGATAATATATTATTTACGTTCTCTATGCGAGCCAAAATAACGAAATGAATATCACAGAGAATTTTAGGTATTGCTGAATTTTATCTAGCTAATGTGCAGGTAAATTTTAAAAAGTAGAAGGAGTACTTTTCTCTAACTTTTTTAAATTTTCTATCATATCCTATCTCGTGCAAGTTCTGGAACCATCCATGGTATTAATTATGCTTAAGACACTCAGTAGGTTCCTACGCATCGTTTTAGATGAACTGGAGGATAAAACTTTTCAGGAAAGACCCAGACGTATAAAAATCTTTGAGAAGATTTGCAATTCAGTATGTGATGATTGGAGAGTGATTGGTCATTTCTTGCTTCCATATCATAAAATTCAAACAATTTCAATCAATAACCCTGATGATGTGCAGAAAAGACTCCGTCTGATACTTGAAGAATGGCATCGATCCACACTTCCTGCTGAAGCAACATGGTTGCATATGCAATCACTGCTAATGTTTTTAAATCACCGACAGCTAGTATCTCAGATTGTTGATGAAGAAGGTGTGCAGTTGTCATTGTTTGTTTTTTCTTGAAATTCTGTTTTTTAAATCCTTTTGGGGACTTGTAGTGAAAACACTGTGTTCATCTTCCCTTTTGTCACATTTTCAACAGTTCATATATTTTTGTTTTAGTCCAAACCAGTCAAGTCAAACCAAGTAATCTTTATACCATCTTCAGGTAGCGTATACGTTTAGATAGATATACTATATTTCTTCTACATTTTGATATTTTTGATTTGAGTTTTATTTTCATTGCTAGGCATATGCACTGTTCTGCTGAAAATGAAAGCCAATCTCAGTACAGTGCAGAACTTTCCAGCATTGTTCCTGAGAAATACTCTCTCATCCATTCCTTTGTTGAATGTTTGAAGCTGAAGAACAAAACGCCTGATAAGAAGATGGTCTTCGAAAAGATGACGAAAGAAATAAGTGACAATGCAAGCTGGTATGGAATGTTAGTTGGTGGAGATGTTCTGGAAATCATTGAACAATACCAGGATACTGGCTATCACCAAGATGATCACCTAATCTTGTTGTTGAATGGACTGGCCAATGCTTTCCAACTTACCATCAAGGTTCTAAGAAAAGATGAGAAGTCCAACTTTTACCTGCAAAGCCACCTGATCTATCCAGAACGTGCTCAACGAACAACCGATACCATTGTGTTATTGGATGATGGTCATATCAGCCCCTTAAAAAATGTCCAAGGTATGTGTATACATAATATTGACCTGGGGTTGTGTTACTTACATTTTATTTATTTAACATTTCCGGGAATGTTTTGCATAAGTAAGATAAAAATTAACAAATATTTCATTATAATATTGTTATTAGTTGAAACTTAAATGGCCGATCATAGTATCATAAGAAGGTTTTGTTGTGAACTACTTCTTGTGTGGTGTGTTCTTCTTTGATGGCTAACCTGTATTTTTTAACTGTATTTTTTGTAGACTGTTTACAGGCGGCTGCATTGTTTTTGGGTCCAGGGACAGAATTTTAACACATTCAAGATATGGTTATTAGCATGAGTTTTCATAAATAGCAGTCTCTCTTCTTCAAAGAACCGCATACTTCGTAGTTCATCTGTACCTCTGAAGTTGCATTGTGGAGATTAATATTTTTTAGTGCTTTGAGTGTTATGTTGACCGAACCATGGTTTTACTGGGATGGATTGTCCAAAGAACCGTCAATCCAAAATGAACGTCAACTTCGTCATCCTTCCTTTCCTGTCACTCTTGCTCTAGCCCACATTAAGGATAATGTGTTCGAAGTGTTCTCTGAGATGATTTTTATCATTTGCTTCGTCGCTTTGTCTTTTTGTTTCAGGTTGGCTTCAACACCACTCAGATTCTGAATTATGTTTTCTCCGGGTTTTATCTGTATTCCTACATTTCTACATTCATCCAGTCAATCTGGATTCAACTATAAGTTTCTTGAGAAGATCATTGTTGATCAGCTCGATCATTGACACCCAGTTATTATCTGTGATACATTTTTCATGTCTTTTTCATTGTTAAGGCACTTAGGATCATTGTAGGTCACTGTGAACATTTTGCATTTTTTTGTTACTGTTTGAAGATGCCTGCACAATGCCTGCGACATGTCCCAAGTCAGGCCAAACATATTCTTGTTTTTTACGAGTCTTCTTTCCCTGTCTGTTAATCGTTATTAATTACAATAATTGCCAATATTTTTGTCTTGCTGGCCAATAATGGGTGATAGGTAGTTCTGTTGTTGCCCATTTTACGTACTGTATGATACTTGACTTGTTGTATTTTTGTGGGATATCTTCGTTTGTGTCGAGTGTAACAGAACAATTTTTCGTACCTTTTACACCCACGCCCTGAATCATAGATACACGTGCTGGGGCGATGTGGTTGATTTGTCATTTTTTTCATCACATAATCCATACAAATGTAGTGCAGCATTTGAGATTCTTGACTGACTCGTCTCATTCCCACAGTTAATTCAATAATGTCGTCAGATGATTGTGTCGGAGATGTGTACGAATTTCAAGAATTCCCCCCAATGATTGATCTAACTTTCTAACTTTCTTGTTTGCGTTAGGTTGGAAACTATCCTGAATAGATTTGAACATCCAATTTCTTTGGATACAACCATATATGGTGGTAAGATCAATGAAAGGAGTATAAGTTATTTTATGTTGTCAGATATTTTATGCATGTGTTTTGCTGCAAACATCAGATGCACCTTTTCCTGCTTCAGAGGCTTGACCACTATGACCATTACAACTATACAGAACAATGATCTTGTTTGTATGGCTCTGTAGGGCAGCTTTCTTTGAAAGCACCTTTCCATATTGAAACTAATTTAGAGTGTCCATGTTGTTGTTTATTATATACGTTCTTAAACATGGTATTATGGGTTCCATAAATCAAATTCTCTTTCACGGGCTTTGTTCTGCAAAAAAAGAACAATCTTCTTCACAGCTTCTGAGTTTTTTGTCTTTCACCTTTTTGCCTTTGATGTAAAATGCTGTTATGGGATGGTTTGGTCTAGGTTGTTGCCACTCAACTTTAAGCATATTTAAGTTGTTTCAGTGTAATTGAAAGGGGCTAGTACGCGTATGTTTTATTTGGCTTAAAGGGTTTTTCACACTTACATTGAACGTAGTAAAGAGTATACTTTACATTTAGATTTAAAAAATGTACCGTCTTTGTGATGGCAAATACAGTGGTTAATCAAGTATTTCTCATGCCAAAATCATTTTAACCTTCTGATAAATACTAAAGTTACCTGTTAGGGTTAGGGTTACGGTTAAGTTTGGGTTAAGTTACCTTAACCACTTGCTAGTGAGAACAATTGGAACATTGAATAATTGCTGAAAATGTGCTCATGAGAAGACAATACTCCAGTTCCATGAAAAAATAGTGTGTATCCTTTGTCTTGTGGTGTAATATACATTATTACTATATGAACATGGCTCTCTAAAACGATTCCATACTGTTGTGTATTTACTATTGATTAAGCAGAAAATCTTAAATGAATTTTCTGTATTTTAGCTGTAACTCCCACAAATTTATCAGTACGAAGGCAAGTAATAGAGGTTGTTTCCACCAAAGATGACTTTTGCATATTGAAAGTTCCTGAAAATCACGCTAATTGGACAAGCATTGCCATGAAATCTGTGTCGAAACAGCAAGATTGTACTATGATCGTCTATGATCTTGATGAGATTGAAAAAGTTGGATATAATGGTTCTTCTTACATTCGACTCAATGGCTTGGATAAGAAGAACAGATACAAATGCTTCATCGAATGCAAAGATACTGATGGTAACAGACATCAATATGTGAGCAGAGAATTTTCACTGAATGGTATAACTTTTATGTCCCGCTTTTACTTTCAATGCCTTGAGCCAATGTTTGCTCATTCAATGTTATTTTCATAGAAATGTCTGTTGAATATCATACAAAAAAAGAAGGTTACACTTTAATCACTCACAAAGATATAGGAGAACCAACAGATGGTGCTAAAGAAAGTGAAACAGTTTTTCGAAGTGATTTTCGTTGCTTCCAATCTAAAAGTAAAATGAAGGAAATATCAGCATCTGATTGGATCAGCCAGTGTGAAACATATTTGGAATGTAATTTGCTGAAAAACAATAAAGATTATTTTGATGAATGGATCATATTTCCAAATATTTTTTTGCACACATCACAAAATTCAACAAAAGATGTTGCAGAGTGCCTTAGAGATGGTCTTGGAAGCCTCCAGAATGAATCAATGGAAGCAGATGGAGGAATTGTCATAACACACTTTGACATTCAAGAACATAAAAAGTTTTCATTGACAACAAAGTTGAAAGAAGAAGATCGAGACTTTTCCAACCATATCCTGATTTTTCATCAGAAGATGGACGCCATTTTAAACATCAGAGTTACTGAGAGTATTTATTCAAACTAGTAACCCGTGTAAAAATTTTTTACAGGTTTTATTTTAATCGATATGAACTGAACAGAGAGAAAGGCTTAGTATAATGAATTTTAGTATGATAAAGTTCCTCAATTGTTTGGAATGTATAATGTTTAGAATGTAGTATCCCGTGTAGAACAGTGTGTAGAACACGGGTTTTAATTCATCAAAAATAAAAATACGCGCTGTGCATCCACTTTTTTCACTTCTTACATTTTTCACCCTGTAAAATAAATTGAAGAGGCAATGCAATGGTTCCCCATGATTAAAAATATGATCTGAAACACATCAAAATATTCGTAATAAATCTTTCAGGATACGATATATGCAGTAGTAAAAATAAATTGTGCGTACAGGTAAACAACAAAAAGATTAAAATCGCTGTAACTGTTCATGGAATCCACACCCCAATGTAAATAAAAGCCAAACGCGAAAGTCGTAAAAGTATCGAAATGTGAATTAAAAACAATTGCGACTTTCTTTACGAACCCAGACCGTCATGATATTCATTTCTTCAATCGCGTACTATTTGAAAAGTAATGACGCAGAAACCCTATTAATACTATAACAAAAACAAAACAAACAAAAAAGTTCTAAAGCGTACTTACCCTAAAAACATTAATAAATCTTCGCGCAATACTTTCGTTGCTGTCTATTGTTTCTTGATCTCGCGAATAATCATAATCAAAACATTTGAAACGATTGAATGCAATGCAATGTTTTCCCCTAATACTAATCATAGAAAAATATTAACGGCCGTGGTCTGACACTCCATTATGAATAAGTGACCGCGAAAACGACCCGAAATTTTAGAGAGTGAAAGCGTGAAAAAAGTGGTATGCACAGCGCGTATTAGGATATAGATGACATCACCGATGAGTTTGCAAAGTGCTCCAAAGATGCTGAAGACCTCTCTGAAATAATGGAATTCCTGGTAAAGCAAAAAAATGCAGATACCTCGAAAATAAAAATCGCCACTTTCGTTGCTACTCCAAATCTTCAAAGCCAAAAACTCGCAGCCACAATTTTCCAAGGAAAACACAATTTAATTTGCGATGGTTGTTTGCCAAGAGTTTTAACAAAAGATCAACTGAATGATGCTGGAAAAATGAAAAAATGGCTTCGTAATAAACTTCCTCGTATTTTGGAAACAACTGAATCGGAAAACGTCAGTTCAAAGCAAATCATGAAAGCATTTGTTGCTCAAGTTTGTGGTTTCATTGCTAACACATCAATTGCAGTGGCGAAACATTCAGATGATATTCATGAGCAGCTGATACAGTTACAAGCCAATGATGAGCAGATTAGAGTAATTGTGGATCCTCGAAAACACAAAGTCATCAATGCTGCATTTGGTTGCGGGAAAACTGTTGTAGCTACTTTGCAGTCTGAATTTTTGGCACGGATGGCTAAAGAACCAACAACAATATTTTATATAAGTTTTGATCCATACAGTTTGATCGACTTTCACATTGATAAACATTTTAAAAACTTAAAACTTCAAAATGTTGAGAGTGGATTAGTGAACTTAAGAATTACCAATGTATCAGAAATTGCTGCAGAAATGGGAGCGGAAATAATCCCAGACGTTTCGGAAATTTTGATTTACGTTCAGGAGCTACAAAGGAACACTGGTAGATTGTGCCACATATGCATTGACGAACTAAATACATCTAAAATGTCCGAAAGTGAAGTTAACTCGATCAATGCAGCACTTTCAACAATGCAAAATAATTTTGTGACACTCATACTGCAAGCATTTCAACACGAGCAATATGAAATTGGAGGTAGTTTCTTTGAAACTAAAAAACTAGTATTGGAGACCTATGAATCTCATTTAAAGATGTCCCCTGTGAGGCTAGAAAAGAATATGAGAAATTCTGTGAAAATATCAGAGCTTTTGGAGGTAACAATTAATTTCCAATTGAGTTTGATGTTAAGTGTTTTACTGATATATATGGCGAAAGTAATGGTTTAACTTTTTAGGCTGCCAAAGATGTTATCAATTGTGAAGAAACACGTTATTATTATACTGAGACAAAATTATCTTCTTTTGGTGCACCATCTCCAATCCGATCCATAACTCCAATACCGTCACTGGAAGATTTTGATGTATCATCAATCGGCTGTGTTAGCGACGGTAGTGACGTTGGTGATGATGAATTTAGGGATTTAAAAGATGAATTTAGTGGGAATTTAATTCAATTTAGTGAAGAATCCAGTGACAGTTCCAATGATAGATTTAGTTTAGGGACAAACAATGTTATAGTTACTAAAGGATATTCCGTGAAAAACAACTATCTGCCTTTGCCAATGAGAAGTCAGGAACATGCGCTGAAACAAATGAGTAAGTATGGCAACAAACGAACCACAAAAGGCATATTGATAAAATATCGCTTTGATCAATCAACGGAAGTGGGTCATTCACATCAAGGGAAATTGCCGGAATTAACATATGTTCCTTCAACAAAGGAAATTGAAAAGTACTGTTCCGGTAAATTTGATGGTAAACAGATGGACATCTTAAAGATTGCCACGTGTATGCAAAATGTTAAAGCTGGTGATACCATCATCTGCCATGATGAAGAAGAATTTATTTCGATTCGTGATGCCCTGAAGGTAGCTGAGAAAGATTTCTTAATTTATGCACCTTGTTTGGAACACAAAACTCCAAGTATGGATGAGAAACGGCATGTATCACATGCAATTAATGGAAAGAAAAGAATTGTTTTAACTGATAGTAATGGTTGTCGTGGTTTTCAACTGCGGAAAATTGTGATCCCCTTATCCAGCACAGAGCAATTTCATCGCCACACGATACTGGAAAATGCTGCACGAGCAACATCCGACATCTTATTTGTTGTCATCGACTGTTCAGCTCTCTCATGGTTTGGAAGCAGAAAATCAACGTTTAGAAAGGTGATTGAAAGATGGGATTCGGCTGGAAAAATTAGGATTACGAAAACAAATGTCTCAGACAATTTGATGACACGATTTCTGAAAAGATTACCATCTGTGGAAAATCCTTTCCAACCAATTGAAACAAGGTAATGTTTTGTTTGAGACTTAGCATAGAAAATTCCGATAAACAGAAGTTCAAATGTCAATAGATGGTAGGATGGAGTGGGGAAGGTAAAGAAGAAGGTACAATGGAAGACTGTGAAGAGAGTTACTATGCGTAGTATTGGTACTCCGTATATGAAAGGGAATGTTTTTAAGGAATATGCAGCACTCGTCTCCATAGGTCTATTTTATAAGCTGTGCCTTGCCGAGCCGAACTCATTAAAGTTTCTCTGAGTTCGGCTCGGCACATAAAACCAATATTCGGCCGTTTGGAACCGAACCGTGCAGCACAACTAAGCTGCCCGTGTTGCAGGCCTCAGCACGACTCGGCTCGACTGTTTGTAGCCAAGTGTTGAGCCGAAGTGTTTGCTGAACAATGTTTGACTTGGCACGGCACAGCCTATGAAGCTATAAATTTATGACAGTATTTCCTCACTTAACCCAATAATAAGGTTTTGGAATCTTACTTCCTAATTCTTGATGGTAGTGATAAAGAAACGATAAGACGAATTGATTGGACATGATACAAGGTGTTTTCTGTTTTGAAAACTTCTGTTACTTTGTTCTATTTAGCATTCGTACAGGGAAAGCATCATATGACGGTATGTACACACACCTTTTATTAAAAGTTATAATTTCGCAATGTTTCCTACATGGGAAACATTTGGGTATTTACTGTAAGACATATATATTTAGAGCACTGATCATCATTGATTTACTTAGCAATTCCTTCGATCAAAGAGTACTGCTCATTACAGGCAATCTAAGAAAAAACACTTATTGATGTTTTGCCAGTCTCTTTAATTTATAATTGTGTATCAATAGATTTCTTATGAATATTTACATGGCCACAAATATACAGTTATGATTTAATTAAAAACTTTAACAAAAATCAGGTCTATCAGCCTCCAAATAATGGCTGTGTTGAATTGTGCTGTAACAGAATATAGTTGAAGACATCGTAAAAGAACATGATGTTTAAAATTATAACATGACGTTTTTTGGAAGTCCTAATAAATGTCACTCAATATACACTTGCCAAACTGTCTCCAATTTCTCTTGTAACATCAATTTTGACCTGCATTCTGGTTGTTATTCTGTTGCACAACCACTTTAGATCTAAGAATCTGAATGTGAATTAAATATGAATGCATGCATTTTGTAGACATTCGTTTGGTTCCACACTATTTCTTGTAATTTTGAATTTGCGTAATGTGTTTTGATAGTGAAAGCCTTATTAAATTTGCTTGGATCAGTGAGAATAAAATTACGTCATGTTTCGTTCTTCTAAACATTCAAACTCTTGAAATGTTTTCTTAGGAGCTGATCATATGGAGCTTTTCATCCCGGCAAGGCGGGACAAAAATCTCATATGATCGCAATGTAAAAACCGTCCCGGGACAATTTTCATCTCGCCCTGCCGGGATGAAAAGCTCCATATGATCAGCCCCTTGTTCATTCATTTATTCTACAATCATTTATGCAGGATAACCTCTTCGGTTCCTTAAGGAATTAGTAATGACAGCAACCTTTTACTAAACAGCCACCCTACACATGCCTGCTCTCTTGCTGAGTGCAAAGCAGAGAGAGAGAGAGAGAGCGAGAGCGATTTACACTGTTATGGTCGCTGGAATTGATTCCACGACCTCCCAAACGTGAAGCGAGCACTCCACAACAAGGCTACTAGTCGGTATCTGTGTTCTCCTTTTTCGAACTTTAACCGATTGTACTCTTCATCCGGTGGTTGTGTGATAAAACCACCTAATAAGTAAAATTTATTTATCACAGCTTACTGTAAAATGTAAACAATATTTTTCATATAGCTTGAGCAGTAAAGGTTATTTCATGAAAAAATATTTTGTCGCCAAAGATGAAACATGGAGATATAAAACTGATGTAGAACGAACTTGAAAGCATCTTCTTTACTTCCCGTTGTAGCAGATTATTTTGACTCCCTAGGAAAAATGTCTGCCCCAGTTAAAATAAACCAGAGAAAAGTAAATCCCCTAGAGTCATTATAAACTTGAAATTCATGACTCCCCTTAGTTTACAATAACTCCCCTAAAAAGTTCATTAATGATAGGGGAGCCACAATTAACTAGATAATAAAGACTCCCATTGCGGCTTGATGCTCCGGGAAAAAATAATAAAAACACCGAAACCAATAAGTCTCCCGATAAAATCGGTCGACTTAAAAAGGGAGTCATAATAAACTACGGGAGTCATTTTTTTCTAGGAAATATTAACTCTAGGGAGTCTTAATTTTCTAGTTTAAAATAACTGGGAAGTTAATATTTACTGCTTAATTTTAACTGGGGAGTCAATTTAAGTCAGTTTATGTTAACTGGGGGTCATAATTTAGGGGAGTTTAAATTTTCGGTAACATGTCCTGCATTGCGGTAACATGTCCTGCATTTTACCCCGAGACATTAAAATACCGGGTTGGCGTCCGGCGGGGTCAGTCTTGCTTAATGGAGGGGAAGGCTTCTTCAGCTTTGGTTGGCAACCTTCCTAGAGTTGGTGTCACGATAAAAATACCTGGTTGGCAAGCCATAATTGTCTTTAGGGGCAGGTAGAGATACCATCCGGTCTAGTACCCCTACTTCGTCTATTAGTGTAGATGTGCTGCTTGCAGTGCTATATCTACTCTAGGATGATGAACACCGGTCTCCCTTGTTGCACGTGACTGTCTGACAAATGCTTGAGTCTATTTTCAATACTGCTTCTTAGTTTATCTATGTTGAGGGTGTTAGGATAGTAGTTTTACCTGATTGCTACTTTGCCGACTGGTAGTACATGAGCCCGAACTCTTTGCTAGCTACTTAGAGAGGCTGCTCTATCAACAGTCGAAAAATGGCGTTGCAGTAGTAGTGCGAAGTTGCGCTTGGACGGCGCCCTGCTTCTGTAACGGTTTGCATCCTTAGAGGCCACAATATTGCTTTTGTTACGACAATAGGTTCATAGCTAACAGCAAATCTATATTTAAATGATCCTCTAGCACGAGTTCTTCAGCCAACACAACTTTGGATTTCTTTCTCCTCATTATGAAAAAATGTCAAATTCTAGTAAATCTAAATCGGGTACTCGTAAATCGCCAACGTCTTTCTCACTTTCCTTCTCTAATATTCGTGGACTTCGTGGGAACTTCTCTCATTTGGAATCTTTTCTAGCCAACTCATCTCCTGACATTCTTGCTATTTGTGAAACTAATCTTAACCCTACTATTAGCTCTTCTGACTTCGATGTACCTGGCTATCTTCCTATTAATCGCAAGGACTCATCTATTCTTATGCACGGCCTTGGTATCTATGTTCGTGACTGTCTTCCTGTCAGTCGTCAATTGAATCTCGAATCTCCTGACAAACCTTTCATCTGTCTACGTCTTTCTCTCTTGCATTCAACTAGTTATCTTTTCTTTGTGTATCGCTCCCCATCTTCTCAGTCGTGCAGCGTCATCAATTCTATCTCGGAAAATATTGATAAAGCTCTCATAACTTACCCTTCTGCTAATATCTTTGTGTTCGGTGATTTCAATATTCATCATGCTGACTGGTTACCTTTCTCACACACTACCTCCCTATCTGGCATTGACACTTTCAACTTTGCTATCTCTCACTCTCTTACTCAGCTTGTGAACTCTCCCACTCGCGTACCTGATCGAGCTGATCAGGAGCCTTCTTTACTGGACCTATTCCTTTCTTCTAACCCGAACATTTGCGAAACATCAACATCTGCTCCTTTAGGTAATTCTGATCATTCTGTAGTCAACATAGCCATTGACTTTAATTCCGCTTGCCCACACGATCCACCTATTCATCGCAAACTTTATTCATACCACCTTGGTGAATGGGACAGCTTTCGAGATTTGATTCGTGACCTGCCGGTTGATCATATCTTTGCCTGTGATGCAGAGAGGTGTGCAGTGGAGATCTCTTCTTGGCTTCAGGTTGGTATTGATGAATTTGTTCCTTCTCGTAAATATCAGGTTAAACCTCACTCTACACCCTGGTTCTCTCCTGCCATTTCTGCTGCAATTGCCCATCGTAATCATTTTTTCCATCGTTATCAACGTTGTAGTAGTTAAGACAACAGGCGTCTTTTCACCAGAGCTCGCAACGACTGTAAAAAAGTCATTGAGGAGGCTAAACGCACCTATCGAAATCTGGTCCATGATCGGCTTATATCTGAATCTATTGGGTCTCGTGATTTCTGGCGTATCTATCGGAGCTTTTCTAATAAGGGTAAGTCTTTGATTCCACCACTCTTCAATGGTCCTGAGGTGTTGACATCTGCTGTAAGTAAGGGGGAGCTCTTTGCTAAACAGTTTAGCAGGAACTCCACTCTTGATGACACTGGTCATGTTTTGCCCGATATTGACCCCAGAACTGACGTGGATTTGTCTTCTCTGAACATAACTCCCAAGATGGTTTCAGATGTTATTAGTTCTCTCGACTCTTCTAAGGCTACTGGTCCCGACGAAATCCCTGTAATCGTTCTGCAAAAATGCTCACCTGAACTCTCTCCCATACTCTGTAGGCTATTCAGGAAGTGCATCGATGAATCTTGTTTTCCTTCTTGTTGGAAGATTGCTTCTGTTGTGCCTGTTTTTAAAAACTCTGGTGAGAGATCGGACCCTTTATGCTATCGTCCTATTAGTCTTCTCTCTATTATAAGTAAGGTCTTCGAATCATTGATCAACTCTTCCATCACCCATCATCTAGAATCTCTTCATCTGTTCTCTGATCACCAGTATGGTTTCCGTTCTGGTCGTTCCACTGCTGATGCTCTGACCGTCATCTCCGAACGTGTATGTCAGTCCCTCAATGCTTGTGGTGAGACACGAGCTATTGCTCTTGACATCTCCAAGGCATTCGACAAAGTTTGGCATCGTGGCCTTCTTCACAAGTTGAAGTCTTATGGCATTTCTGGTTCACTCTTGAATCTTATTAAGTCCTTTCTCAGCGGCAGGAGTATTAAGGTGGTTCTCGATGGTCATTCGTCTTCTCCTTACTCTATAAATTCAGGGGTGCCTCAAGGTTCTGTCCTTGGTCCAACCCTCTTTCTCATTTTCATCAACGACCTTCCCGATTGTATTCTCAGTAAACTTGCTATCTACGCTGACGACACTACTCTTTACTCGTCTCTTGAAAGGACTAAGGACTTGTTTGATAAGGTTGAAATGGCTGCTGAGTTGGAGGACGATCTTAGGACAGTTGTTGAATGGGGTCAGAAATGGTTGGTTTCCTTCAATGCTTCGAAAACTAAGCTTCTCTCTATTAATCGCTTCAGGGACCCTGTATTTCCTTCTGTTCTTATGAATGGAAGTGAGCTTGCAGAGTCATCTCAGGTTCGTCTTTTAGGTTTAACCTTCACAAAGAATTTCACATGGAATTCTTACATCGAGTCCATTGCTAAATCTGCTGCTATGAAGGTTGGCTCACTTTTCCGGGTCCGTCACTTACTTTCGGCTAAATCTATCATTTACATGTTTAAGGCCACTATTCGCCCTTGTCTTGAGTACTGCTGCCACCTTTGGGCTGGAGCCTCTGCTCATTGTCTTCATCTTCTCGATCGTATTCAGAAGCGCTTAGTTAACTTAGTTGGCCCTGATCTTTGTGCTAATCTTCACCCCCTCTCACATCGGAGAAACGTTGCTTCCCTGTCTCTTTTCTATAAATACTTTCATGGGCATTGTTCGGATGACTTGCATCAACTGACTCCTTCTCCTAAGACTTTCTCTCGGAACACTCGCCTCTCTTCGAATTCTCATCCTTTGACTGTTCAGGTCCCAACTTGCCATAAGAACTTTTATTCATCTAACTTTTTCCCTCGGACTGCTCGCCTCTGGAATTCTCTCCCTCATAGTTGTTTTCCTGCTGAGTATGATCTGCAATCTTTTAAATCCAAGGTTAACCGCCACCTTGCTCTGTAAAGGGGTAGTTTGAGAAGGGCCATGGAGCCACCCCATTCCTAAAAAAAAAAAAAAAAAATGGATAGGAAGGGGCTCGAGGTTCGCTGAATGGATGAATGTTGAATGAATCTTGAATGTCATTAATCTTAAAGCCATTTTTTGAAGACCAAGAATTTGACAAGTGATGCAGTTGTCACGTAGACCCCAGAGTTTACAAGCATAGGGCATATGTGAAGGAAATATTGAATGATAAATGTCGACAAATATGGGGTTTCCAGTAGCTATTTCACACTTGGGATAGGATAGATGCACTTACCTAATAGTTTTGGGATTGATTGAAGGAATTTAGAATGTACAAGAAGTATGATAAATTCGGTTTTAGCAGCGTTTCAGGATATTGCACTTACCCAACACGATAGCATTCTGAGATCACAATTTACTCTTGAACAGAGAGAAACAATTTATGTGGAAAAATCTGGAAGATGGGTGTCATCCACAAAATGAAAAGTTTCAGAGAATATAATGGTGTTGACATATGGCAAGGACCTCAAAACAGAGGCTTGAGGAATCCCATACATGATGAGCTTAGAACTGGAGTTAGAGTTGATAACAGATGCAAATTGAAAGCGATCTGAGAGGTATGACTCGAACCATTGCTTAGCAGGCCAAGGATGTCACAGTGATCGAGTTTTGAAAGTAGTGTTTCATGACCAACAAGGTCAAAGGTTTACACCACAGGCAAACTCCCCCTTGTCAAGTTTCCATCTAATACACTCTATGATATGAATAAGAACGTTCACCGTTGAATGGGATTTACGGAAACCGAATTGTTGAGTTGGGTGTATTGAGAAAGTTTTTTTTCGATTATTTTGAAGACTTTTGAAGGATTTAGCGATTTGAAACAATAAGCACGATGTAATTAAACTACGTGTTAATCGACCATTAAAAATTTAATTACATTTTTTCAAGACATTTTCCTTATTTTTCCAAAAACCACATCTTCATTTTCCACAAAAATATACTAGCCGAAAGAACTTGAAAATGGCTTTCCAACGGTGTAAAAAATATTTTGAAATTCGGTATATTCATTTAAAAAAACAACTTTAAAATTTCCGTTTCCAACATAATGAAACACACTGTATATAACTATTGGTGTTCTGCACCAGTTTATTTGATTCTTATGGTGTTCTGAATTTCAAACAAAGAGCATTAGTGGATTGACAGATATTTCTAGTGGAATATCTCTTACATTATGGAGCGAAATATGTGCCATTAATATTTTTGGATATCAAATTACTCTTAATGAACTATGCTTTCGATTTTGAATAGTTTTACGTTTTTTACGTCTTTCGCATTGTTTGTTTTGTCAAAAGATTGTTTTTGATATTTACTTTTTTTTTAATTTATTTTTAATTAAATGCAAAGAATTCTCTGCAAAAATAATTTTTTGAGAAAATTAATTTTCTTGATAAAAACAATTTTTGGCATAAATGCTTTGCGAGGTGCTGTCGTAAACAAATTCACTAAACAGACATGGCGGACAACGACCCACGAGCCGTGCTAAGAAATTGTGCTGAAGCACTACTGAATGTTGTCAATAGCTTAGATCCCCAAATAAGAACTGATCAAATGAGTGTGCAGTCAGAGTTATCTACGCTTTTCCGTGGAAGAAGAGCCCTCTCTACATCTGGTAATAATAATGGCGGTGGTGCCAGCGTTAGCGTTAGGGCAAGAACAACAATAACAACAACAGCAGCACCAAGTACAACGACTGTTAGTTCTTCTTTCAGATCATACCCACCGAGAAGGTCTCGACTTCATAATAGGTCAAGACCATATACACGACAAGTGAATTTGACATTAGTTTGTTTAGCACAAAGAGAGAATACCAATGTTCCTGATGGAAATTATAAAATGGCCCTTGTTGTTGCAGGCTTAGGCGAAAAAAGGATTCAATTTTCTCTAACGAGGTCATTCAACGATTTTGATTCTACCTTGAAGTCAAATTTTGGAAAACTAGAAGGTGTTGGTGGGTATGAAATATTGCGAACAGAAAGAAATAGCAAGGAATTAGTCTCCATACCTGTTCCAACTGAAGGTTACAATGCTGAATATTTGAAATCAATCCTTGGACAGGCCAAGGGCTATGTTCGGCCATTACAGAAAGACATAGAATTAACTATGCAAAACGAAGAGGTAAATATATAATAAATCTCAACAACTTATTTTGAAAAATAAAAAATGTTAAAGGAAAAAAGTGATGATATGTATATACTTCTTGTTTTTTTATTGTTGTTATTGTTATTGCAGCTTTCTTTTCACTATCCTGAATATAAATGAGTTTTATCTTCACTTGTGAGTTATTTTTGTTTTCTCTATCTGCAGGATCCAGTGGCAGTAGCGACTGACACTTGTTTGAACTGCAACCTTACCATCCCTCTGTCTAAAATGAAAGACCATGTAAATGACTGTGTTGGTGGTAGTAGTGGGCAAAGAAAGATACCTGATTACTTTTTAGATGGTAATGACAATAAGCCAGTGGCTCAAAAGAGTGCAGAAGAGATGGAAAAATTGCTAATGGAATTATTTCCAGACAATTCTGTTGGAAGTATTCGAACAGCTGTGTTAATGTCTGATACTATGGATGAAGCTATTGACGTTTTGGTTAAAAAAACTGATGATAAGATTTTAAGAATGGAAGATGTTGTTGGGCGTTACAGGAAAAACAATTTGTTGGAAGAAAATTATTATCTGAAAATTCATGACAGAGAGAACATTTGGAGAGAAGGGTTAAGTTTTTATAAGATTGAAATGCTAGCCCAGATATATTGAGACAAATTTTATATGTTGATTATGAAGGCGAGGATGGTATTGATGCTGGTGCCTTAAAGTTAGAATTTTTCAGTAAATTTTTTGAAGCTGTTCAAAACCAGCTATTTGAAAGCACATCAAATGGAACAAACTTTTGTATACCAAAACGTTCTGCTGGAAATTTACTTTTATTCAAATTAGTTGGTTTGGCTATTGCACATAGCATTTTACAAGATGGCCCACCATTTGCGGCTTTAGAGTCTTGGTGCTATAGTGTGATTGTGCAAGAAGATGAAGAAAAAATCCTTTCACAGTTATCATCTAGTGAAATACCCTTAAATGCAGGAACTGCACGACTAATTCAATTTATTAATAATTTGAGTACTACTAAAACAAATGAAGATATAGAGGTCATGTTGGAGTCAGCTGAAGGTCCAGCCTTTGAGCAGATAATCAATAGTTCACAATGGGATATTAAAACTCCAGTAACTACTGAAAACAAAGAAACATTGCTATCAATGTTAAAATATGAAGAATTAATGCAGAAGAGAGAAAAACAATTACAAAGTATTTGTGAAGGCTTAAAAATGCTGAATGTTTATGACATTGTTAAGAGGCATGCCAAAATGTTCAAGGATATATTTGTTGGTTCAAATGTTTTAATAGATGCAAATTATCTTCTTGGAATAATTAAATTTCCATATTGTAATGACCCACAATGTTATGCCAATGCATCACAGTGGTTCAGAAGTGTTGTGTCAGCATTGGATCCCGAAAAGTCCTTGCGTTTATTGAAATTTTGCACTGGTATGAATAAAGTACCTACTTTGAAAGTTCTGACGATTACGGTAGACTTTTTATCTCCTGATGAGGGAGTTTTCCCGAATGCAAATGTATGCATGTGCCAAATTCGTTTACCTGTTGTACACGAAACATACTTGGACTTCCATAAAGCTATATTGACAGCATTGGAATTAGAATGTGAGGGGTTTTTAGAATATTGACATTTTTCTCTGTTGATTTTTTCTTTCATTACATTTGCTTTATGTTATTGGTTTAAAATAAAAGTCTTTTGTTAAAAACATTATGTTTCATTACGTTTCAGAGAGTTGAAAAGACTTTCTTTGTTGCTTGTGTCGATTAGTCTATTTTGGCTTTATTCTTGTTGTTGATATTTATTTTGCTTTTGATATTTATATTCTGCTATAAACAAAACCTCGTGTTTCCTCATAAATATCCGCTCCGAAATGTTCACTTTCCTGAAGTGGATCAACGAATTGTGACAATTCATCTAGGTCCTCTTGCTTAATTGGAATGTCTGTAGTCGGAACCTGTACCGAATTATTCTCTGCCGGTGCAGTAGGTCCGTTCCAATCAACGCCAAAGAGTTCGAAATTATGCTAAAATGAAATATATATGTATATGGCAAGCACGAGAGCAAATGTTTTCTTATGATTTATATACGGGCGAATACTTGAGCCCTACAAGAGGAGTTTATACTGGCTATGTATTATCATGTATGTATTATGTTTTGAAGAGGTACCTGATACGTCCTTGCAAATTCTTGTTCTTGCTCCTCTAATAATTCTTCATTTTCAAGTAAACCACCTATGTATAACTGCATGGGTGTTCGGTTTCTTGCTGTTCTGATTTTATGCTGTACCCAACCCTCTTTCCAAATAGCTAATTGTTCATTAATTCTTGGAAGGAAGACGTATTGTAAACAAAAAAGGTCAACCTCATTTGCTAGATCCAAAATTCCGCTATTTTCCAAATCATAAAATACATTATAATAAATCTTGGAAACTCCAACGAACACATCGCGCCACAATCTTTCAATGCGTTGGTTGTGCACGCTTCGTCCACAAATCATGCTACCTCTACCAATCCCACGTGATGGGTGACTTAGCATGTAGTGAGCCACGTCAACATTCTCGCCACCTTGATCAGATCGTACCCTTGAGGGTAATCCGTACTCACAAACTGCTTGCATAAAACACTGCAGTACCGTATCAGCTCTGTTGTTGCTAGAGCATTTCAAATATACATGTATTCTGGTGAATCCATCGATACCACCGTGAATCACCATGCGCCACCTTAAATGTCAACCAACGAATTTGAATGATTTGTTTAAAACAATAGACCTTTTCATTAATTACGTCACTTTCATTACTTACAAACATGGCCTCGTTTCTAATTATTATTCATTTATTCTTTATATATTTATTTCAATTTATTTCAATTATTTCAATTTATTTCAATTAAATTTAAAGTTGACATTGTGCATTAGCAAAATACTAATTAAAGTCAACTAAGTGACGTTATTATTAATGATTATATTATATTAATGATATTGCTGGCAATTTGTGGCAGCTAGTGAAAACGTTGAATACACCTAAGTCTATCGACCATGTAACCTTCAATATACATGAAATACCTTATCAATTTGTGGTTCCCATCTATATGCCAGAGTGACATGGGTCCTGGAACCCAATAAACTCTTCTTGGTATAGGACTTTGAAGCCACCTTGACGCCACACCAATAGGATCTACACGACGAAGGCTTTCACACGCTCGTAAACGACTAACTCGAATGTTTTGTCTTTTCAGCTCCCCCAAAAGCCTACGATAGCCAATGTTTGGAAAAAAGAGGCAAACGTTCCTGACAATTTCGTCCAGTTCTTGGTCTGAAATATTGGTTCGGAATGTTGCTCCATTCAAACCAAATTCTGACATCCTTCTCCGAACAGTTCTTAGAGATACATTTAATAATCTGGATATGTCTGTACAGCTGAATTGATTTTCTAGCAAGTAGTACAAAAGCTCGTACTCTATTTCCATTTTTGGTCTGCCTTTATTTCCACTCCGATTAATATGGACTACACTAGATGTATGTTCTGTTTCAGTCAACTGTGAGTCTTCTAACTCCTCTACAGTTACGAGTACATCTATTATTTTGTTAATGATTTCCGACTCTGCTGGATCAATCATTTGAAGTACTTGCCTTCCCAATTGGTCTAGCCTTCTTTGAATAAAATCAGTTCGGTTTTCATCAGTTCCTGCACTAAGTTCACTAATAAAACCGATTAAGATTTGGGAAAACTGATGTGCTACATGTGTTACTGCCGCCATCTTGTTTGTTACAGCATTTCTGTTAGCCGTCTCCAGTGTCCAATATTTCAAGAAAAATTCTTAGTTCGAAAACAAGATCATCACGAAAATAAGTATATTTATCAAAAATAATAAAAGAACCGAAAATTATTGTTTACCAAAAACAAAAAAGAATGGTATAACGAAAAATAACATTTATCAAGAATTATAGTTTCAATCCGAAAATAATGCAAACATTGTAAATAATAGAATATGCATCCGAAAATTTAGTTTTGACAAAAAAAATTTCTTATTTACATTTACCAAAAACGTATTTTTTATCCTCTACAGAATTTAGGTTTTCGAAAATATTAATGGCACATATTGCGCTCCATATTACATTACACCGAAGGAATATTTTCATGATTTGTTGCTCCTTACTTTAAAGTCCTGTCGCTTTGTAACCATACATGCTTTTAAATGCGAGGAAACAAATTGGAATTTTTAATCATTTGTATATTAAAAGCTTTGAGCAAACACTTGACCCGTAATATGAAAATTCAGTTTTAAAGAAAAGACCACTTTTTGCCAAGTCCAAAAAAAAACAAACACTGACATAGACAGTTCATTTTCAAATTTATTAAATCCTTCCTTAATCGTTGTTTGTAGTACAATAAGATCTTTAGACCCCGTGCTTAGCAGTTAACTTACTATTGAAACACGTCCGTTCTCATCGGCAGCTAATCCTTGTGAAAATTTGGAGAATAATAGAAGCCATAAGCCATGCAAGCCAATGCATCTGCTAATTCTTAAATTATTCTTGATATTCGAGTCAAAAACGTTTTGAAAACAATTTTGTGAATTCTAATTTAATAACGTGGGTTAAGACAGAAAACATTATCATTTTAATGGATCAGTTTAAATTATTTGAAATAAAAGAAAACGTGATACATATAGCGAAATAAATAGAAATATAGTCCTCGTGGGCAAAACCGTCATAAATAGAACAATTTCAAACAATTTAAACTGATCCATTAAAATGATAATGTATTTCAGCCTTGGTTTTGGCTTTGGTTTCGATTATTACGGTAGCAGCGAAAGCGAATACCGCATTAAAACACCCGTGGACTCCTACTACTCCTCCTCCTCCTCCTACACCGGCCGAAATGGCAATTAGTCTGCGATTTAGAGTCTGCCTGACTCTGCTAATAACGCAATGTAAATTCTAATGAAGGAACGCAGCCTTCGAAAGGTTTCACATATCAAACATTTAAAAGGACGTTTTCTTTGATGTTATATGAAAAAATTCATGAAAGAATGAATATTAATCAAATAGATCTGCATAAAAATGGAAGTTTTAGCTATTTATGCTAACTGAAAATACATTGATACTTAAAATTTGGTAATATATATACTTTTTCTTGTTGGTAAAGCCTATCAGTTCAAAACTTCTTATTACCTCGTTTGTTAACTACAACACTGTTTTGTGTATTAGGAAGACTTTCGAAGATCTACTTCAAAAAGGCAGTTATTTGTTGGAATTCATTTTTGGTTTCATGAAATTATAATTAAAAACATATTTTTTTTTCTACACATGGTCTTACAAAAAATTTTCTTATAAAAAAATATACAGCTCACGCATGTATAATTCTTTTGTCTTTAATAAATTAATTTCTGGTGGCTTATGATTAGACCCTTTTTACACTAACTTATCATTTTAACATATTTTATCGTTTATGTCTGTTTTCCACCAGTGAGATATAAAAAAACACAAGCCTCAAAGGACTTTGTAGTAACTTTTCATAACTTTAAGGACAATTGCTGCTACCGTTTTGCGCCATCTGGCTCTTGTTTTTAATTCATATTATGTTTTATTTATTTCAGAGCTTGTGCATCTTATCTATGACAGCGACGTGTTTTCCTTCCAACATATCCTATCAACCGATCATTCTATCGTCAAGATGAGGGATGGGATTGGAACGACACTTTTGATGTATGCATCACAATATAAAAATCAATCTATTGTTCGAATGTTAGTCCAGCACGGTTCGGATGTAGGATATAAGAATGATGGTGGCTGGACATGTCTACATTATTGTGCAAAGAAAAATTCGGTGGATTGCCTCCGCTACCTTTTACGAATTGCACCTCCTCATTTAATTAATCTTCAAGATCGTGTCAAGCGAACAGCACTTTTTATAGCATCAGAGTGGGGTTCTTTCGAATGTGTTGAACTGTTACTTGAATGTAAGGCGGATCCTCATATTCAAGACAAAGATGGAAGGATTGCATGCGATGTGGCAGGTGATAATATGGGAGAAGGTGACAACGATGAAGATGAAGGCAGAGAAGAAACGAAAAGAAGAACAAGATTCGCATTGAGGGGGCCGACCCCTTACAGGCCTATTTTCCTGTCATTAGAGGATTGTCGCTATATTAGTTAATAAGAAGGTCTATTGGTATGTGGGCACTAAGAAAAAATATATAAAATTATCAAAATGTATTTTTCGTTGCCATGGCAACGAATAATAGGCATTTTACAAAAAAATCATGACAACTTGTGGCATAAATAACTGAAGATAGACAAATGATATATATATGAAACTTAGCCAGTGTTCAGAGGACCTTTAGAGGAACAGAATGACCCAATATTGAAAAATTCAAAACAAGCAAACTCGTCCTAGGCTCTTTTTAGTAAATACACGTTTCTAAGGTTTTCGAGATGCACTTAAAACCCAAAGGAACTTTTGGACCACACTCAATCTTTTAGCAAATGGGTCATTCTCTTCCCTCCATATTGATACACCAATGCTGAAAATTTGAAGCTGATAGCTCAACTGGTTCTTGAGATATTTGCGCCACAACTACGAAAAATAATCAAAAAATAAGTTTTGCGGTAAATCGGCTCTAAAGTTTTAGAAGTGCAAAAATCACCATACAGTACACATTGTTTATGTGCTAGTCATCAATGTTGATGAAAAATTGCAAAATAAGTTACCCCTAACTTTCAGATTTCATCACAATCTACAAAACATGAACCAAGTAGGCAATAAAACTGTTAAGGTCCACACAAACAAAAACACGAAATCATAATAACAATCTGTAACAATTCATAAAATGATAAATAGCATCAAAGCTAAAGCTAAAGTCAATTGTCAAAATTAAGAATTCAACACTAAGCATCAATCAGCAATACCAGCACTATAGAGTTTGCCCTCTGCATCTTTGTTTTTCAGTGCTTTGGTTTTGCGGTGCCCTCGAATTATTCGGCGCCTCAATTTATACCTTTGTTTGTTATGGCACTCAGCGTTCTTAATCCTTTGCGCATTTGCTAAAGCACAACCTTGTTGTGTGTAAGTTCCTATATCAAGTTGAAGTTCTTTGAAGATTTTTGTAGTTGCCAGATTACCAATGTTAAAATGGGCAACGGCATCATACACCCCAACATCAAATGTTACCCGACCAACATAATTGTGCTTTGGAACACGTCGCCAAATCATTCCATTAAAGGATTCGTTTTGGTTTTGTGTTTTCCCATGAGTACACTTTTTTAACAGAGATTCATCAGAGAGTTCTTGAAAGATTGGCTTTACAACCTTGATTACGTCCATAGGCAAACCAGGTCCAGGAACGTAGAGGTTAGTATTGTTTGCCTTATCGGCTTGAAATAAACACCAGCTATCCGATCCTGATGGACAGTGGTCATGGAAACTGTTAGTTTCTGAAGAGGCAACATGAAAAAGGGAAGCAGCAATTCCACTTTTCATGGCTTTCACATCACCACTGTTTTGGCGAATTGCCATTCCGTAATAGTTCTGCAGTTTATCGATAACAACATCTGTCAAACGCCCTTTACCACCAAGACCTTTCGTATTTTTCTTTAACTTTCTCAGTCTATTTCCAACCCTCTTTTGGACATGTCCAATACATTCTAACTTTTGGACTTTGACACCTGCATATGTGTTCTCAATAGCAGGAAAGCTCTTAGAATCACCATCTCCGAGGAACTTCACATATCGCATATTATGCTTATCAATTGAGCGCTTGAAAATACGCTTGGTCCCAACAACTTCCATTGCCCCAGCTGAACCTTCATGATTGGCCATGCAAGAATTATGATGTTGGATTTTGAAAGCTTCATATTGTGTTGGGTTTGTAGATTTAAGTTTGTAATTAAGGGCACATTTTTGGCAGTAGCGACTCATTGGTTCCGTATCTAAAACCCGCCCTGTGTCAATAGATATCGAAGCTACATTTCCATTCATGGAGGAAAAACCACGTCTCTGCCATGCCCCATCGTTTGAAATTGACACATCCCACAGCGAATCAGAGCCTACTTTATCTTTTACTTCCTTTGCTGCATCAGACATTGTACCTTCAGCAACTGTCTTGACTGCTTTTCGGATCACTTTCACAATTTTTGTATAATTCTTGGATGTCATCGGTGGAGGTAGATTCATGACCTTAAGGAATTCTTTCATCCCAGCATGACCATTCCCAATTCTGCGAAAAGCATAGACCGACCGACCGTCTATTAACATCAAAGCTTCTTCCTTTGTTTGCTTTCCTCGATGTCCAAAAAGAATATGTGTAATCACAAACATTGCATGACACACAAAGCTGCATAGATAGTCCTTGTTTTTTCAACTTTCGAAGCTCTAAACAAAATACATTTAGGCATTCTGGACACGCCATGGTAGAATAAGATTGTGCTAAAATGTCAAAATTAATTATCTGATATGTACCAGAAATATCATCAGAATGTTTGTTATCAGATTCTACAACTTTAGTGTCGGTGAAATTTTGATGGACATGATGTACAGGTGTCAAGGAAGAAGTTGCAATGGCTTCATTAAAATCATCATTTACCACAACTGGAAAGTCTTTCAATTTTGCAAATGAAGCACTTGTATTCTCAACAGATGAAGTCAAAGAATTGTTTACAGAACTTGGAATAGAACAAGAAGAAGAGTCAATAATCATATCAACATCTTCATCAGTTTTCTCAACATCTTGTTGTTCTTTGTTCAACGCTTTTTGTCTTTCTTCGGCTCGCTCTACATCATTTAAAAGTTCTTTAATTACTGTTTTTACAACATTAACAGTTGTATACTGATTTCCTCTGCGTTTCTTGAAACGTTTGGATGACTTTCTTCTCATATTATCCATTTTATTTCAATATTTTATAGTTTTCGAACAAATACAGTGATGTTTACTAGTCTTTGCACTAGCTTCTAAAAATTCCACTGTACAAACAAAATGGTACCCTTGGCGTGTAAAGTAAGGACCAGGGACACAAAAGCAAAAAACCGCATCGAAAAAGAGCCACTACAACAGAAGATATGTCATATTTTGTATTAGTGCCTAAAATTTTTTAGACCAAAATTTTTTTTCAAAATTTTATACAATTTTTCTTCTACCAAGGTGACTAAAAAGTGGAATATCTCAAAAAGTAAATAAGGTATTGAAAAACGGTTTTCAGGAATGATTTCCCTGATAGTTTTTGCTCATAATGACAAAGGAAAAAAAAATTTGAAAATTTTTGAGATTCCACTTATTTTTAAGGGGATCGGCCCCCTTGATGCGACTATATATTTCCCCAACGTTGCGAAAATTTTGAATCAGTCGAGCACATCAATTACCCTATGTATCACTTCCCCAAACGAATACGCCGTTATAAACTTGAAAAAGCAGATGTGTATTGATGATGAGTGAGAGCATGTTACTGTTGTTTATAAATAACTTCGAAGCGCACGAATTAGTTAGCATCTATTTTCCGGAAATGCACCAGCAAGAATTCCGTTTTAGGAAACACATTACAAGGGAAATACACTTTCGGCTAAATTACAAAGCAATTTAGAACACGAATTTCGTATCCATACTATCCGTTTTATTGCTAATGAAAAATCTCGATAGCCAGATTAACAAGAATACCGTAGTTATCTTATCTCATTGATAACTCGGTGTGTTTGCACAACTAAATTTCTAAGAAAACCAGACATCATAATCTAAATTTGACCCGTTTCGAACAATCAGACCGAGGGCGTTTATTGGTGTTAGGAGATTTAGGCGGCAGACTTTAAGGCGGGAAAAAAATCAAATACACATGGATGGTAAAGAAGATATATACAAAATATAAATACAAGTATATCATCATACAAGGAAAGTCACATAATTTTAGACAAATCCTTGTCGTAAAATATACATAGCTATAGTGAAAAACAACAACAATCAAATTAATAGTTTCAATAAATTTAAAAACACAGATATATTATACAATAAAATCTAGCACGAAGCTTTTCGTAACTGAGTTACATTGTCAAGTGAAGTATTCACTTGACAATGTAATGATTTTTGGCTGATTTACTATAAATTAATAGTTGTCCATAGGCAGTCATTGTAGCGTTTCATTCTGATTTCGTTATTCACGTATACAGCAAGAAATGATTTACCAAATCCAGATATACGTGTGACATGTCATTATTGTAATGTTATACAAATATAATTTTCTTGGAGACTTTGAGGCTTGGAAATCTTAGCGATATGTTCCATTCTGCCACCACTTTTGAAACTTTTCAACCTGAAAAATAACCAGAAATCAAATTTAAAGTCGTGAACCTTTTTTTCGATATAACAAAAAAAGTAAAACACAGTTCTTACCTTCATTTGTGACATCCAAAAGTTATAGCAAATAGTGTATGTCACATATACAAATTCATTTTGATAATGGACGATCATTTCATGATGTACATCATCGCCAATTGATAATCAACATTGATGAACCATAATAACAACATCTTGAATCAACTTGTTGTTGTTATCTTCGTTCCAGAAATTATAATATCTCGAAATATCACAAACTTGAGTTAATTAGCTCTTTGCGGATGTTGTAAAAACAGACACCAAAGATGGTGTTGATAAGACGAGGTTTTGATGACTTCGTATAGCAACAGCAACAACATTGTTGTTAGAATGTTAATTGTTAACAAAAATGTCCAAAAGATCATAATTATAACGTATATCGTACATGTGCATAGTCATCTGGATAATGGATATTCATTTCATGTACAGCATCACCAATTCGCATTCAACATCAAGGAATTATCATCATCAAATCAAAATTTAAAAAAACCATTACAACAATCTGGAATAAATTAACAAGTAAATTAACAATATTCTAGCAATGACAAAAACAGTGATATAGAAGTGATATCTGTAAAAACAAAGAATTGATTTCAACAGTGGAAAAAATCAAAAATTAAAACAAATCACACACACACACTCACACACACACCATAAGTACAGACTGAATATCAGTGTGTATCCAAGCAGCTTCTGCATGCCAGTCCTATAATCAAGCAGCTCCTGCATGCCAGTCCTATAATCAAGCAGATCACTCATGCCAGATCAGTGCCAATACTCAGAGCATGGATGATGGATGGATGGTAGGAAGGATGATAAACCCAAAATCTTACAGTACAGAAAAAGAAACAGAACACATTCAAATGCTGTCATCACGAGTGCAAATTGTAGATAGAAAAAAAATCTATTGTTCTGAAGTCAAAGACATGTTATGTTTCTTTCAAGCTGTACTGTTTGACTACACTCAATCTCCTCTCAGACAAACTTTAGGCTATTAAGATGTTAAATCACAATTATATTCTTTTTATCAGATTGGTTGTACTTCTTTTGTCAAAGCAAAGCATATTTCATCAAAATTAAAATGATCACAGGTACAGTATAACTATTTTACTTAAAATTCTCTATAATCCATGTAAATAAAATAAAACTATAAAAAGGAACGTCTCAAATGAATGTTAATTCAACTGAACTGATTTCTTAAATAAAGATAGATAAAAATGATTTCAATAAAAAGGATATCAATAATTATCAATACAACTTAACAGTTTGTCTGCCAGTTTAAAACCATTGTAAAATCACTTAAAGCTTTTAAAGAAATTCTGCGAGGTAGTTAAGCTAAGTTTAGCTTATGTTTTGTTCATTTAAACACTTTTCTAGGACTTCTCAATGAAAGGTGTCTCAAATTGGCAGACAAACTCAACCAGTACCCTAAAAGCCACCCCTTTCCCATCCCATCCATGCTCCTTTCTAAAAATCTTTAACAGACTAACTGTCATCCAAAACTTTCAGTCTCACTATTACAGCATCATGATCAGAGATGTTCAGACAAACTTTTAAACTTTTAACTGAAAAGTCATTCAACGTAGAATTTCTAATGTAAACATGATCAATCAAGCCACCATCAACATGTGTTGCATGTTGTATGATTTGTGTAAAACCATGCAAAGTGTTTTGCAATTCTGTATTATGTCTACTGTCTTTCAAAAGGTTTATATTGAAATCTCCCATCACCATATCAATTCGATCATTTTAACATAATATTGTTGTCAATTTATTGATGAAAATATTAAAACTTGCTTGATGACTTCGGTATAACAATAAAATAGTAAGCCACTGGTCATGAAAAGTCATCTTTCTTGCTTGAAAAATGGTAAAGCCTGGCCAATGTTTAACATTCATAACATTCACACTTGCACTGTGTGCTACAAGTAAACTTTTGTACTTATCTACGTTGTTATTTAAAATGAGAGAAAAAGAACTCATGTTTTCCTGAATACCATTTATATCTGACGTATCTGTGAGTTGCGTTTCTGTTAAAAGCAAAAGGTCTGCATTCGCAAGTTCTTCGTAGTGCTTTATGGATGAGGCATGTTTTTTCAGTGATCTTATATTTAGGAGAGCAATCTGAAAGCTAAAGTCTGTGGTTACAAACGATTCATTAGATTTCAATAAATTTTCTGTTGTTCTCAATCGCTGATATTCAGCATGAGACTTTTCATTTGCTTGAATAGCAGCAGGCGAGTAATTTCCTGTTAGAAACAGACCATTGAGGGAGGTTGCACAGCTGAATGCCACATACATTTGACCAGGATGAAAGTTTCTTTGTCTGTTCAATTGAAAACTAACAACAATCTTATCAAGGGATAAACCCTGCACTTTATGTACAGTACAAGCATAAGATAACAGTAAGGGAAACTGTGTTCTCGTAACAGTCGCTGATGTTTTCTTTTTGGACAAACTGAATTTGGTTTCAGTTCTTTCAATTGCAACATAATTATTTCCTTGTGCAAAGGTATTTTTTCTCTTCATTCTTGCATCTTTGTCATCGAAAAGTACAAATATGGAGTCACATTTCCCACGGACAAAAGACAGGTGTCTAACAGTACCAATTTGATCATTGATAAGTCTGTCATCAATATCAACATTTGCTGTCAGCATTACTCGAGCTCCAATTTTTAAGGAGAGATTGTACACTAAACCTCCAGTTTCATTAGCATTTTTTCCTCTGATTTTTTTTAGCAGCTTCAGAGAGTCCCTCAGGATAATCATCAATTGCAACTACATTAATTGCTGGGTTATTTAGTGAAGCAAGCATTTTCTGATTATGCATATTAACTAAAGAGTTTTCTGCGAAAATGTGTAAAGCATCCCACGGATAGTCTACGTTGTCTACTGAAATAAATCTAGATTTAATTAGCATTTCATCAGCAAAACTTAATGAGCCAACACGAATGTTATTCAGCAAATCTATAAAATGGTTATCACCTTTCTGTCTCATTACTTCATCAAGTTCAGCAAGTTTAAAATTACGCCATAATTTTAAAAGGCCAATAATAAATCCATCGGTTGAATAGACTGGTTTAGCTAGTACAGGCGGTAACTGATATAGATCACCACTAACAATTATCGTTTTATTCGCAAATGGTATACGGTCAGACATACCAAATATTTCACAGAGTCGCTGATGAACCTGTAACAGTAATTTAGAACTCACCATTGATATTTCATCAATGAAAATAACACTTACTTCTTCAAGCTTTAATCTCAAGTTTGTTCTTTGTCTATCACTTAATGGTATGAAATTACCACATGGAATGCCTAGTCCTGTATGAATAGTGGTTCCGTCAATGTTGATTGCTGCAACACCTGTGTCACCATTTCTAGATAACAATTTGTTAAGAACATTATACAAGCATTTAACTAGGTAACTCTTGCCGCAACCACCCGAGGCTGTTAAAAAGATTTGTAAGGGTTGCAAAACTTCTGGTTGTTCAGACCTTTTGTTTTTAACAATTTTTTTTCCCCATGTGTATATCACATCAAAAATTTCACGTTGCTTTTTATTCAAAGATTGGATAGTTTTGTTTAATTCATCATCTGAGATAACTGTTGATTGAAATGATGCTGGTGGCAAATCATTTGGAACCGGTTGGTCATTATCCAATTCATCTTCATTAATATCTAACATGCCATTTACCAGCTCTACAACTTCATCATTTTCCTGCTGTGCATGAGAATCTTGGTTTATAATCATATCATCCCTATATGTTCTTAATGCAATATCTACCAGTTCAGAGTTTGGTTCAAATAGCTCTTTATTCCTATTAACAATCTCCAGAACCTCCGGCTCTGCTAGTTTATCAACATAATTATCATTAGACTTAAGGTCACTTTCTTCATCCCTAAAGCGATAGAACAACATTAAAATATGATGTGCATATTTTTCGGGATACCTATGCTTGTTAGGTGTATAATAACGCAAGACCTTTTTAACCTTTCTACATTTCAAACATTCTTTCGAGGACATTAAAGGTATCACTTTAGGAAGAGCTGTCTGATCATGATTTTCCTCAACAACTGCATCACTCAAAATTATTGGCTGATTATCATTTTGCATTTCTGAATAGTCTTTGTTGCAATCAAGCCGGTAATATGCAGAAAATTGTGCAAAGCACAATGAATCAACGACTAGGAATTTTCCACCCTGAGAAAGTTTTATTTGGCCTATCTACATATCTGTCGAGCATATTTCTTTTAAAAACATCTTGACTATCTTCAGGAAGTTCATTCAGTTCCTTTTCACTTTTAAACATCCGAAAGCGGTCATTTGGCAAATTAGTATTTATAAACGAGACTTGTGGGAAACCTTTTTGCAACCATAATTCAGGCATTAGTTGATAAACAGCTTCCTGGACAGAACACTCTCTGTTATCGCTATACGCTTTTGCTAATTTACACATAGTATCATACTTAGGGGACTCCATTTCACTGCATTCCTTTAGTACTTCTTTTATTGCATTCGAACAGGAATTTTCACTTTTTGAAAAATATGCACACATGTAATAAATAGCTTTATAGTGATTAAATACTGGTCGTAAATCAATATTGGCTTCCCATGTAAGCAACCCTTCATCAAAATAGTTGTTCACAAAGCATGAATCTGTGCTTCGCTTCAAATGTATTTGAAAGTAATTTTGATCGGTAGATATAGACAAGGCACTTTCATAATCTTCTAATGAAATATCTAAGGAACCAAGAGTCTCACTAATAGAGAAAACATTCTTAAAATTTGGCTTTTCTGGGTTTAAGAAATTCTTTTTCTTTGGGTTTAATTCAGTGTCAATATGCTGCTTTACTTTTTGCAAAATAACTTTTTGCTTCAAAAGAATTTCACTTTTTTCAGCAGGTGACAGATCTTCTGGAAGTGGCTTAGCAATTATTGTTCTTCGTGTAAAAAAATGGCCATATCCAAATCGGCATTCCTTATAATTATACTTCTTACAGGTTTTTGAGTGGTGGTGTACTTGATATCTTTGTACAAGATCTTTTAGTTTTGATGGTTCACTCGGTATGTTTGCTGAAATAACTGAATCAACAAATTCAGTATATTCGTCTATAGTATCAACAGATAAACATGGCATATTTTCGCACCACAGCAAACAATGTACATGAGGAGAGCCCCTGGTTTGAAATTCAACCCTGATGGCATAATATAAAACTCTTCCAATTGGTCCTTTAATAACAATCTCTTTAAAAAAATTTTCAACACGGAATTGGAAATGTCTAGCTAGCAACACAGGATTGCTATTTAGCAATTCACATCTTTCAAAGTATGACATCTCTGCGATTTCACTGGCAGATATTTCAGAACCATTTAATTTTGAAATGATTACAACTAATTCATCCCACCGCAAGTCAGCACATGATAAAGTTAAGAAAAATGATGGCAATCCTAGTTGTTTAACCATGGCTAAAACATCTGAAAGCATATTTTTCCAATATGCTGGAGAGCCTTTAACAGAGTTCATAAAGCTGTATGCTTCATCATTTACTACAAAAGACTTAACAGTATCTCTAAAACTTTGACTAAACATTCCTGCAGTAACATTGTGACCTGATACTTTCCTCATTGCAACATTCATTTGGTTTCGCAGATTAATTTGCTGAGACACAAAATTTGCAAAAAATATATAATCTGCATCTGACGCAAATCTTTGGGTATAATTCAATAACCGTTGATTGAAATACTTAGTATGAGATAATTTAATTTCTCGAATAGCAGTGTAACCAAATTTCCCTGATGGAAATAAATCTGGGAAAGCAAGTTCTTCAACAAATTCATCTTTCAAAATATTTACAGGTGCCTTTCCTTGGCCTGGTGCAATTATGATGTTTTCATCATCAGCTACAACATGTGGGCATTTAGATATAAATGTAGTTTCTACACAGTTTAGTCGGTGTTCATCCAAGGGGTCATTATCTTCAAAATCATCAACTTCACATTTGCACTTAATCAATAGAACATCTTTATCATCAACAAAATTGATGGTGGGATAATCCTCAGACTTATTTTGTATAATATTAAAAACTACATCATCATCTTCATCATTGATATATTTTACTTCAAAAACACCATCTCTGGCTGTAATGACATCCTGTATGTCAACATCTTTGTATAG
The DNA here is from genome assembly GCA_027922465.2 of Turritopsis dohrnii. Taxonomy (NCBI): domain Eukaryota; kingdom Metazoa; phylum Cnidaria; class Hydrozoa; order Anthoathecata; family Oceaniidae; genus Turritopsis; species Turritopsis dohrnii. The sequence continues at coordinate 209,825 of BQMF02000510.1, forward strand.
ATGATTAGCAGCCTTTAAATATTGTAAAAGGGAAAGCACCAATTCAGGCCTAACTGATTCTGCAATAACATGAGAATTATAGCATAATTTCCTTTTCAATTTCATAAAGATGACACCACTATCATTAATATTCCTAGGCAAAGTATTACAAACAATGTCTGTTTCAATAGGGATATTACAAACAGTTCCCTTAATTTTAGGAAATTGACCCTTTGGCATAATTCGAACCTTTGCAAATAATATTCGTTGGGAAATTACGATGCGTTCAAGCTTATTCAAATCCTGAAAGTGCATTGGCAAATCAAACAATTCTAGTTTATTGCTAACACTTTGGCAAGGTATTTCTTTCCTACACAATTTCTTATCACATGTTTTACATATATATAGTGAATCATCAAAGGTTATTGCTGGACTACATTTAGGATCAAAACCCTTTTTTGTATACTTTTCTTCACAATAGATTTTAACAGATCTTTTGTAAAGGCACCGATTACATGACACACATACATAATATGGCCCTTCAACAATGGAGTCTTTAAATTTTTTGACCCGTGAATAAGGATCTAAACCCTGGTGAATAACACTTTTTCTGTGTTCTTTCTTAAGTCTTTTAATTGTCCCTGAATTATTTTGATAGTGTTGCTTTCTCTTTGCTTTTACTTTATCTGAATTATTTTCATAATGGCTTTTTTTGTTTGCTTTAATTGTCTTACAATTTCTATCATAATGGCTTTTTCACATTTTCCTTCATTGTCTTACAATTTCTTATATAATAGCTTTTCATGTTTTCCTTTATTGTCTTAGAATTTCTTGTATAATAACTTTTCATGTTTTCCTTTATTGTCTTAGAATTTTTCCCAAATGCTTTTGGTTTTTTTCTTTAATCATTTTTGAATTTCTTTCATAATAGTCCTGCTTGACCTTTCTTTCTTTGCTTTTATTTGCATCATATAACATTGATCTTTTAAACTTACTAAAGCATTTATCAAGTGATTTTCTCTCTTCAACACTTATGGGAGTTATTTTTTACGTAAACAATTTGAAAATAAATTGAATAACCATAGGTAGAAAAAATGTATTGTTTAGCACATTCAACAGACAAAAACCTCATTAATATAGATGTTCCCTCTGCTTCTGGAAGCCCTTGGCCTATTTCTACTGTGTGAATCAAATAAATAAATATTTCTATTGACATCTTTTAATATTGCAATACAGTAACCCTCAATAAAAAGTATGGCACCTGATATATCATTACTGCAAAAAAGATCCTCATTTAAAAATGTAAATGCATCATTAGTGTTTCCATCAGTAATAGCATTAGCATACCCATCAGTAGTGCAAACAAAATTTGCATGTAAAATAACACTACTATATTCAATTTCAATTACTGAAGGTAACTCGTCAACATACAAGGTTCTAGATATTTGAGTTTTCTCATACAGCCCATTACCCTGATTCAAAACAAAATCTAAGTCAACATCCTTCCATATCGATATTTTTCTTACGCAAGTCCAAGTTATAGACATTAGTGACATGCATGAACATTGCTTGCCAGCAGAGCCTCCAAATTTTGAATCACCTTGGTGGAAATTGCCAAAAATTATTTTGGTAAAGTTTGATTCTGCCATTTCGTTTGTCGGCTAAGTCACTTGATTCTTTCAATCTAGTGTGTGGAAAGTTTGTTTGCTTTAAACAAGCAGAAATATGGATCTCCAACTATAATGTGGAAAGTTTTAATCAACTGCGCTATTTGCTGCAGGAATGTTGTAATCACGCACTTTGCGTGGAAAGTTTTTTATCAACTGCTCTATGCAGGTAGTAGTAAATCAATTTGCCTGGTACTTTCGGTGGTCTAACACAGAAATGCTCAACTAGTGGCAAGTGTCATACGACTACACCAGTACACAAAATGGCAATCAATGTGTCAGGGGTTGTTGGCAGAGCACTGAGTTCATGCACTCCAATCTAACAAGTGGCAAGTGTCTTAAACAACACACCAGAACACAAATATAAAATAATAATATTAAAGGAATAATAATAGTATTGGGAAGACTAACAATAAAAAGTTAAGTCCTCTGATTGATTTGGATTTCTGTCAGCTATCCAATCTCACTGTTGCACGCCAAACCTCAACAGGAGAGAGAGAGGACTGCCTCGTTATCAGATTAAACGCGCTAGCTAGCCTGGATTATTCAAAGTTACTAATGCCCGGCTATAAAAGTGAACGGAGAAGGATGAGGAGGAGAAGAAGGAAAATGCCGGTTTTAACATATATTTCGCCCTATGGGGAAATATATAATTAGGGAAGTTCTTCAAAACGAAAAGTAAATAAATGTTTTTATCAGAAAAATATTGGATGGAACAGAATATTTTAATGAAAAAGGTTTAAATTTTTTCCTATCGTCAACATGGTAACACACTAATGAAGTTTTTTCTTTGTTGTAGGCACCAACCGTCGCTACTACTCATTATGTTTTAACAATTTCCAATGTTTATCTCTTGTGTAACGGACTTGGCTTTAAATTAAAATCCTAATGCAGGTTCATAATCATAATGAGATAAGATACAATCTATCTAATATATCAAATTTAGCACTTAGCTTGGATTCACTAGCAATGATTTTCAATGGAACGCCATGTAAGAAAATTATAAAAAAGCGGTGCAAAGCGGCCCTTAAGGCCGACCTCCACTTGTGCGATTTTCCCTACATCCTCAGTGACAACTATTGCTCAACATTGTTGGCATTGCCGCCCAGATTTTGTGCGCTTGAAAGTAGGATGCGATTCTATTTTTTCAGGTTGCAAGCATTAAAAAAAATGTTGCATTGCGCATAAAAGAAATGCTCAACACCACAACTTTCTTTATTAACTGGAGATACAAATTAATTGGCCGCGCGGCGCCGAGCGGACGTTCGAACGTATGTACGCACAAGTGGAGATCGGCCTTTAATAGATCGAACGTTCATGGTTCGAATGTCAATTTCTAGATTGAATGTTTTTCTATTACAGAATTTGCAACTAGCAAGTGACAAAATGGCTCTAAACGTAAAACGTATAATGGAAAAAGTTAAAGTTAAAATTTTTGTAAAAATATGAAGTTTAAAGAGAATCTTTTTATTTACAGTAAACATTGCGTTCTTTCCCTTTTTCCCACTTATCCATTCGTCCATTTGAAGGTTCATAGATCGGAAATTGAAGCACCGAGTTTTTCTCTAGCATTTTGGCATCGTAACACTTTGACTACTTTGCATCTACTTTTTCATGAAAAAAGTTGTGATTTTAGCTTGACGTTTTTTCACAATTTGTAGCTTTTCCATACTTTCAACAACATTTTCCAGTGATTCGCGAAGGTTCTCGTCATCGAATTGATGTGAGAATCGCACAACGTGATCTACACATTTAAAATTTTTCGAATTTCGATAGAAAGAGAAATGGTCGCAAAGGACCAAGATTTTTGTTTGAAATTCGATAGAAATTCGATAGAGTCGTGTAGTCGTGATAGGAAGAAAGTCTGTATATACAAGTTTTTTTTAATGAGAAAGCTAAGAAACCTACATGTAGAATCTCAAAAAATTAAGAAACTTTTAGAACTAGATCCTCACACTAAGTTTCTTATAAAATAAACGTGTATGCAACATTATCTTGATTTTCTCTCACAAAGTTTATCACAGCTACACGTAATTGGTGAAGGTTTGCGAATTTTTTTTCAGGCTTATTTAACAGTGCTAATCTAATTTCTGGTCTTTTCATTTAATCAACAACTGCCCTATACTAACAATTCCAATTCGTAAGTAACAAACAACCCGATCGATATGGCTCCAGTTATTATTTGGTCTGCTGTGCTACACTTTTTCATGGGTCCTAACATTTTAAGTTGGACTAATACACTCTTAGAATCAGACATTATGCTACTAATTCAAGCAAAATTAAATGCACTAACAATGATAAGAGTATAATAATAAGAAAAAAATGAAATACTTAGAATCAGTTGCTCGACGCGACCACCGAGAAAACCTGTCCGAGGAAAATTCAAAATTTCGCGGGGAAAAACGTCTACTTAACTCAAAAAAGCAACTACTTTGGACGGCCCGCCACGGTATAGATCGTCAATTTTGTCTTAAAGCTTCACCATGAACACCTTTGGGCTTGATCATTCATATTATTATCTACGTCATAGTTTGCAAAAATCAAAGGTAAGTGAGCCAAATCGCACTTCTTGTATGACCCTGTGGGAGGTTACCGCATCGAGTTACCGCAACCGAAAATGCATCTCTCTGTTAGTATTTTGATGACAATACTTGGTCTTGATAAACGTGCTCCGTTCCGCATAGCTCCACTCCGCAAAAGGCAAAGTCAACTAATAATTGTATACCACCGTGTAACATCAACACGAAAAGTTGGATGATGACGACGACGATGATGATGATGATGATGATGATAAACAAAATTGAAAACTGACATCGTGACTACTATGCCTCCTTGCTCGCTTACGCTCGCTGCGAGAGCAATCAATGATTGTAATCAATGATGGTATTATTATTATAATCTTATAATTACTCTTTACACTGGTTCATTTTAATTAAGTTGAAGATCTTCCTTTAAGCCTGGTTCAGACCTGACGATTTCGATGATTACGACGATTAAAATTTAGTGTAATCGCCGTAATCATCTAATATGAACACTTCTGCTACCATCGTAATCGTAATCGTAATCGTCATAAACGCCTGGTGTTTACGACGACAAAATATCAAAAGATTTGATATTGTATCGTCGTAGTTGATCAATTGTATGTAAAAATCTATTGGATTTCACGTCAATTCTATTGCGTGCTTTAAATTTTACAAAAAAGTTCAAACTTAACAAGGGAAAGAAGAATCACGTGTTTGAAAAAATTTTGAAATTAGTATTTTGAGATACTTGAGAGTGTTCAGACCTGGCGATTGGCGATTACAACGATTGGTATTTGTATTAATCGTCGTAATCGTCAGGTCTGAACCAGGCTTTAATAACTCGATTGATCAATTTAAATTTGAATGATATGTTAACAACGAAAAATTACTAGTAACAAGGCATCACAAGCTAATTCTGCATAAGACAGATATCTAGAAATGAAAAACATTTCACATTATTTACAGACATTTAAAAAATGGAACTTACAATGGATGAGCTTATAAAAATATTGTTGATCGTAAAGTCTGTTTCATGCAACAATGTAATTTCGAATTTTGTTTTGAATTGTTTTGGTATAAAATGTCTTTTATAAAATGTCTTTTGAGTACGTACTGTCTTACCCACTAGAAGATGTGTTTGAAATTCGTACCTAAATTGAAGAGATTGTAAAGAGCATTTAGAGAGAAAGTTAATTTCGTATGATGCTGTTGAAGAAGATTGTTTTTTTAAGTTTGCAAGCAAGTTTTAACGTTCTTCATACAAGTGTAAATCTTGTAAGTTCTACTTCATATGAAATAGAACATCCTGAAATGGCTGTTTCGAACATTCTTATATTCTATAAGCTGAATAAAACCCAGACTGCTAACACATACAAGAAATACAATATTATATGTCTAGTGCATAGGAGAGTTTCATAGTTCATGCGTGGAAATACCAGCTGTTAAAAAAATTAGGTAGCTTTAAATTCTTAAAGCTACCTAGTGACAAAGAAAAATGTCTCAAATAATGCGAATTTCATTAACAATTAATATTATCTATTGATAAACATCGAAATAATATTTTTCGATAAAACTAAAGTCACGTCTATTTTACTGCATTTTATAGAAGACTGTCCTTAAATATCATGACGGAATGTAAAGGCAGCAGTTTTGTTAATGACGACGAAAAACCATTGCTATCAGATGATTCCGAGAATTCAAGAGGTGTTTAAAAATAGTTCGGATGTTTTGACGGTTGTGGCTATGGGTGTAGCATATCTGTTTGGTGGAATGTCTTTCTCTATACTTGGCCCATTCTTTGCTCCTGAGGTAATGTTTTTGGTTTTCACTTTTCATATGTTCCTTTAATTGCATCGTTCTGTTTATCCCTGGTAACGGACCATTTCAGTTTAATTTTGATTTATTCATCTCCTTTTCAGCAGTTGCAAGTGTTTTTATGCATAATACAAAGCTGAACAAATATATACTGTTGTAGTTTTCAGTAGTAGCGACACCAGTCCCACCTCAATATGAAAATTATTTTTGGGGGGCCTTGTTTCGAATTTTTTTTCCATTGTTCTTCATTGATTTTATCATTTATATTTTATTTACTTTAGATCTTTGCGATCTTATCTACAACAACGAAGTGTCTTCCTTCAAACGTATCCTCACAACGGATCCTTCCATTGTGAAAATGAGAGGCAGGATTGGAGAGACACTTTTGATGTATGCATCAAAATGCGACAAGCGATCGATTGTTCGAATGTTAGTCCAGCACGGTGCGGACATAGAAGAGATGAATGATGATGGCGAGACATGTCTTCATTATTGTGCACGTGATAGTTCGGTGGAATGTCTCCACTTCCTTTTACAAATCGCATCTCCCCATTTCATCCATCTCCAAATGCTTCAAGATGCAAGACTTAGTTCTTTCAAATGGGTTAAACTTTTACATAAATACTATGGCAACAAAATGGACTTATTATGAATCACGTCGGTAAAATCTGTTTGACTTTAGTTGAGTCATAATGGAGGTGGTAAATGTGCTTATGCTACCCTCTCTGTAACGCTTAGCGTTCTGGTTGATGTCACCAACGCTTTTTCTGGTTAGATAAAACATATCCTTCGTTGAAGCAATACTGCAATACAGTGTGAATTTTGGAAGTAGCGGCTTAAACTACCAAAATAAAACTACTAAAAGCAGAATACGGCCTTCAGCTATCAAACAGTTTAAGAGGAAAATAAATTTCCGTTTACTCCCATGGCTCACATAAAAACAGACCACAGTGACAAGTTTTATTCATTTGAACTATGTCCGTTGTAACAACTTTAAGTCTATCTTTATGTATATCTAGATTCACTAAAATGATGGTGCCTTATTAGCTACTTATATCATTGATGCAAATTTGAAAAGCGCGATACTTTCAAATTAACTGCTTATTTATTTCTTTGTCTAGTTTCACGCTGAAAAGCACTTCAAATAACCAAAAATAAATAAATAGGGTATAAACTTTTGCGACTGACGTTTTTTTCCGCAAATTTTGCGACAAAAACGTTCGCGATCGAGAAAAAAAAGTGGACTTTTGCGTGAAAAAACTTTCGCGACTGAAGAAAAGTGAGGGGAAAAAACACAATTTTCTCTTCATTTTCAGTACTAACATGTAGAAGCTAATTGTCACTTTCGCTTTCAACATCTTCTTCCCACTCGGAATCGCCATCGCTTTCGTCGATTGGGATGATTGAGGAACAGCAACGCAAAACAATTGAAGAAAGGAAAAAAAAAAAATAAAAAATAAAATGGATGGAAAGAACTTTCGCGAGTCGAGAATTTTCTGTAATTTCGCCAGCATAAACTTTTGCGAATTTTGAATTTACAATATGTCTTGGCGTGAAAGTCGCGAAACTTTCTGCCCGCGGTACTTTCTGCCCGTATAGTGACCTATATAGAAAAAGACCAGATAAAAAGCCGTCATACCAATGGTAATAAACTTATTTTCTTAATTTGCAACTGTAATAGACCTTTCCCGAATTTCTGTTTAAACGCTGCATTGTTGCCGAGTTGTCGTGTCTAACCTCGCTTTTAATATTTAAACTGCTTCTAATTATTGGATTGGGATTTGGTAATAATAGAGACTATTGTTAAGTTATAAAGTAATGAAATCAGTGGAACAATGAATCGCATGAAAACGAGGTTATTGGTATTTGTGCGGATCAGTTGATGTATTTACCATTTTTTTTCTTTAAAAATAAGGAAAGCTTCGACACAAACACAAATTTTCATGGGGAACCACGGGACATCAAATTTGGGCGTTTAAAGGATATCAGGAGTGGATCTGAACTTAACGTGAAGCTACAAACTCGTTATATGTAGCACCAACTTTAATGGTACAACCCGCAAATGAACCGACATAATAGAAACTTGAGAATTGAACTCAACATCATGTGTGCCATGAGATCGAAAGTAGGATCGAACCACACGGGAGGACGAGCACCACGTGAATTGTGAACATCTAAGTAAACAAAGTATCAAAGTTTTGGACCTGCGATCATATTATGTTCTTCGCAAGTTTGAATGGATTGAATGCACCCTGCCGGCACATTTATTAAAAAGTATCTGCGAAGGAGTGCATTTCTATAGAAATCTACACACAATTTCACTAAAAAATGCTCTCCGTCGCAGTGACTTTTTGACGATTTTGCCCACTGGGATCACTCCTGATTTTTTCCTTCACAGAAGACACGATCTAACTAATTTTGTATTGTTCTTATTTATGTCACCCCACCAAAGCCCGACTTATTATTCTGACCAGCCGATGGGGACTTCGAGAAGAAAGGGCACTTTCTCACCTTAGCTGACAATCCTCTCTGTTAGGCACTAATTACTCACTTATCCCTCACCCAGCCCTATTGACCCCGAAACATCCGAAGACTTCACGAGGGAACGGGCTGGTAGCAGTACCACCAGGGACGTGGCCGGTAGAGAACGTGTGTTTTCCCAAAGGAAGATTTGAACCCGGTACCTCTGCTGGTGCGCCAGCCGAACACGTTTCCGTTATACCACTACTGCTTCAGCCACGCGCTGTAGTTGTTTAGGGAGTATCGATATGCGTGAACCAATACCTTCGTGCTTTCTAAGAGTGAGTACATATCTTTTTTGGCTACATTAGAAAAAATTAAGCAAAAATACGAAGAGGCAAGCTCTCGAAGTCCTCACACCAACCCCAAATTTTTCGTCTAAATTGGGGAAAATACTGCGTATACTGGAATGTAATGCAATACAATTGAAAGGTAGGTAACCAAGGATTATGGTTAAAGAAAAGTTTTGCGATTTTCTGACGAGAACTTTGTTTTTCGCGGGAAAGTATCAGCAAACTTTATTGTCAAAAAAAGCTTCAACTTTGAAGTTGAAATACACCTTTTCTAAAATTTTCACAGTAAAACCTATCATTTACACATTTCCTAGAACCATTGTCCAGTATTTTTTTGTTTTGAAGAAAATCAAATATTTTTGAGGAACCCCAAAATCCATCATGGCCGATGCCTCACATGAAGATAACCTGCAAAAACATGCAGAATATGTAAGAAAAAGCTGCCAAACGACCCAGTGACTTTCCATGGTAATCCCTCAATAATCTGCAGAATCAATGCTGCCTGTTTTTTTTTTTAAAGAGTGGCCTATAATTTTACTGACAGAATATGATGTGTGCAGTCTGGAGAATGTAAAAAAGTTGGTAGAGTGTTTGAAGCTATTTTGTTCAAACTGCAACAAATTATTGCAATTCTCTGAATGGAAAGAAAAATTTCATCACAAGGAATGGAGCTAGGGTGAAAAATCTAAGGCATAATTGTTCTAACTCCTTTCGAATAATGATACGACACACCGCAAAACAAGCAGAAGGGGTTTCCGTCCATATTTTGCAAAAGAAATCCAATAGCAGTTATCTTGAATTGTTCTGAAAAAGTTTTATGGTATGCACAGCTTTCTAGCAGATGTTAAAACCACTACACATAATATTTACATAAATCTACAGAATATTTACATATATATATACAAAATTTTGCATAAAATATAACACACTAATACAATATCGTTCTTTTGCATAACAGGTGGTTACATACATTTTAATGTATCCGCAACAAGTAACAAAAAACAGAAAAGTGCTGCTACCAGCTGGTCACATGATGATATACAGTGGAACCTCTAATAGCGGTCACTTTGGGGGACTCAGCTTAGTGGCCGTTGCATTAGAGGTGACCGATGTATGGAGGTTTTATATGAATATACTTTTTTATCAAAAAGGCTGGTCGGGAGAGGTGGGAGGGGCATAAAGAATGATTCATGATCAAAATAAACACAAGTAAGTACATGTATCTTATCAGTACATTCTACAATCATGTTACAACTTTTTACTGAAATAATCTGTTACTTTTTTTTGTGAAACATTATTAAGCCTAAGTGCTTCAAGTCCTAGTGTGACAAAATTCAAAGCACTTAGTATGTCAGCATCACCTAATGTTTCGCAAAAATTGTTCAATTCATCTACAACAGATAAGGCTGCTTGACTTGACTTTATTTTTAACTCTGGTCGTTCAATATCAAAATCATCCTCGACTTCTCCTGGCGTTTCTATCTCGTCATCACCTTCGATCGCGCAACGAATTGCTGTTTCTCTCAGGTTCTCCTTCCAGTTCGTGGAATGTATATCGACTGTGTCTACTGATGTCACTGCATCGTCGTCTTAATTTAAGTAGGAGTCGACTGTCGAATCAGGAGATATTTCCGAGATGTAACTTTGCAATTCTGCGAATTCAGCATAAACGGCATCATCTGTGAATAACTCAAGAGTAGCTTCAGTGAAACCGCACTTAGAAAAACAATTGACGATGGTTTCTTTTTTAACTTTTCCCCATGCGTTCATTACCCACCCAATAGACTTAAAAAGGTCGACACTGCCTATCACATCAGATGCTTTACATCCCGGTTTAATCCTGGCCAGTACATGCTGTAGCAGTTGTTTGCGGTAAAATACTTTGAAATTCTTTATTATTCCAGCATCAAGTGGCTGCAATTTGGATGTTGTATTTTTTGGCAAGAAGACAACTTTGACATGGGAGAAACAATCAATAAAAGATTCTGGATGACTTGGAGCATTATCAATGAAAAGCAATATTTTACGGTCGTCTGCAGCGCATTTTCTGTTTAGAGTTCTTAAAATTTCTTCCATGAGCTCTGAATCCATCCAGGCTTTTTTGTTACTATAATAATATGTGCCGCAGGGTCGTTTTTTATCTTGCACGTTTTTAAAACATCTTGGTTTTTGACTGTTTCCAATAATGACGGGCGTTTCTTTCTCACCCAGGGCATTGGCAATAAGTAATACCGTTATCCGTTGTTTGGCATATTTTCCGCCTTTACATCTACCTTTTGATACTGAAAGTGATTTATCCGGTAATGCACGCCAGAAAAGTCCTGTTTCATCAGCATTCCATATATCTTTCAGTTCATAACCTTTCACTATCTCAGGCAACCGTTCAGCCCAAGATTCCAACGTTTCAGCATTTACTTGTCCATCTTCTCCAGCCACACTAAATTGCTTAACATTATGTCTATTTTTCCATTTTTCCAACCAGCCATTTGAGGCTGTAAATTCTGCAACGTTCAACTTAGATGCAATTTGCAAGGCTTCTTCTTGAATCATGGGACCTGAAACTGGTATAAGTGCTTCCCTTCAAGGGGCGGACGCAGAAATATTTTGTAGGTACAGCTCAACTTTTCGGATTCCAATAAGTATTCCGATTTCCGATTTTTATTCGGGACAACCCGATTTCCGGAAAATGCCGTCCGAAAATGTGCGATCATTTTAACAGACGAGTTCTGTCGCAGTTACTCACGGTGAACACCCCAGACACCAAAATTACCTTTCACTAAGCATTGCAACCACAGAGCCATAAGGATAGAAGCCAAAATTTAAAACTTTATTCGATATTAGCACAACAAAAGTAAATACAACATAATATAAAATGTCAACGTCTTTTATGTACAAAGTCATAAAACTAGTGTTCTATATCCAATAAAACATGTTCCTTCTGTTTTGTACGAAAAACCTCCTAGCATGCTCACTTTCAAGAAAGTTCCAGTTCCAGACTTGACTAAATTAATTTGGTGTTTGTTGCTGCAGCAGTAGGTGCTGATACTGTTAATGTTTCTAAAAAGACAGACAATGAACAATTCAAAATTAAGATATGTTACATTATAGTAAATTAGTATGATATAATAGTAACCATTAACCATTCAATTAACTGATTTTTCAATCTCTAAATAAAATACAGAAATCTTACTTAAATTCCATGGTTAAATTAACAGGGTACACCATGTGAAGGTAAGATATTGGATTTTGAATCCCAAGAGGAGAAATTCAAATGCAAGTAAATGCAAATCAATAATATCATTTTTGGATATAAAACAAAATCATATGACAAAGTCTAGTCAATATTCAAACTAGCAATCAGAAGTATTTCCATCTATTGTTGTACATTATACAGTCCATACATACTAAAGCAAAACTGTAAACACAACAAAATACTTCCTATTTCAAGCTACAATGGAGATGACTATAAACAGGACAGCTGAAGCCATGCGATATGTTCAGTGTACATTTCTCATGACGTTTATTAAAACTTATTAACTTTCCTACCAAAAAGCACACAATACAAACAGTTTATAACATTTATGCAGTTTCTTCTTCTGGGTATTTGTTGCCAATTTTCATTTCTTTTTATCTAAACTGTTTTATATCTTTTTATTGTAAATACAAGCAATTATTGAGCTGCATGTAAGTAAGATTTCAATCTGAATATTTTTTAACCTGAAGATGCCGCATAAAGCTTGTATATACTTGGGGAATAACACCACGAAGAATAAACATCTAGCCTTTTCAACAGAAATGACCGTCCATATGTGTTTTAGGAAAAACACAGGATTTCTATAAAGAACCAGACTTTTACAAAGAAAACCAAGAACCAATGGAACATAGCGATTATGGGGAAAATGCTCGAGATCTCCTCAAAACAAAACATGGATTGTGAGATAGGAGGGTAACTCCTTCAGGTTACAAGGCTACATTAACTGATCAAGCGTTGATTTAATTTTGCACTGATTTAAATGATGAATGTTATGACTGGATAGGAAGACTAATGATTGATGAAAATCCCAACAAGCATAAAGAAATAACACAAAAATACCTGAAGATGTTCGAGAGAACACGAGAGAAAGCTTCGTATAATTTTGTAAAATATTTTTAACTTTTGTTTCTGAAAAAATATATTAATCTCATGGCTACATCTTCAACAAAACACAACAAGGAAATGTTTCCTTTAAATATTTTATCCTTGATCTTTAGCAAATGATGCTTTTAACAACAAATGGTTGTTAGCAAACATACAAACAACAAATGGTGATCACTGTAATATGCAGAGTTGAGCTGTGAAGTATTAATGATGTAAGAGCCCCTAACAAACTCACTGACAAATTATTTCCAAATAAAGCTAGCAAAACATATAGCTATATACAAACAGTCATCACACCAAAATATCTCAAGATAATGTAATAATTTTTAAAAATCAAAGTTAACGTAATGAAAGTAGCAAACTCTGTAGTTTTTTTTATCACGACCAGTGTACCATGTTCGAAATACATAACAAGTTTTTAAAGTAATCAAGACAACATCAGCAACTCGGAGTAAAATTCTAAAGTTCAGAGTTTAGCAAGGCAAAAGATAATAAAAAAATCATGAAATTATGTTCTTTTTCCACAAATTTACAAATAATATCTAGAGTAGAGTTATGTGTGAACATTGAATCTAAACTCACATTCATCTTTGTTTATTTGTTCCGCATTTAAATTAAAACAAATTAATAATTAAAACAAAACAAACAAAACTGAAGATTTATAATTAACAAGAAAACATTAGCTTACTTTGCATCCATCACCATGTTTTCTTCATCTTCTGCAAGGTATTTCTCAGCTCTAAAGTCCCTTCTCGTTTGGAGAAATAAAAACGTCGTGGAGAACAATGATTCTCTGACGTGGTAAAATCAAGAGGTTCCACGCACGTGTTGGGCTTTGAGCTGTATTTGAGCTGTATTTGACCACTCTACCGACGACCGAAAGACCTAAAGGCTTACATTTTGGGCTAAAACCTATTAACGTTCTACGTACTTTAGGCACGAGAGCTGTACTGTTCAAACAGACGGAAGAACGAAAGAATAACTGCTAAGCTACGATTAGGGCTATGGGTGTCGAACTACCGTAGAATCGGGACTTGAGCTGTATCTTTGAGCTGTATCGATACAGCTCAAAACTGTTAGTTATAATTCGTATCATCATAGATCAGAAGGGGCCGTTTTTTGAGCTGTAAAGAAGAACAATCAGGCGGTGGGGTTTGCAGTTATAGCTTACCTAAAATTTGCAAGTCAAATGGGGCGCCAACAAATAATGCGCTAATCCATAAATAAATGTATTAGACAGATTTTTGAGTGACGGCGTCGCGTCGCGTGATAATGACGACGTAAAAAATCGACGAAAAGAATAACGGCCGTAACTCATTTAGTAACCATTCTATTGACGAAATTTTACTACAGCTTGAGCTGTATGAGCTGTACCCTGCATCCGCCCCTGCCTTGCCATACAAAACCAACGCCAGACAGCATTGTTGATGTCTTGGTATTCTTCAGACTTTTTTCTTAAGAGAAGACTTTTCACTGCACTTCCAATCAGTCATTATGACTTCCTTTTGTTTCATCAATGTTTGAATGCATGTTCTTCCACAGCCGAACTCTGCTGCAAGTTTTCTTGAGCCTAATTGTGGATTTTTCTCGGCATAAGTTATGATTTTAACTTTCTCTTCCAATGAAAAATATTTTCTTTTAGACATTTTTACTAGATAAAACTAGAACGTCTTTCTTTTAACTTCGTTGTCAAAATTCTAAGAGTGATGTTCGAATATCAAATTAATACGATGGCCCTGAAGGCTCACTGTAGCACACACATAAAAACTTGTCACGCGCACAAATTTTTATGCACGCAACTTTTTTAAAAAATTTTCACACAGTTATTTTTGTTACGCGCGCAATTTTTTTTCACGTGCATTTTTTTTCTTCGCACGCATTTTTTTATTATCTTAATCCCTATAAAAAGGAACACTCTTGCTGATGGTCTGGTATGGATTTTAGGCAATTTCGTGACTTGTTTTCACCACGCTAGCACTTGGCGGTAGTCTAAAGCAATATGGCGGACAGTCGCTTACCTTGTTTATCGGCTAGGTCTTTTAGCAGAGATTCTTTGATTTCTAGCTATTTTGGCCAAGGGTTCAGCAACTTAGAGATCTTATCCTTCTTGGCTGTTCAACACAGTGTCTTTATTAGTCTGTCAACCTTAAAGAGAACTCTGTCAAAGCTTGGATTGTGGACAGTTTATTTCTCCAACGTTACTCGCTGTTCTTCCTGTGTATTCGATATGTCCATCCTCTCTTCTTGTTTCCTTCGCTAAGACAAGATTCCTGTCAATCTCTTTGCCTTTCTATAAAAGTCAATCATGAAAGTCAAAAAGGGAACTTCGGTGAGTTCAGTTGAGTGAGTCTCTCCTCGTGGGAAAGATTTTTGGTAGTTTGATGTTACTGATACACGAAATAGTACATAAAAACAGGACCAGA
The DNA here is from genome assembly GCA_027922465.2 of Turritopsis dohrnii. Classification (NCBI taxonomy): domain Eukaryota; kingdom Metazoa; phylum Cnidaria; class Hydrozoa; order Anthoathecata; family Oceaniidae; genus Turritopsis; species Turritopsis dohrnii. The sequence continues at coordinate 225,182 of BQMF02000510.1, forward strand.
TTTCTTTTTAAGCGTGCGCAGCACATCAGTTTTTCCGGTGCGTGCAGTAAAATTCTTGTGTGCGCGTAAAAAAAAAAATTTTGCGTGCAAAAAAATGTGTGCGTGTAAAAAAAATTAAAAGCTGCGTGTAAAAAAAATAGGTTGCGTGAAAAAAAATTTGTGCGCGTGACAAGTTTTTTTGCGTGTTGCAGTGAGCCTTCAGGGCCATCGTAAATTAAACAATGATTCGAACGTTCGAATCGAAGAAACGTGTTTGCAAAATATTTTTTTGGCACAAAAATATTGAATATTGAAAAACTGGTTTATTTCACATCATTGCTGCTACTTTTTTAAGAAATGGCTTTGAGCAAAGAAGAAACGATTCTTAAACAAATGACTGACAATATCGACGAAACTTTGCCGATTTTCATTGACGAAGCAAATTGTTATTCCTTCAATTCGTATGCAAGGGTTTACCACGCATATATGAACATCTGGGATCCTGTTGATGGAGAAATATTGGTTTGTACGCGAGAAACTGATAATCCTCATGATACCTATGCTGTTTCCATCATGCGTAATTCATATGTTGTAGGACATGCTGCTCAGGGTTTGAGCAAGGCTTTTTCGAAATTCCTTTCACTGCCTGGATCTACCATATTATGTACTGTTACTGGAAAGAGAGTAAATCGTGGGGCTGGTTTAGGACTTGAAATACCCGTAACATATCAAGCAAGGGGACATATGAAAGCGTTAAAGTGGCTAGAGCAAGTTACGAAAAAGATCCTTTCACATGCTACTGACCTCAGTAGAAAATTTCAAACATGATATATTATGAAGAAATATACCTATTGTAAATAAAACAAGAGCCAGATGGCGCAAAACGGTAGCAGCAATAGACCTTTCCCGAGCTTATTTTTTAGCACACTCCGCCTCGTTTTCAATTGCGTTACTATGACAATCGAATCTCTTGTGCTCAATCATTAACACTATCACAATTATTACACTTATTGCACATTACTGAAATGAGTCCCGTGACATTTCCTTACCATATTAACCATTGCGAAAACGAGGCGGAGTGTGCTAAAAAATAAACTCGGGAAAGGTCTATTGTACTTAAAGTTATGAAAAGTTATACAAAGTTCTTTGAGGCTTATGTTTTTTTATATCTCACTGGTGGAAAACAGGCATAAGCGATAAATATTTTAAAATTATTAGTTAGTGTAAAAAGGGTCTAATCATAACCACCAGAAATTAATTTATTAAAGACAAAAGAATTATACATGCGTGAGCTGTATATGATTTTTTTATAAGAACATTTTTTGTAAGACCATGTGTAGAAAAAACCACGCGTTTCGAAAAAAAAATAATATGATTTTAATTATAATTTCATGAAACCAAAAATGAATTCAAACAAACAACTACTGCCTTTTCGAACTAGATCTTTGAAAAAGCCTTAATACAGAAGCATAGTGTGTAGCTAACAAATGAGGTAATAAGAAATGTTGAAATTTTTTACTAACAAGAAAAACAACATATCAAGTATTTTCAGTTAGCGTAATGAACTAAAAGTCCCATTTCTATGTAGGCCTATTTGATAAGAATTCATCCTTTCATGGGTTAAAGCTACAAAATGTCAGATTGTGTACTTTTAAAACGAAACGCAATCTACTTTTAAATGTTTGATATAAAAAAAATTCCAAAATTCGCAGGCTGCGCTCCTTCATCAGAACTTACATTGCGTTATTAGTAGAGTCTCACAGACTCTAAATCACAGACTAATTGCCATTTCGGCCGGAGGAGGAGGAGTAGTAGTAGTAGTAGTAGTCCAAGGGTGTTTTAATACGGTATTCGCTTTCGCTGCTACCGTAATAACAACTTTTTATTTTTCCTTTCATTTGCTTGCTTAAAGATTTTTTTTGACCGCTAATAGAGGTAAAATTAGACATTGGGACAATAGAAAGTGGCCGTTTGGCCGTTGATTGGAGGTGACCGATGTATGGAGGTTTTTTTATAAGAGTTTGACCATAAATTCGGCAGGGACTTTCTTTTCTGGCCGCTTATCAGGAGGTGACCGATGTATGGAGGTGACCATTAATAGAGGTTTCACTGTAGTTGTTTTAAGAATAACAAGTCAAAGTACAAAGGCCAGCATTGGGATATACCTTAAGTGTATAAAATTTGGCACGCACTTAATTTGGCGAATGACAAATTTCATAAAATGTGGCGTGGATTTGGCGAATGGACAAAAATGCTAAACTTGGCGTGGATTCAATTTGACGAACAACATAAAAAAAAAATTATTTTATCTGTGATAAAAATGTTAATAATATCAAAATAAATGCATACCTTAAGGCCGACCTCCACTTAGCCGTGCGAGCGCGGCGCTCAGACGATCTAATGTTATTAAAACAATAGATCGCCTGAGCGTAAAAGGTGTTCGAAATGTTACCTCCACTTTCATACGAATAAAAACAAAAATTCCTGAAAGCTGATTGGTGCGATCAAAATCGTGTCGCCTGAAAGTAGAAGTTGTTTCAACTTCCAGACGAACACTTTTCTTTCGTATACGAATTGGATATTGCGCAATATCTAATTGGAATAACAATAGATCGTCCGAGCGCCGCGCTCGCACTTTTAAGAATTCAATGAACCAAATCGTTGAGTTTTTCTTCAATATCTTATCGAAGAACAAATATTTTGGCAAACATTTTATATTAATGGATACAGCACGAAAAGCTCTTTCTTGTGATATAAAATTCCCAATATTTTATAAGACATGTAATGAGATATACGCCTTGAAAGTTGGTGGATAAGACATTTTGATACACACTGTACTTTTTACTCACACTGTCTGTCTCATTGAAATTGTTGTTCAAAGGCCCTTGAGAATAGTTTGACAGTGAACTGTCAATGAACAGAGTTTGACACGCGTAATTATTCCTTAATGGTCTATAATGTTCTCCGTGTTTCATTGTTGATCAAATCGTGCACATTGGTTCTTTTGTGAATGAAAAGTTTGTTCACTACTGTGGAGATCGATATGAAGTGTCTTAACAGGATCGTTTTCTTCCATCGCGCACTTCAAAATGTTTCCTTTTCATTAAGTCTTAATTGTTCACTACGTAAGGCACGAACTATTCTTTTTGTAATGGAACAGTTCGTGTATACTACTAAAAAGGAATACATTGTTCCTTTGTCAAAAGGAATGAATAAATGACTCTCCTGTGAAACGCACTACGGTATAAATATGTCATTCAAGTCTAAAGAACTAAGTTATCGTTTTTTATTTGTGTAAATCGTTAAGTTAAAAGTTGTTTAAAGTAATAAATAAAAAATGTTTTTAAATAAAATAAAAAGGTTTTTAAAATGTCGAAGAGAACATTAGTTGTGAACTGGGTTGGAATCAATGGTGCCGCTAAACACAAGAGAAAGTTCATATTACGTCCAAACGATAGAAATATTAACATCTGTCCTGTGCAAAATTGCCTACACATTGGTTTTAAAAGCAGTCGAGGTTTACGCAAACATATTGATGTAAAACATTTTTGGTATTACTATTTTGACGAAGCTCCAGATATCAAAAGGGAAGAAGTAGAAGCACAACAGCCAATCAGAAAGAAAGTATGTACGGCACACAAGCCTTCCTTTTCTATTAACGATGGTATTGGAAAGACATTTTTGAACTGGCTGCGTACACCATGTGGAGGAGGGAAGTCTGACAAAGAAGCAAAGCAATGTGCACAACGATGTATGAAGTTTTTAATGGCTAGTGTGGACGACCTGGATTCCGAATCGTGTTTAACCGAAGAATTCGTCGATTGTTGCTTAGGTACACCCTCCATCATTATGGACTTTCTTAAAACTCTTGAAGAAGATTGGAAACTAAGTTGTTCGGCGTCGTTGAATTACTTAAAATCAATATCAGACATACTGGACTTTCGAAAAGCGAACGGTGTATCTGACAGCACTTTACGTTGTTTTGCCGTCACCGAAGTTTACATACGACGTGGTAAAGAAAATCTGGGAAAGAGAAAGAGACTCGAGTATTCTCGCAACCTGGATTTAGAGACACTCATTGCTCGAAACAGTTGGGCAACCCTAGAGGAAATGGAAAACGTCATCCCATATCACATCAATCGTTTTCGGGACATCCTACAAGAATGCAGAGACCAACGAAACGTGTCGGTATCTCAATTGGCGTTTGCAACGAGATTCATTGCTACATATTTATTTGTTCGTGTTAAGTGCTCCAGACCGATGACCTATCAATACTTAACCATAGAAATGATTGATAATGCCAAGACCAATGGAGGTTACATCGATCAGAAGGAATTTAAAACTGCCGATAGATATTTGTTTGACACTGTGATTCTCGATTCTGAAACTATGGAAATTCTTGATTTTTATATCCAGTTAGTTCGACCGAAACTAAATCCCAACTGCGACTATTTGCTCGTAACAAACAAGGGGAAGCAATACACCGCGTTCTCTTCAGCCATGAGCGTCCTCGTTCACGAAGCTATTGGCAAATACATACATCCGACTCGCTATCGACAAATTGTAGAGACGGAAAGTGCGGAAAGACTCAGCCAATCGGAAAGAGAAATTGTTTCACGTGACCAAAAGCACAGTTCCCACGTGGCGAAAGTAGCTTATCAAAAGAGTTTGTCAAGAGACGTTGCTTCACGCAGCAAACAATGCATGGAGAAATTGATTGGCGATAAACGACAGGAAGTGAGTGCAGGCATGATGGATGTTTTAAGGTCAATCAACAGCACGGCGCGTTCCTTCGATCAGCAAGTACTTGATCAAGCCGAAACAATATTGTCGCAGCCTTGTAGCAGTTCTTCACCACTAAATACTGAGGACAAGAACGATGACGACGATGTAACAATCACCAACACCATTTCGTGTAATCCCGAAAGCAACTCTAATGCCGAAATACAAATAGATCCAGAATTCCGATCTCGAATCTGTTGCGATGTTGATTTAAAAAAAGAAGTCGTTCATGAAAAATCAAAAATTTCTTCGAAAGTGAAATTTCCAAAAGACGAAGACATGTTTTTGAGAAAAGGCCTTATACTGAAGGATTCTGAATACTCGTTTCACCCTTGTCGAAATAAAGACTCACTTCGGATGCGCACAGAATCTCTGACATTTAAACGCAACACGAGCCTTTCTATAAATTTGTAAATACCGATCATTTTTTATTTCGTTTCAAGGAAATAAATCATGTACAACTTTCACCCAAATGTGTGTGCTTCTTACGCGTTCTTACACGTTCTTACTCGTTCTTACTCAGTTAACCTTTGGAAAAGAATCTTATTAAGATTTCTTCTTACGCGTCTCTTACCCCAATGTCTGTGCTTCTTACGCATTCTTACACACTGTTACCTCTTCTTACTCAGTGATACATTACAAGAGAATTTTACTAAGATTTCTTCTGACTTGCCTCTTACCCAAATATCCGTGGTTCTTACGTGTTCTTACACGTTCTTACTCGTTCTTACACAGTTACCCTTTGGAAGAGAATATTGCTAAGTCGCTTCTTACGTGCCTCTTACTCAAATTTCTGTGGTTCTTACGCACTCTTACACGTTGTTACTCGTTCTTACTCAGTAGCACCTTGCAAGAGAATTATACTAAGATTTCTTCTTACTTGCCTCTTACCAAAATATCCGTGGTTCTTACGTGTTCTTACACGTTCTTACTTGTTCTTACACAGTTACGCCTTGAAAAAAAAATATAACTAAGTTTCTTCTTACGTGCCTCTTACTCAAATTGCTGTGGTTCTTACACGTTGTTACACGTTGTTACTCGTTGTTACTCAGTAGCACCTTGCAAGAGAATTTTACTAAGATTTCTTCTTACTTGCCTCTTACTCAAATATCCGTGGTTCTTACGTGTTCTTACACGTTCTTACTCGTTCTTACACAGTTACCCCTTGAAACAGAATATAACTAAGTTTCTTCTTACGTGCCTCTTACTCAAATTTCTGTGGTTCTTACGCACTCTTACACGTTCTTACTCGTTCTTACACAGTTACCCTTTGGAATAGAATATTGCTGAGTTTCTTCTTACCCGCCTCTTACCCAAATGTGTGTGCTTCTTACGCGTTCTTACACGTTCTTACTCGTTCTTACTCAGTTAACCTTTGGGAAAGAATTTTACTAAGATTTCTTCTTACGCGGGTCTTACCCAAATGTGTGTGCTTCTTACGCATTCTTACACGTTCTTACTCGTTCTTACACAGTTACCCTTTGGAGTAGAATTTTTACTAAGATTCTTCTTACTCGCCTCTTACCCAAATTTATGTGGTTCTTACGCGTTGTTACACGTTGTTACTCGTTCTTACTCAGTTACGCTTTGGAAGAAAATATTGCTCAGTTTCTTCTTACGCGCCTCTTACCCAAATTCCTGTGGTTCTTACGCATTCGTACACGTTGTTACTCGTTCCTACTCAGTTACCCTTTGGAATAGAACATTACTGAGTTTCTTCTTACGCGCCTCTTACCCAAATTTCTGCGGTTCTTACATGTTGTTACTCGTTATTACTCGTTCTTACACAGTTGCACCTTGGAGTATAATTATTTTAAGATTTCTATTACGCGCTTCTTACTTAAATATCCTTGGTTCTTACGTGTTCTTACTTGTTTTTACTCGTTCTTACTCAGTGGTACCTTGCAAGAGAATTTTACAAGGTTTCTTCTTACACGCCTCTTACCCAAATGTCTGTGGATCCTATGCATTCTTACACGTTCTTACTTGTTCTAACTCAGTGGTACCTGGAAAGACGGTTTTGTCTAAAAACACGTAAGAACCGTAGCAATTTGGGTAAGAGGCGCGTAAGAAGAAACTCAGCAATATTTTATTCCAAAGGGTAACTGGGTAAGAACGAGTAAGAACGTGTAAGAATACGTAAGAAACACACATATTTGGGTAAGAGGCGCGTAAGAAGAAATCTTAGTAAAATTCTTTTCCAAAGATTTACTGAGTAAGAACGAGTAAGAACGTGTAAGAACGCGTAAGAAGCACACACATTTGGGTAAGAGGCGCGTAAGAAGAAATCTTAGTAAAATTTTTTTCCAAAGGTTAACTGAGTAAGAACGAGTAAGAACGTGTAAGAACGCGTAAGAAGCACACACATTTGGGTAAGAGGCGCGTAAGAAGAAATCTTAGTAAAATTCTTTTCTAAAGGTTAACTGAGTAAGAACGAGTAAGAACATGTAAGAATGCGTAAGATCCACAGACTTTTGAGTAAGAGGCGCGTAAGAAGAAACTTAGCAATATTCTCTTCCAAAGGGTAACTGTGTAAGAACGAGTAAGAACGTGTAAGAACACGTAAGAACCACGGATATTTGAGTAAGAGGCAAGTAAGAAGAAATCTTAGTAAAACTGTCTTGCAAGGTATGGTTGAGTAAGAAGAGGTAACAGTGTGTAAGAACGCGTAAGAACCACAGAAATTCGGGTAAGAGGCACGTAAGAAGAAACTTTGTAATTTTCTCTTGCAAGGTTTGACCTTGTAAGCAGGGAATGTTTTGTAAGAACCAAGTAAAAAAATTTAAAAAAAAAACATGAAAAAAAAAAAATAATATTGTGCATTAAGGAGCTTTCGATTTTCTTTGAATTGGTTTGATTCGCTGCTTGAGCCATGTCATTAATAATTGACGCGCAGTGAACAAGAAATGATTAGCTAACTTATTGTAGCTTTATAATTTTTACTCGGGTTGTTTGTCCCATTCAAACTCTTGTTGAAAGGCCCTTGAGAATATTTTGACAGTGAACTGTCAATGAACAGAGTTTGACACGCTTAATTGTTCCTTAATAGTCTATAACGTTCTCCGTTTTTCATTGTTATACAAATCGTGCACTCTTGTTCTTTTGTCATTGAAAAGTTTGTTCACTACTGTGGAGATCAATATGGAGTGTCTTAACAGGCGCACTGTCTTAACATCGCGCACTCCAAAATGTTTCCTTTTCATTAAGTCTTAATTGTTCACTACGTAAGGCACGAACTATTCTTTTTGTAATGGAACAGTTCGTGTATACTACTAAAAAGGAATACATTGTTCCTTTGCCAAAAGGAATGAATAAATGACTCTCCTGTGAAACGCACTACGGTATAAATATGTCATTCAAGTTTAAAGAACTAAGTTATCGTTTTTTTATTTGTGCAAATCGTTAAGTTAAAAGTCATATATTTAAAGTTATAAAAAATGTTTTTAAATAAAATAAAAAAGTTTTAAAAATGTCGAAGAGAACATTAGTTTTGAACTGGGTTGGAATCAATGGCGCTGCTAAACACAAGAGAAAGTTGGTGTTACGTCCAAACGAAAGAAATATTTACATCTGCCCTGTGCAAAATTGCCTACACATTAGTTTTAAAAGCAGTCGAGGTTTACGCAAGCATATCGATGCCAAGCATTGTTGGTATTACTATTTTGACGAAGCTCCAGATATCAAAAGGGAAGAAGTCGAAGCACAACAGCCAATCAGAAAGAAAGTGTGTACGGCACACAAGCCTTCCTTTTCTATAAACGATGGTATTGGAAAGACGTTTTTGAACTGGCTGCGTACACCATGCGGAGGAGGGAAGTCCGAAAAAGAAACAAAGCAAAGTGCACAACGATGTATGAACTTTTTAATGGCTAGTGTAGACGACCTGGAATCGGAATCGTGTTTAACCGAAGAATTCGTCGATTGTTGCTTGGGTACACCCTCCATCATTATGGACTTCCTTAAAATTCTTGAAAAAGACTGGAAACTAAGTTGTTCGGCGTCGTTAAATTACTTAAAATCAATATCAGACATACTGGACTTTCGAAAAGCGAAGAGACTCGAGTATTCTCGAAACCTGGATTTGGAGACACTCATTGCTCGAAATAGTTGGGCGAGCTTAGAGGAAATGGAAAACGTCATCCCATACCACATCAATCGTTTTCGAGACATCCTACAAGAATGCAGAGACCAACGATACGTGTCGGCATCTCAACTGGCGTTTGCAACGAGATTCATTGCTACGTATTTATTTGTTCGTGTTAAGTGCTCCAGACCAACGACATATCAATACTTAACCATAGAAATGATTGATAAAGCAAAGACCAATGGAGGTTACATCGACCAAAAGGAATTTAAAACTGCCAAAAGATATCTATTTGACACTGTAATTTTCGATTCCGAAACTATGGAGATTCTCGATTTCTATATCCAGTTAGTGCGACCGAAACTAAATCCAAACTGTGACTATTTGCTCGTTACAAACAAGGGGAAACAATACACCGCCTTCTCGTCAGCCATGAGCGTCCTCGTTCACGAGGCTATTCGGAAATACATACACCCGACTCGCTATCGGCAAATTGTGGAGACGGAAAGTGCTGAGAGACTCAGCCAGTCGGAAAGAGAAATTGTTTCACGTGACCAAAAGCACAGTTTTCACGTGGCCAAAGTGGCTTATCAAAAGAGTTTGTCAAGAGACGTTGCTTCACGCAGCAAGCAATGCATGGAGAAACTGATTGGTGATAAACGAAAGGAAGTGAGTGCAGGCATGATGGACGTTTTAAGATCAATCAACAACACGGCGCGTACATTCGATCAGCAAGTACTCGATCAAGCAGAAACGATAATGTCACAGCCCTGCAGTAGATTATCTGAACAAGCTGTTGGCAAGGCTAACGATGACGACGATGTAACAATAACGAATACCATCCCAGCTAACTTAGATAGCTCTGCCACTACCGACTTGCATGTAGATCGAGCGCTTGTACCACTTATAAGTTCTGACGTGAATTTGAAGAAAGAAGTTGTAAATGAACAAACCAAAACGCGGGTAAAATTCACAAAGGAAGAAGACGTTTGTTTGTGTAAAGGCATTGCAAAATATGGCAAGGGATTTTGGACATTAATACTAAAAGATCCTGAATACTTGTTTCATTCGTGTCGTAACAAGGACACGCTGAGAATGCGCTCGGAATCTCAGGCATATAAACGTAACGCAGAAGAATATTTCCAAAGTATTTCGGCTGTATGAAGCACATGTATACTTTAGTTGAAAATGAATTGAAATTAAAAACCTTAGTGATCCTTAACTTTTGATCAACCTTCAATTCTTCCCTTATCAAAACAAAATGGTTATCATATTTATTTACTATGTTCCTCTTCAGATTCCTCATAACTTACAATGTAATTTTCAACCATTTCGTTGGGTTCTATAAAAACTAAATTATTCCAATCTTTGTCTTGCTTTTCATTTGAACTGTCAGGTTCGTTTCTATTTGAATCTAAAAGAAAGCGATTGTTTAAAAGAGAATCTAAACAAACAAATAAAATTAAAGACATATATAATTGAATAACAATAGTTGAATATAATTAAACAATAATATGATTTAAAAAATAAAAAAAATTATTTTTATTTTATTCTAAAAATTCAATGAATTTACCATCACAATCTTACTTTTTATATCATTGTCAGCAACCTCCACCTGAGAGGAAAATACGCCTTCTTCATTAGAATAAGGCCATTGGTTTTTGATCCGCTCAAACGGCTCCGGGGGAGTTGCAGAATCTCTACGTAATATTTGACCCAGGATGTCTTCTTCATCAAAAATGTAAATTGGACTGTCCAAATGCTGTAGCAATTGTGTATCAGTTAGTTCATCGGCCATGATCTTGAAATGCGCATAGAAAGGTGGATTAATAAAATGATCTCGCTTTTACAGTGACCCACTTGATCCTTGTAACACCTTGTAACACCTTAGCCTATCTAGTAACTTCTTGTAACATATTTTTGAAGATAAAATATCTTTTGATGATACATCTAGCTAGTACCTAGTCCATTTTGAAAATGCTCAGACGCCTTTCAAACTAGTATGGTTTTGAGGTGATGGTTAAGTTCAGGCTAAGCAGTAGTTTTACAATTTTTTCCTTGTAACACCTTGTAACACCTTAGCCTATCTAGTAACGCTTTGTAACACGATTTCAAAAAAGAAAAATGTTTAGCAATATTATAGTTTGATACAGTTCGTTCCCAGTCTATTCTGCTAGAGTACAGTCTCTCCAAACAAAATTGGAAAACTTGCAAAGCTTGTAACCCCTTGTAACACCTTAGCCTATCTAGTAACGCCTTGTAACACCATTTCAGAAAAGAAAAATGTTTAGCAATATTATAGCTTCATACATTTCGTTCCCAGTCCAGTCCAGTAGAGTCCGGTCTTTCTAAAAGAGATTGCGAAGTTTTAAAATATTGCAATTCCACACAGATAGTTCCCAGTCCATTCTGGTAGAGTCCAGTCTCTCCAAAATAGATTGGAAATTTTGCCGTGCTTGTAACCCCTTGTAACACCTTAGCCTATCTAGTAACGCTGTGTAACACGATTTCAAAAAAGAAAAATGTTTAGCAATATTATAGTTTGATACAGTTCGTTCCCAGTCTATTCTGCCAGAGTACAGTCTCTCCAAACGAAATTGGAAAACTTCCAAAGCTTGTAACCCCTTGTAACACCTTAGCCTATCTAGTAACGCCTTGTAACACCATTTCAGAAAAGAAAAATGTTTAGCAATATTATAGCTTCATACATTTCGTTCCCAGTCCAGTCCAGTAGAGTCCAGTCTTTTTAAAAGAGATTGCGAAGTTTTAAAATATTGCAATTCCATACAGATAGTTCCCAGTCCATTCTGGTAGAGTCCAGTCTCTCCAAAATAGATTGGAAATTTTGCCGTGCTTGTAACCCCTTGTAACACCTTAGCCTATCTAGTAACGCTGTGTAACACGATTTCAAGAAAGAAAAATGATTAGCAATATTACAGTTTGATACAGTTCGTTCCCAGCCCATTCTGCTAGGGTCCAGTCTCTTCACAAGAGATTAGAAAAATTGCCGTGCTTGTAACACATTGTAACACCTTAGCCTATCTAGTAACTTCTTGTAACACATTCCTGAAGATAAAAAATATTCCGCGGCAATAAACGCGGCAAACTTTGCAATCCCATTTGAAGAGACTGGACCCTAACAGCAGGAACTGGAAACAAACTGTATCAAACCATAATATAGCCAAGCATTTTTCTTTTTTGCGATCGTGTTACAAGGCGTTACAAGATAGGATAAGGTGTTACAAGCTGTTACAAGCACGGAAAAATTTCCAATCTCCTTTTGGAGACTGGAATCTATGAGAAAGGACTGGGAACGAACTGAATCAAACTACAATACGGCGAAACTTCGTACCCAGTACAGTCCAATAGAGTCCAGTCTTTCGAAAAGGGATGGCGAACTATCTTATGCTTTTTGGAGAGACTGGACTCTAGCAGAATGGACTGGGAACTATCTGTATGGAATTACAATATTTTAAAACTTCACAATCTCTTATAGAAAGACTGGAATTTACTGGACTGGACTGGGAACGAAATGTATGAAGCTATAATATTGCCAAACATTTTTCTTTTCCGAAATGGTGTTACAAGGCGTTACTAGATAGGCTAAGGTGTTACAAGGGGTTACAAGCACGGCAAACTTTCCAATAGCTTTTGCAGAGACTGGACCCTAACAGAATGGACTGGAAACGAACTGTATCAAACTCTAATATAGCCAAGAACTTTTCTTTTCTGAAATGGTGTTACAAGGCGTTACTAGATAGGCTAAGGTGTTACAAGGGGTTACAAGCACGGCAAAATTTCTAATCTCTTATGAAAGACTGGAATCTAGCAGAATAGATTGGGAACGAACTGTATCAAACTATAATATTGCTAAACAGTTTTCTTTTCAGAAATTGTGTTACACAGCGTTACTAGATAGGCTAAGGTGTTACAAGGGGTTACAAGCACGGCACATTTTCAAAAGGGATTGCGAAGTTTTGCAGTATTGCAGTTTCATACAGTTCGTTCCCAGTCCTTTCTCATAGATTCCAGTCTCCAAAAGGAGATTGGAAATTTTACCGTGCTTGTAACCGCTTGTAACACCTTAGCCTATCTAGTAACTTCTTGTAACACATTTCTGAAAATAGAAATATTCCCCGGCACTAAACGCGGCAAACTTTGCAATCTCATTTGAAGAGACTGGACCCTAACAGAATGGACTGGAAACGAACTGTATCAAACTCTAATATAGCCAAGAATTTTTCTTTTCTGTAATGGTGTTACAAGGCGTTGCTAGATAGGCTAAGGTGTTACAAGGGGTTACAAGCTTTGTAATCTTTCCAATCTATTTTGGAGAGACTGAACTCTACCAAAATGGACTGGGAACTATCTGTATGGAACTACAATATTTTAAAACTTATTAGAAACTTTTAGAAAATCTTTTGGAAAGACTGGACTCTACTGGACTGGACTGAGAACGAAATGTATGAAGCTATAATATTGCTAAACATTTTTCTTTTCTGAAATCGTGTTACAAGGCGTTACTAGATAGGCTAAGGTGTTACAAAGGGTTACAAGCTTTGAAATTTTTTCAATCTCTTTTAGAGAGACTGGACTCTAGCAGAATAGACTGGGAACGAACGGTATCAAAATATAACATTGCCAAGCATTTTTCTTTTTTGAAATAGTGTTACAAGGCGTTACTAGATAGGCTAAGGTGTTACAAACTGTTACAAGCAAAGGACAACTTGTATCTATTTTCGAAAGGTTGGACTCTATCACAATGAATTGGGAACGAACTGTATAAAAGTATAATGCTGTAAAACTTCCCAATCCCATTTTGAAAGTCTTGATTCTAGCAGAATGGACTGGGAAATGACTGTGTCAAACCACAATAATGGTAAACATTTTTGTTTTGTAAAATCGTGTTACAAGGCGTTACTAGAGAGGCTAAGATGTTATTAGCGGTTACATTGTTTTACAAAGATAGGGACTGATGGATAATAAAAAACACTGAGAGGTAGGTTCAATACAATGGGTTTTTTTTGTAATAACTAATCACTATCGCTGCTAATGACTATGGTATATGTAGGCAATATCTTAATTTCGAATAGCTGAAAGTCCGGTTTCACATCTTCTGCATCACTGATAGGATTGAACAGATCCACATCCTTCCCACCACAAGTACTGGACGCTTGATCTTCCTCAGGATCGTCGGCACCGTGTATCTGTTCACGCAATTGTTTCCGGATTGATTCATAGTTTGGATATCTTTTGAAAAAAATATCGTATCGAAACCAAGATCTTCGGTCTTTGTTCGAAAGAAGCCATGCATCGTAAACGCTATCTGGACCTTGCTAGTCCGTTCTTTACAGCTTCTTCAGACACTTCAAGATTCTGCCACGCATCTGGCTGATAGGTGGCTAGATCGTATACCTTTTCTAAGTAGTTTGCGTCGTCAGCAGCGACCATAATTTACCCTAGCATTCTCTTTATGCTTCTGCGGAGCAATAAAATAATGCAGGTAAATATTTGTAAAATCGTGTTACAATGCGTTACTAGATAGGCTAATGTGTTACAAGCTGTTACAAGCACGGGAAAATGTGTATCTCCTTTCGAAAGACTGGAATCTAGCACCACGTACTGAGAACAACCTGTATGAAATAGTAACATTGCTAAAAAATTTTATTTTATTAATTTTAGCTTGATACAGTTCGTTTCCAGTCCATTCTGTTAGAGTCCGGTCTCTACAAAAGCGATTAGAAAGTTTGCCGTGCTTGTAACACATTGTAACACCTTATCCTATCTTGTAACGCCTTGTAACACGATTTCCAAAAAGAAAAATGCTTGGCACTATTATAGTTTGATGCACTTCGTTCCCTGTCCAAGCTGCTAGAGTCCAGTCTCTTCAAAAAAAGATAGGATAGTTTGCCATCCCTTTTCGAAAGACTGGACTCTATTGGACTGGACTGGGTACGAACTGCATCAAACTATAATATTGATAAAGATTTTTCTTTTGTGAAATAGTGTTACAAAGCATTACTAGATAGGCTAAGGTGTTACAAGCGGTTACAAGCACGGCAAAATTTCTGATCTCTTATGAAAGACTGGACTCTAGCAGAATAGATTGGGAACGAACTGTATCAAACTATAATATTGTTAAACAATTTTCTTTTCTGAAATTTTGTTACACAGCGTTACTAGATAGGCTAAGGTGTTACAATGTGTTACAAGCACGGCAAGCTTTGCAATCTATTTTGGAGAGACAGGACTCTAGGAGAATGGACTGGGAACTATCTGTATGGAACTACAATATTTTAAAACTTCGCAATCTCTTTTAGAAAGACTGGACTTTACTGGACTGGACTGGGAACGACATGTATGAAGCTATAATATTGCTAAACATTTTTCTTTCCTGAAATCGTGTTACAAGGCGTTACTAGATAGGCTAAGATGTTAGAAGGGGCTACAAGCTTTGCAAGCTTTCCAATCTCTTTTAGAGAGACTGTACTCTAGCAGAATAGACTGGGAACGAACTGTATCAAAATATAATATTGCCAAGCCCTTTTCTTTTTTGAAATCGTGTTACACAGCGTTACTAGATAGGCTAAGGTGTTACAAGCGGTTACAAGCACGGCAAAATTTCTAATCTCTTATGAAAGACTGGACTCTAGCAGAATAGATTGGGAACGAACTGTATCAAACTTTAATATTGTTAAACAGTTTTCTTTTCTGAAATCGTGTTACACAGCGTTACTAGATAGGCTAAGGTGTTACAATGTGTTACAAGCACGGCAAGCTTTGCAATCACTTTTGGGAAGGTACTGTTGGTCTTCCAATGTTATTTTCAAACCCTCTTTGCTTTTCCCACATTTATTGTACTGGTCATCTGTTGTTTAAGCCCTTGAACCTAAAGCTTCAATAGGTCTATGAGGACCTGTGGCATTTAAGGCCATTAAGATAATTGTTATAGTTGTAACATTCCTTTAGGTTTCATTGTTAAACTACACCAAAAAATCTAAATCTAAAGTCTGTGTAAAAATAGTGTGCACACTTTTAAGATTTGCTTGCCATTTGCTCAATACTGAATCAATTTTAACAAATTTGGTATCGTTGGATAGATATTAAAAAGCACAATATTCTACAAAAATAAAACAACCCAAAAAGGAAAAAGAAAATGAAGAAAACAGAAGATGAAAAAAACAAACTTTTTATACAAAAGTCATATATATTTGATTTTTATATCATTGGAAACCTTATTGTTTTGCGATTTCAAAAATATATATGTTTAATGGAAAATTTTCATTAGTTTTTGGAATATTGCAGCAACGATGCTATTACTTAGAACATTTTAGACTTTTCAACCATTTGCAATTTTTAAATAACCGGGGGTTACTTTATAAATAATTTTATATAGTGCATTTAGTTATATATTATTCAAAACAATTATATATTTAATAATACAAAGATGGAATAATAGTGTAATCTAGACTTTGATTTGATTGATGTGATTGTTTATTACTTTCACACCATAAAAAATGTGTTAATGTTCTTGCTTAAGTACAAGTACAATTACTGTGTTTTCAGATATTTCCCCCGTCTTTCAAAAATCAACAAAACTGCCAAAATTTCAATATACCCTCAAATGTATCATAATAAACAAAAACTAATGAAAATTTTCCATTAAACATATATATTTTTGAAATCGCAAAAGAATAAGGTTTCCAATGATATAAAAATCAAATATATATGACCTTTGGAAAAAAAGTTTGTTTTTTTCATCTTCTGTTTTCTTCATTTTCTTTTTCTTTTTTGGGTTGTTTTATTTCTGTAGAATATTGTGCTTTTTAATGTCTATCCAACGATACCAAATTTGTTAAAATTGATTCAGTATTGAGCAAATGGCAAGCAAATCTTAAAAGTGTGCACACTATTTTTACACAGACTTTAATAAATCACATTTTAAAACTGCTTAAAACTGCATAAAAAACATCACACGGTTTCGTAAATTTATTGTTGAATCAGATCTTAGCGCGAAGGGATCATTAAAAAATCGACTAACTTAACGTAGCTTTATACTTTTCACTCGTTAAGTTATTTACGGTGAATTTCATGCTCGGTTCCCCTTGAGAATACATTTTCAGTGAACACAGAATGAACACAGCTTTAAACGCTTAATTGTTCTTTAATGATCTAATGTGTTCTTTATAAATAATGGTTGTACATTTCGTGCACTCTTGTTCCTTTGGGATTGACAGATTTGTTCCGTTCAGCGGAGAGCAAAACGGAGTGCCTGAAAACGACCTATTTGTTCCTGATAACGCGCTTAATTGTTAACAAAATGTTCCGCTTTGCCGTTCTCATATTGTTCTCACTTATATGGACCAAACTATTCTGTTTTAAAAAGAACAAATGATTCTATTCTTCAAAAAGAATTGATCATTCTTTGGTGGAAAGAACAAACAAATTACTCTCTTGTGATTCGTTAAACAGTATAAAAAATGTTGACTGATGTTTAAAGAACAGAAATGACAAGGAGAAGAGAGGAATTAATCGATTGATGTCAAAAAGAACACTTTTCGTCAACTGGGTCGGAATCAATGGATCAGCCAGACACAAACGGAAGTTGATATTGCGACCTAGTGATACGAACATCTACATTTGTCCAGTAAAGAACTGTTTGCACGTTGGCTTCAAAAGCAGTCGAGGATTACGGAAGCATATCGATAAGAAGCACGGTTGGTATTATTATTTTGACGAAGCACCAGACGTGAAGAGGGAAGAAGTAGTCGCCTATCAACCGACGAAAAAGAAAATTTGCACAGCCAACAAGCCTGCATTTTCCGTAAACGAAGGCATTGGAAAGGACTTCTTGGAGTGGCTTTGTACGCCCTGTGGTGGAGGAAAATCCGAGAAAGAAGCGAAACAATGTGCACAAAGATGTATGAAGTTTCTTATGGTCAGCATTGACGATGTCGAATCCGAATCTTTTTTAACGGAAGAATTTGTCGACTGTTGCTTGGGTACGCCCTCCATCATCATGGATTTCCTGAAAATGCTGGAAAAAGATTGGAAAATTACCAGTTCGGCGTCCTTAAATTACTTAAAGTCGATATCAGACATATTGGATTTTCGAAAGGCCCACGGTGTGTCCGACAGTACTTTGCGTTGTTTTGCCGTGACCGAAGTATACATAAGACGTGGTAAAGAAAATCTGGGCAAGAAAAAGAGACTGGAATATTCTCGCAACCTCGATTTGGAAACGTTGATTGCAAGAAATAGTTGGGCGACTATGGAAGAAATGGAAAACGTTATCCCTTATCACATTTGTCGTTTTCGGGACGTTTTGCAGGAGTGTAAAGACGCCCAAAGAAGTCCGTCCGTATCGCAACTGGCATTTGCAACGAGATTTGTCGCTACCTATCTATTCGTGGGTGTCAAATGCTCCAGACCGATGACTTATCAGTACTTGACCATCGAAATGATAGAAAAGGCAAAGACAAACGGAGGTTTCGTCGATCAGAAAGAATTCAAAACTGCCGATAGGTATTTGTTTGATACTGTTATTTTAGAATCTGAGACTTTAGAAATTCTTGATTTTTATATTGACTTAGTACGACCGAAACTGAACCCGAGTTGCGATTACTTGTTGGTCACAAACAAAGGTAAACAATACACTGCATTCTCGACTGCGATGAGCATTCTCGTTCACGAAGCCATCGGAAAGTACATCAATCCAACTCGTTATCGTCAGATCGTCGAAACAGAGAGTGCGAAAAGATTGACTCCGTCCGAACGAGAAGTTGTTTCACGAGACCAAAAGCACAGTTCACACGTGGCGAAGGTGTCGTATCAAAAGAATCTGTCCAGAGACGTTGCTTCGCGTAGCAGACAATGCATGGAAAAGCTGGTCGGTAATAAACGAAAAGAAGTGAGTGCAGACATGATGGACGTTTTAAGGACGATAAACGACACAGCTCGTACATTCGATCAACATGTACTCAATCAAGCCGAAACGATTTTATCACAACAACCGTGCACTAGCTCGTCATCGCAAGTGATCGTCGATGGTAACGACAACGATGACGACATAACAATAACGGACACTATCCCGTCTACTGGCGGAAAAGACGTTACAAAGAATTTGCAACAACGAAATCAATCGTTGGTGTCTTTGATCAGTTCGGACGTGCAGTTAAAACGAGAAGTCGTCAACGAACAAACCAAACAAACTCGGGTGAAATTTACGAAAGAGGAAGACTTGTATTTGTGCAGAGGCATCTCAAAGTACGGCAAAGGTTGCTGGTCTCGCATACTAAAGGACTCGGAATACTCGTTTCATCCTTGCAGAAACAAAGACTCGCTTAGGGTGCGTTCGGAATCTTTGGCATTCAAACGCAATACTAGCCCCTCGGGAAATTAGATAATGATGATTCTTTTGTATTGTATTTCTTGATCTTGTATTAAAAAAAGAAAACACCGTTCAATTTCAAAGTTACTTTTCTTTGTTTTGTTCTTCTTCAGATACAAAGTCGTTCGGCGGAGGAGGGACAATGCACTCCTCCTTTTTACTGTCGGAATCTATATAAAATGATTTTTAAAGTTAAATAACACGTACTGGTATAATGTTTGTATAACTTGTCAAGTTCTAACATGCATCTTTTACCTTTCACTTGGTTGTTTTGAAAGTAGATGATGTACTCTTCAAGTACTTTGTCATCTTTCATGGCTACAATATTGTAGAAGAACTCCGTCCCTACATATCCTAGAAGAGAATGCAAAAGGAGCAAATGATAATACTTAAAAGTAAATGTGTTCATAGACTTTACATAACCTTGCTTAAGCTTAGGTCAAACGTGTCCAACATTTCATCCAACATCGAAAATTTTCGGTGTTGGATGAAATGTTGGACACGTTTGACCAAGAGCAAAATTTGAAAAAGAAGAAAAAAATGTGTTGGATGAAGCAAAAATGTGTTGGATAAAAGTTTGATCGCGATCAAACTTTTCATCAACATTTACAGCTCATCGAACACATTTTCGTGTTGGATGCGTTTGACCACTTTTCATCCAACACTGTGAAAATGAAGTCATTCTATAGCAAATGAATGTCATTTCGAATGTTAAAACACTCGAATTTCAATAGATAAGACCACATTTTTGTATGCCAAATCACATCACGAGTTTCAGTGCAAAGATGAGCAACAAAAAGAAGCCACGGTGAGCGATAGCTCAGCTGACAGCATCAATTCTGTTAAAGGGAGAGCCTTCAAAAAATACCAAAACACGAAGGAAAAAGTTGCTCCCAACTCGCTCCTTCTTTTCATCCATTCTCTGTTTTTTCCCCGGCATGGCCTTTCGTCGTTAGAGAGTCCAAACGTTCCGATAAAATAACACCCATCTGGAGTTTGAGAGAATGAATGGACATGTTTTGTTTTTATAGAAGGAGAGAATGAATGAACATATAGATGTTCGATGAAATGTTGCATGATCGTTTGACCGGCACGAAATTTCCATCCAACTTCCATCCAACATTCATCCAACCAACGTCCAACACGATGATGAAATGTTGGATGAAATGTTGGACACGTTTGACCTAAGCTTTACTTTGACTTTGTTCTTCTTCGTCTGAACTGATAATAAGAAACGATTGTGCTTTAGGGGGAGACAACACGTCCGCAATAACCTGTGCCAACCTTTCCTCACTACTGTAAACCTCCGCTGGGCTTTCAAATAACTTTGCCAGTACTTCCTCTGACATTTCAGCCATCGTTAAAGAAAGAAATTCAGAGAGCTGAAATATTTTTATATATACTCACATCTGTTAAGGATGACTGATTTCAAAAAAAAGATGTTTGTCAAAGTTGATGCTTTCATGTATATAAGTCGGCTTTGCTACTTATACCATTCAAAATATTTTGGCGATGGAGGGACGACGCACTCTCCTTCAAGCCAATCTAAGAAACCCTAACCCTAGTTTTAGTTGACCGCAGATGATCAACTGTTGATGCTTCAAGGAGCAAAAGTCAACTTTGCTACTAAAACATCTTCAAATAGTGGTAGACATGGTGAATTTACTTTGAGGTGTCCAATAAGCTTTCACGTCATTGCTCACACTAATCTTTGCTGACATGTGTACTTTTAACATGCATCTTGAAAACGAAGCTTGGCATGAAAGCGAGGCCGTGGTTGTCAATGGAGATAATCAAAGTGATTGTTGAAATTGTAAATGTCAGTTTTGCTACTCATGCTAAAATGACAGGCCTGACGACGGCCTACGGGCCTGAAGACGGGCCTAGTTCCCAGGCTTTTCTTTTATGAGAACGGAATCTGGAAGCTAGTTCCGTGGTTGTCTGCCTTTGCACTTAAGAAGGAGTCTAGAAACTAGGCCCGTGAAGACGGGCCTAGAACCCAAACCCTTAACTGCTTGCCACCAAAGACTGGAAACTAGTTTTGTTGGTTGCAAATAACTGACTACCCAGTCCACCTATCCACATTTGAAAGAGCCTGGAACCTAGGCCCGTCTTCACACATATTCTGGAAGCTAGTTTTGTGGTTGTGTACTTTGTTACTTTAGAAAGAGTCTGAAAACTAGGCATTGTTGTGGTGTTGGACTGGGGATTAGATAGGGTTCTAGGTATTAAATAACTCCCACCCTCCCGATAGTTTTACATTTTCAAAACGTTTTGTATACTAGGTACAGATCGTGTTTTTTGTGTCTTTTTCCGTTTCATTCTTTCATTGATGCGCAATCTGAATCGCTGGCGAACCTTGCGATGGATATGTTCTAAAAAGTAGCTCTGTTTTGAAGATTGTTGGGTTTTGCCCTTTCGCAAGCATCCATTCGTCGTAACGTCGGTCTCTTTACCTTCTAAATTACCCTTCTCTTCTTCTATTTGCTTCATTGAATCATGACTGGTACCTCGGAGTGATAGATGTAACTGTTTACGTGGCTGACTGGAAAACGCCCTTTCGTACACCGTCAACGGAGTTTCTAATATCTTTTCTTCTTTTGCTTCACGTTGCTAAAAACGATCTTTTAAGTTTCTGAATCAGGACTTTCAGACGATGTCACTACAAAAGGAAATTCATTAACTTACACGTACAAAATTTTGATGTGGAATAAATATATTGCATTTCAAGATAGTAAAGGATTTAGAAATGCCAACCTTTACGTTGTTGTTGCACCCACTTTCGGCATGGCTGGTTGTAAACGTTATGCACGACACAAATAATTCCACACCTTTTATGTTAGGCAATAAAATCATTTATCTCCAACATCCTCTTCGAAGTTAGCATCTCCCTGGCCAGTACTGTCAGGGCATGAAACAGGAACGGTCGATGAAGAAGGGACCTGGTGACAAAATTAAAACCAATTCGAAAAATCAGTAAATGTCAATAAACAAATAAATTACGTTCAAAAATCAAAATGAATAAATCAGAATTACTTACCGCTGTACCAGCATTTCGCCTAAACCAGTTCGTCGGTTTATTTAAATTGAATGGTGTCACCATATTTTTAAAATACTAATTTCTTACAATTCAATACACAAGTAACACTCGAATCGCGCAGTGAACTGATTTTATTCAGCTAACTTAACGTAGCTTTATACTTTTCACTCGTTAAGTTATTTACGGTGAATTTCATGCTCGGTTCCCCTTGAGAATAGATTTTCAGTGAACACAGAATGAACACAGCTTTAAACGCTTAATTGTTCTTTAATGATCTAATGTGTTCTTTATAAATAATGGTTGTACATTTCGTGCACTCTTGTTCCTTTGGGATTGACAGATTTGTTCCGTTCAGCGGAGAGCAAAACGGAGTGCCTGAAAACGACCTATTTGTTCCTGATAACGCGCTTAATTGCTAACAAAATGTTCCGCTTTGCCGTTCTCATATTGTTCTCACTTATATGGACCAAACTATTCTGTTTTAAAGAGAACAAATGATTCTATTCTTCAAAAGGAATTGATCATTCTTGGTGGAAAGAACAAACAAATTACTCTCTTGTGATTCGTTAAACAGTATAAAAAATGTTGACTGATGTTTAAAGAACAGAAATGACAAGGAGAAGAGAGGAATTAATCGATTACAAAATAAAAAGATGTCAAAAAGAACACTTTTCGTCAACTGGGTCGGAATCAATGGAGCAGCCAGACACAAAAGGAAGTTGATATTGCGACCTAGTGATACGAACATCTACATTTGTCCAGTAAAGAACTGTTTGCATGTTGGCTTCAAAAGCAGTCGAGGATTACGGAAGCATATCGATAAGAAGCACGGTTGGTATTATTATTTTGACGAAGCACCAGACGTGAAGAGGGAAGAAGTAGTCGCCTATCAACCGACGAAAAAGAAAATTTGCACAGCCAACAAGCCTGCATTTTCCGTAAACGAAGGCATTGGAAAGGACTTCTTGGAGTGGCTTTGTACGCCCTGTGGTGGAGGAAAATCCGAGAAAGAAGCGAAACAATGTGCACAAAGATGTATGAAGTTTCTTATGGCCAGCATTGACGATGTCGAATCCGAATCTGTTTTAACGGAAGAATTTGTCGACTGTTGCTTGGGTACGCCCTCCATCATCATGGATTTCCTGAAAATGCTGGAAGAAGATTGGAAAATTACCAGTTCGGCGTCCTTAAATTACTTAAAGTCGATATCAGACATATTGGATTTTCGAAAGGCCCACGGTGTGTCCGACAGTACTTTGCGTTGTTTTGCCGTGACCGAAGTATACATAAGACGTGGTAAAGAAAATCTGGGCAAGAAAAAGAGACTGGAATATTCTCGCAACCTCGATTTGGAAACGTTGATTGCAAGAAATAGTTGGGCGACTATGGAAGAAATGGAAAACGTTATCCCTTATCATATTTGTCGTTTTCGGGACGTTTTGCAGGAGTGTAAAGACGCCGAAAGAAGTCCGTCCGTATCGCAACTGGCATTTGCAACGAGATTTGTCGCTACCTATCTGTTCGTGCGTGTCAAATGCTCCAGACCGATGACTTATCAGTACTTGACCATCGAAATGATAGAAAAGGCAAAGACAAACGGAGGTTTCGTCGATCAGAAAGAATTCAAAACTTCCGATAGGTATTTGTTTGATACTGTTATTTTAGACTCTGAGACTTTAGAAATTCTTGATTTTATATTGACTTAGTACGACCGAAACTGAACCCGACTTGCGATTACTTGTTGGTCACAAACAAAGGTAAACAATACACTGCATTCTCGACTGCGATGAGCATTCTCGTTCACGAAGCCATCGGAAAGTACATCAATCCAACTCGTTATCGTCAGATCGTCGAAACAGAGAGTGCGGAAAGATTGACTCCGTCCGAACGAGAAGTTGTTTCACGAGACCAAAAGCACAGTTCGCACGTGGCGAAGGTGTCGTATCAAAAGAATCTGTCCAGAGACGTTGCTTCGCGTAGCAGACAATGCATGGAAAAGCTAGTCGGTAATAAACGAAAAGAAGTGAGTGCAGACATGATGGACGTTTTAAGGACGATAAACGACACAGCTCGTACATTCGATGAACGTGTACTCAATCAAGCCGAAACGATTTTATCACAACAACCAACGTGCACTAGCTCGTCATTGCAAGTGATCGTCGATGGTAACGACAACGATGACGACATAACAATAACGGACACTATCCCGTCTACTGCCGGAAAAGACGTTACAAAGAATTTACAACAACGAAATCAATCGTTGGTGTCTTTGATCAGTTCGGACGTGCAGTTAAAACGAGAAGTCGTCAACGAACAAACCAAACAAACTCGGGTGAAATTTACGAAAGAGGAAGACTTGTATTTGTGCAGAGGCATCTCGAAGTACGGCAAAGGTTGCTGGTCTCGCATACTAAAGGACTCGGAATACTCGTTTCATCCTTGCAGAAACAAAGACTCGCTTAGGGTGCGTTCGGAATCTTTGGCATTCAAACGCAATACTAGCCCCTCGGGAAATTAGATAATGATGATTCTTTTGTATTGTATTTCTTGATCTTGTATTAAAAAAAGAAAACACCGTTCAATTTCAAAGTTACTTTTTTTTGTTTTGTTCTTCTTCGGATACAAGGTCGTTCGGCGGAGGAGGGACAATACACTCCTCTTTTTTACTGTCGGAATCTATATAAAATGATTTTTAAAGTTAAATAGCACGTACTGGTATAATGCTTGTATAACTTGTCAAGTGCTAACTTGCATCTTTTACCTTTCACTTGGTTGTTTTGAAAGTAGATGATGTACTCTTCAAGTACTTTGTCATCTTTCATGGCTACAATATTGTAGAAGAACTCCGTCCCTACATATCCTAGAAGAGAATGCAAAAGGAGCAAATGATCATACTTAAAAGTAAATGTGTTCATAGACTTTACATAACCTTGCTTACTTTGACTTTGTTCTTCTTCGTCTGAACTGATAATAAGAAACGATTGTGCTTTAGGGGGAGACAACACGTCCGCAATAACCTGTGCCAACCTTTCCTCACTACTGTAAACCTCCGCTGGGCTTTCAAATAACTTTGCCAGTACTTCCTCTGACATTTCAGACATCGTTAAAGAAAGAAATTCAGAGAGCTGAAATATTTTTATATATACTCACATCTGTTAAGGATGACTGATTTCAAAAAAAGAAGTTTGTCAAAGTTGATGCTTTCGTGTATATAAGTCGGCTTTGCTACTTATACCATTTAAAATATTTTGGCGATGGAGGGACCACGCACTCTCCTTCAAGCCAATCTAAGAAACCCTAACCCTAGTTTTAGTTGACCGCAGATGATCAAAGTTGATGCTTCAAAGAGCAAAAGTCAACTTTGCTACTAAAACATCTTCAAATAGTGGTAGACATGGTGAATTTACTTTCAGGTGTCCAATAAGCTTTTACGTCATTGCTCACACTAATCTTTGCTGACATGTGTACTTTTAACATGCATCTTGAAAACGAAGCTTGGCATGAAAGCGAGGCCGTGGTTGTCAATGGAGATAATCAAAGTTGATTGTTGAAATTGTAAATGTCAGTTTTGCTACTCATGCTAAAAGGCCAGGCCTGACATCCGGCCTACGGGCCAGAGGACGGGCCTAGTTCCCAGGCTTTCCTTTTATGCGAACGGAATCTGGAAGCTAGTTCCGTGGTTGTCTACCTTTGCAATTTAGAAAGAGTCTAGAAACTAGGCCCGTGAAGACGGGCCTAGAACCCAAACCCTTAACTGTTTGCCACCAAAGACTGGAAACTAGTTTGGTTGGTTGCAAATAACTCACTACCCAGTCCATCTATCCACATTTGAAAGAGCCTGGAACCTAGGCCCGTGGTCATACGGGCCTAGAGCCCAGCCCTTTCAACTTCTGACTAAAGAAACTGGAAACTAACTGTATAACTTGCAAATAACTCATTGCAAGGGTCTGGAAGCTAGGCCCGTGGTCAGGCCCGCAGGCCCGTCGTCAGGCCCGTCGTTTTATGAAGGATCTGACCGTAGGCCCGTGGCCCGTCCAAATTCTCGAAAAACTTTATTCTGGATGCCAGTGTGGCAACCGTGGGTTTTCAGATTGTGAGAGGAAAGCCCTGGGTTGACGAGTTTTACCTTAGACATTTTCTTCAAATGTGAAATTAGTTTTTGTCGAAAAGAGGACGGGCCACGGGCCTACGGTCAAAACCTTCTTAAAAGGACGGGCCTGACGACGGGCCTGCGGGCCTGACCACGGGCCAAGTTCCCAGTTCTCTAGCAAGAGAGTTCAGAAGAATGGGCACTAGATTTTTGGACACATGACAAACTTAGTACCCAGTCTATATGTTTTTGCTGTTTTGGAGGTTTGGGAACGTGGCCCGTTATCTGGCCCGTGGCCCGTCCTTTGGCCCGTCGTGTTAATAAGGCTTTCTATAGTGTGGCCCGTGGCCCGTCGTTTTCTTGAAATAAAAATCATGAAAATTGAACCTCGGGTTGCCAATGTTTTACCTTAGTTATTTTTCAACACTTTACAACCTTAAAGTCTTAAAAGAGACGGGCCACGGGCCAACACTGTAAGTCTTCATGTTATCACGGGCCAGCCGACGGGCCACGGGCCAGACGACGGGCCAAGTTCCCAGTTCTCTAGCAAGAGAGTTCAGAAGAATGGGCACTAGTTTTTTGGACACATGACAAACTTAGTACCCAGTCTATATGTTTTTGCTGTTTTGGAGGTTTGGGAACGTGGCCCGTTATCTGGCCCGTGGCCCGTCCTTTGGCCCGTCGTGTTAATAAGGCTTTCTATAGTGTGGCCCGTGGCCCGTCGTTTTCTTGAAATAAAAATCATGAAAATTGAACCTCGGGTTGCCAATGTTTTACCTTAGTTATTTTTCAACACTTTACAACCTTAAAGTCTTAAAAGAGACGGGCCACGGGCCAACACTGTAAGTCTTCATGTTATCACGGGCCAGCCGACGGGCCACGGGCCAGACGACGGGCCAAGTTCCCAGTTCTCTAGCAAGAGAGTTAAGAAGAATGGGCACTAGTTTTTTGGACACATGACAAACTTAGTACCCAGTCTATATGTTTTTGCTGTTTTGGAGGTTTGGGAACGTGGCCCGTTATCTGGCCCGTGGCCCGTCCTTTGGCCCGTCGTGTTAATAAGGCTTTCTATAGTGTGGCCCGTGGCCCGTCGTTTTCTTGAAATAAAAATCATGAAAATTGAACCTCGGGTTGCCAATGTTTTACCTTAGTTATTTTTCAACACTTTACAACCTTAAAGTCTTAAAAGAGACGGGCCACGGGCCAACACTGTAAGTCTTCATGTTATCACGGGCCAGCCGACGGGCCACGGGCCAGACGACGGGCCAAGTTCCCAGTTCTCTAGCAAGAGAGTTCAGAAGAATGGGCACTAGTTTTTTGGACACATGACAAACTTAGTACCCAGTCTATATGTTTTTGCTGTTTTGGAGGTTTGGGAACGTGGCCCGTTATCTGGCCCGTCGTGTTAATAAGGCTTTCTATAGTGTGGCCCGTGGCCCATCGTTTTCTTGAAATAAAAATCATGAAAATTGAACCTCGGGTTGCCAATGTTTTACCTTAGTTATTTTTCAACACTTTACAACCTTAAAGTCTTAAAAGAGACGGGCCACGGGCCAACACTGTAAGTCTTCATGTTATCACGGGCCAGCCGACGGGCCACGGGCCAGACGACGGGCCAAGTTCCCAGTTCTCTAGCAAGAGAGTTAAGAAGAATGGGCACTAGTTTTTTGGACACATGACAAACTTAGTACCCAGTCTATATGTTTTTGCTGTTTTGGAGGTTTGGGAACGTGGCCCGTTATCTGGCCCGTGGCCCGTCCTTTGGCCCGTCGTGTTAATAAGGCTTTCTATAGTGTGGCCCGTGGCCCGTCGTTTTCTTGAAATAAAAATCATGAAAATTGAACCTCGGGTTGCCAATGTTTTACCTTAGTTATTTTTCAACACTTTACAACCTTAAAGTCTTAAAAGAGACGGGCCACGGGCCAACACTGTAAGTCTTCATGTTATCACGGGCCAGCCGACGGGCCACGGGCCAGACGACGGGCCAAGTTCCCAGTTCTCTAGCAAGAGAGTTAAGAAGAATGGGCACTAGCTTTATTCCGTAGTCTCTTCTTTCAAATATGTCATTTTAGTTAGAGATATTGAAATCTATTGTTTATTAGTGAAACTGTTTATCATTATTCATTAAGCGTTTTGAATTTAGCTGCTTCGCCGGGTGCTGAGCCATCTCAAATATTTATTTATTAAAATAAGATTACAACGCGAATTGAACAAGAACTGATCAACTAACTTTGGAAATTTCAAAACGGAAAAACGCGAAAGTTTTTTCACGCGAAAGAAACTTTTTATCCAAGCAAATTTCAGCAAACTTCAGCGGTACATTGGTGAAGATGTAGAAACCGATAAAGAAACGGATTCTGAGTGGGAAGTCGAAGAAAATTAGTTATAGTTTTCTACTTTTAATATAAAAATTAAAAAAAAAAATCTTTTTTTTTGCTCATTATTCGCGAAAGTTTTTTCACGCGAAATTAAACTCTTCCTTACAATTCGCGAAGGTTTTTTTTCCGCGAAATTTGTTCGAAATTCTGCGAAACGCTTTTTTAACACGCGAAAGTTTCTGCCCGCGAAAGGATCTGTGTAAATAGCTCCTTCGATTTTTCCGTGTTTGACCAATGATTGTTAGAAAACGTGACATTGAAACCAGCTGGGAAATCAAACTTTGGGAGGCATGGTTTTGTTTTTCCTCTTCATATATAAGTTGTATCGGATCGGAAGAAACTTATCAGTCATGCTGATATAACAAATATAGCAGTGATGTATCATCTATGCCGTTGATTGGAACAGTCTTTTCCAGGACACACATAAAATAAAGGAGTTTGGTCCAAGTTTACGATAAGATCTTTTGGAATGTCATGGTTGTTGATAACTAGGGAGATTTGTTGTTGAAATGTTAGCTTCTCTTCCAGTAAAAACTGTTCACTTGACTCGATTTTACCAGTTGTTCCTTATCGTTTAGACCGGACCATGCCATTAACTTCAATACATTTCTAGCGCAGCCTTCTGTAATCACAACATAGCCACCGAACTCCTCGACGAGCAATTTGACTTAACCACACCAGTGACAATTACTATGACCATCTTTCTTGAAATAACACCTCCAGACAGACGTACACCAGTCATCACATCTTTCACTTTAAGCATAAGTTCATCGGGTAAGACGTTTGGTCTACCTCTCTCCTCGTGTATAGTAGATGGACTAGGAGGGTCATCTTTGTCTCTTTATTGAGTTATTTATTGATGTTCTGTTGAAAGTATATTTTAGATACTTTTTCTTAAATTTGTTGAAACACCACTGCGAAGGAATGGATTTCTATAGAAATATAGACACCATTTCAATAAAAACGCTCTTCATCCTGGTGATTTTTTGACGATTTTGCCCACACTGGGTCTAGTGCTAATTTTGTACTGAAAGAGTATTCTCCGACTTCATTCTTAATGTGACTTGGAACTGTTGAATATTTAATATCTTTGACGTACCATTCTACTCACCTTTTCTGTGAAAGAAGACAGAACGTTTTTCATAAACTTATGTGACTATAAATTGGTGAGCACAAAAGCAAAGACGACGAAGAAAGTGACGACGATGACGAAATTGAAATTGTAATGAACAACTACAAGGCAGAAGAGGGCAAAGAAGAAGATAGCGAAGTTAATAAGAATACGCCCAAAGAAAAAAATCAGAAGTTGGAGTCATGATACAAATCGAAAATTTTGATGATGAAGAAATAAACATTGAAGCTTCGAATAAAACTATTGTATTCCAAACTGTGATTGAAATAGATTAGAATAGATTAGATTTTTGTCAAAATCTTTGAGTTTTTTTCAAACCTGTTGAATAAAAGTCGGCAAAAAGTGACTAAAACAAATAAATTAGGCGGCTAAAAGTGACTAAATTTTGGGCAAAGTAACTAAATTTTTACCGACCAAATTTTTTGCCGACTTTTTTTTACACCGACTTCTGTTTCGTGTAGTCTTACCTGATGTTTCTACGTAATAGTTCGCTTCTCACTTTTGGATTTGCAGCAAGAGGAAACAGAGGAAACATCAACTGCTCATATCATGCCGAAAATATAATGTACAAGTGTATAATTTTATTATTTTACATTCAATTTGTCATTACTATCATTGGTAGTAAAACGCACGAAAGTTCCATGTGCGTAGATGTGTTTCCAAGTGACGTAATGTTTGGGCTGCCATCATCATCACCTCTCTATGTTTTTTTTTTTTTTTTACTTGTTGTTCTTCCTCTCCTTAGTTTAAAGTTTGCTGATTTGTGCCTCCAAAGGAATTTGCATATATATGTATATATATATACATAAAATACGAAAAAAATGTATATAGCTGAACAACGCTTACAACCTATAACGTTTGTTACAGATGTAACACATCACTTAATACATTTCTTTGTAACACCTGAATGAAGAGGCAACTGCTGAAAATATTTGT
Source organism: Turritopsis dohrnii (assembly GCA_027922465.2). Taxonomy (NCBI): domain Eukaryota; kingdom Metazoa; phylum Cnidaria; class Hydrozoa; order Anthoathecata; family Oceaniidae; genus Turritopsis; species Turritopsis dohrnii. The sequence continues at coordinate 255,993 of BQMF02000510.1, forward strand.
CGTTGCGTTGTCGTGATATTAGATTCCAATGTTTCAACTATATTACATCGGCACATACGCAACCACCAGCCATTTTATCTATCTATATATACATATAATACTTGTTTCATGTGATGGTTCAAATAATTGAAATAGTAGCTTGTTGCGGAGCGCTGTAATATATAATACTAGTAACCCGTGTAAAAAATTTTTAAGGATTTTAATTCTTGAAAATGACGTCTCAAAAATGGTGTCAAAAAATTAATTTACAAAATGACAAACAGAAAGTGCGTTAGTGTTGTAGTCACCACTTCGTCAATAACGCGGACCATAAAACTACCACTTATTTTCTTAGAGGTTTTAAAGATGTTTTCCAAATAACTTTGAGTCTAATTTAGGAGGCAATGCGATGGTTCCCCTGATTTTAAAGATCCACTTAAACAGATAGTATAGTATAGTGGTTATCACTCTCGTATTTCATGCGGGAGATCGGGGTTCAATTCCCCTTGGCGGCGATTCACCATGCGCGAGTGAATGTACCATAGCGCCGGGTCGACCCATGCCATGTGAGGGAAATTGGGTAGATGATACATCGGGTGTTGCAGGAGGTCATCCAGAAGAGCACAGGCCCTTGATTGGGTTAGTGTCACTCATGAGAGTGTCAAATACTTCGGAGCCTCCAACTTAAGCCGTGGCCCCTCCTGGAAAGCAGATGCAGTAGCAACTGAGTGAGGCTAGCCACGTAAAACAATACCTAATAAATAATAAAAAAAAAATAAGACACAACCTAGATAAAACATTTTTGCAAGTTTGCAATCAACACTGGGGCGTAGAACAAAAATATTGTTTTACTTGAAAGATCTGAAACCCATCAAAAATAATATATACGCGCTGTGCATCCGCTATTTTCACTCTCTAAAATAAATTGCATCTTGTGTATATAAAATATTTTACGTGTTTTGATTTTTAAAAAAATGGCTACAAAAATTTTAATCACGGAACGATGTTGAGAAAGTACATCCAACTGATTTGAAAAATACAGTAACCGTTTTGCTGAGATGTCGGCGATCAAACATCACAGCCCTGCGCGGACCATCAAAAATGTAATTCTCGAAAAGCGCCTTGTACGATTCAATATGCAATGCAATGGTTCCCAGCGGTTAAAAAATGTAACGTCAAAATGGAAAAAAGTACTCCTCACCCTTTTAATTAAAAACTCTGTAGGTATTCCAGATAAAGCATTTTACCTGTTCATTGTCAACACTGCACATCATAAACATCTTTTTACTCGGAAGATCTGAAATACATAAAAAATACTCATGTTAAATCCTTTCACGATATGATATAGAAATAAATTGTGCGCACATGAAAACAACAAAGATTAAAATGGCTGTAACTGTTCATGGAACCCATGATCAAAGGTAAACAGAAGCTATTTTGCTATTTTGAAAAGCCAAACCCGTAAGTCATAAACGTGTCAAAACAAATTAATACCTTCGAGTGATTTTCTTTTTATGAAGCTAAGGTTAGAATTAATATAGAATATTGTTCTTCACCAACCCAGAACGTCATAATTTAAAATTCATTTCTTCAAATTTCATTGTTTTTATTGTTCTTCCCTAAAGGAGAAGTGATGGTGCAACAACCCTATTTATATTATAAGAAAAACAAAACAAACAAAAAAAGTTCAAGAGCGTACTTACCCTAAAAACATTAATAAATCTTTGTGCAATACTTTCGTTACTAACTTCGTTGTCTTGAGATTTCTTACTCTCGTATGTTTCATTACCTCTTTTTCAAAATAGCAAATGAAAACTTGCTGGTAAAAGAACGTCAATGGTATCGATTCTTGATCTTGCAAACAATCAAAACATTTGAACGATCAAATGCGCTGTGAGGGTTTCCGCTTATACTAATCGTGAATGTGTCATGCGCGGTCTAACTGCTGCTATATGACCACGATTAAGAAGATTTTAACCGTGAAAAACGACCCGAAACATTCACTGTCTAAACTAAAAACTGGATGCACAGCGCGTATTAGAATATAGATAATTATTCCAATTCCCTCTTGTGTATGTTAACTTTTTTTGCTATATATCCATGATGATTCAGGTATATATTTAAAAGGATTCCTGCGTTCAAAATTTTGAAATAGCTTGTTACTTTTCTCTCATTGCCAGCATCTGTAATTGTTTTAAAAAGCTCTCTTGAGTCAAAGGCATATCATACCACAAGATTGGAAAACCCGCATACATTTCTGCAATGTACAAGAAGCGAGACCAATCAGCCTCACACCGATTGTGAGTCAATCTAGTATACTTACTGAGTCAATCATAGTGAGATGTATAACAAGATACTTACTTCAAATTAAACTTTTGTCCACTAAACAGTTAGGATTCGTTCCATGGAGGATCAATTGCAATGCAACTTTTATCTTATCTCACAATGAATGTGTTGACGTGATAGCCTCTGTTAATTAATGTCATAGATTGTATATACTTTGACTTTGCTAAAGCATTTGTTCTAGCCATCGTAGACGAATCTGAAAAATCAAATCCTTTGGAGTCTAAGGTGAGATTCTAAAGGTTGTGAGAGTTTTAATGGCATAGAATCATTTTCTGGCCGTGTTTCAAGTGGTGTTCCACATGGAAGTGTACTGGGTCCCTTGCTCTTTATCTAATCAATGATCTCCCCAAATATGTATATACCATCAAGTTCGTTCTTTTTCCCTGATGACACCAAGATATTTCGAAAGATCTCATGTGAAGAAGACTAAAAAATACTACAAGCTGATATAGAATCGTTAGCTCAATGATCTCATAAATGGTTGCTTAAATTAAGTGCCATGTACTCACACTTGGTAAGCTTGGTAAGCTTGTTCACACAGTGATACAGGCTAGATGATATTAAACAAGATTATGTGTTTGAGGAGAAAGGTCTCATAATAGATTCAGAGCTCAAGTTTGAAAAGCACATATCAATACAAAAAATCAAGAAGGCTAACTCTATTTCTGGCTTAATACAAAAAAAGTTTTATAGGGACCCCCCGCTTCAAAAAGCTGTTCACTACGTTAGTGCATCAGCATCTCCAGTACAGCCATGCTGTATGTTGCTATATCTCAGGAAAGGCACCAATCAAGTGGAAAGTGTCCAACACAGAGCATCGGCAGCTGCTGATGGATTAAAGAACTTTCAAGGAAAGACTGGGACGGCTGCAGTTGCTTTTAGGGTCGGGGTTAAGGCTAGGGTTAGGATTCTTTGGGGCAATATCTCATATCTCAAGAACCAACTGGGATAACTGATGTTTTTAAAAAACATATTTATCCCAGGGTATGTAGTACTGGCAATGGAGTGACGAAAATTTAAGGAATAATTTTTTTGGTGATGCAGCTCATTGAAATCTTTGATCAACAATAGTGACTGTCCGTGGAAAAAAAAAGTACATTCGATTTACCGATATGCGTCAATTACTGTTAATTTTACCGGTAACTTAAGATTTTTTTTAGCGAGCACCGGTAATTATAATTTTTTATCGATAAATTTACCGCTTTACCGGTAATTACCGGTATCGTAATGTAATGTAAAAAAATACCTAATGTGATTTACCAGTAGCGTTTCAGACGTAAGGTTAAGTGGCTAATCGATAGCGATTTGTTTATACTAATTCCGCCATTTTTAAGACCCAGTCAAGTCATAAATGACGTAATCGTTGATTGTTCAAATGTGTTTCTTTCTTGTTTTTATTCATGATGAAGTAATTGACGTCATTAAACTCCGAAACAAAGCAAATCACCTGCTCATGAATTAGGCAGTTGAAAGATCATTTAAAAGATGGAATAAGGCAGTCATTATAAATGGAAGATTTAAACCTATGAAGAAAAAAATCATTAATAAACAGGGAAATTTTCCTAACAGCCCTTTGGTAATCTACACTCTTTTTATGTATATATTACAGGTAACATTCGTTTGTGTATCAAAATCAACTCGTAACCTGGTTCTCATTCAGCTGAAAATAAGAGATACAACAGTTTGTTGGAAAATTGGCAATAATAGAAACCGTCCGCTCTAATTCTATTAAGTTATTTTTGTAAATCCCATGACGAAAACTTTTATTTTTAGTTTCCTCAGGGAAAGTCAGCTGAGACTTATTTTTATTCAACATATATTTCGCCTTCAACAAGTGGAGATGTATCCTTAAAGAATCGATCATATCGCAACGTTTTTAGTGATCTTTATTTACTCCTGTAACTTTATTCAGATAATATTCCGATAAAGAGTGAATTTGGGAAAAGACAAATGTTTTCATTTGTCTTTTCGTCGGCTTGACGAGTTGCAAAAGTTCTCTTTTGAAATACTCACCTTCGTTTAAACATTTATACTACCTGTTTCCTTCAGTTTTTCATCATAAGGTTTACGTGGAAGATTGTCTGAAAGTTGTATATACACAGGGCTCCAAGACTCTCCCATGTCCTGGCTGTAAAGCTTGCATGGGTGCGCACTCTTCTCGCAGTAGTCAATGTTGATGATGAACAGTCGGAAAACCTGTGGCAAGGTTCCAAATGGTAGTTCCTCTGTCCGTTTGAGTCTCATTGTCATACAACAGTTGAGCACAAGAGTGTTAGCATGAAGTGATGGAACCAACGTAATTTTCCTTGTACAACCTTTTGAAGACCTTACTGCAATAGCGTTAATATTTTAGTCGAAAGATCCTGGGAACTAAATTAGGCTTCATGCTACTACGAAAACATGTATATATACGAGAAAGCATTAGGAAGATTGTTTGTTTTCTTTGCATTGCATATTCATCTAAAAACATTCGATTACTGAACATGTGAATTCTTTGACGACTTTAAGTATTCTGGAGGTAAAATGATTTTCAAATTATTACGCTACGGTAACGTATAACACCGTATATAAATGATAACTTAGGCATAATAGCTCTTAAAGCTAGCTCTTTTCTCGTTTTAAAAACTATCATAGCTCACACTTTACCAATAAAATTGGATTGATTTAGATTTACCGGGTAAATTTACCGATAAAAGTATTGATCAATTTGCCCGGTAATTACCGATAATATAATAAGTTTACCGGTATAATGAAAATTTTACCGGTAAAAATATCGATACTACATCTTTATCTGTAAAAGTACCGGTATATTTTACCGGTAAAACCAAATGTACTTTTTTCCCCATGGACGGTCACTATATCTTGGTAACGGTCATACCCAAACAATTCCATACATATTTTTATTCATCTTTTCAAGCTCCACAACCTTTGAAATATGTTTGTGTGGGCATATAACTTAATGCAATAAATAATAACGAGAAGTTGAAACGACATATTTTATTTACGGATATTTCGTCCAACCTCTGTGAACATTGTCAACGTATGAAAATTTACAGCGCAAAAGTTCACTATTATATGCCTAATTCTATACAAATTACAAATACATAATGACGTTACCAAGACAACTATAATATATAGACACATAAATAAAGGAATAATTACAGTAATAATTCCCTTACCAATCACAGAGTACATAACACAAAAAACAACAAACTACATATAACATAAATTACACCACAACCTAGTCACCAGGAATGGCCTAAATGACTGGTAAGGGTAACGTAGTCGCTAGAGATACAAATGTCTCTCCCCTTGCTGCTGATGTGATAGTTAATTAAATAAAGCCAATTTCACAGATTGTTCTTGTTTGTTCAATGACGGTTTGTCATCTCTAATATACAACACTTCACAAATCTTTTGACGTCTATATCCTCCACAGTTTTCCTTTAAAATAGTGAAGTTATCTGGCAAGGCCCATTCGTGTCCAGTCCTCTCTGTATATTGGTATATATGAGAGTTTTTGTCACGTTTCAAATGGCCAATTATGCGTTCAGAGAGTCGTCTTCCAGTTTCACCGATGTAACGTTCAGTACAATTCTTATCTGGACAACCTTTCCCATGTCATTACGTGATAATTTTTGTTTTGGATAATAGTATGTATTATATGCAATGCATGAAAAAAACATCTACCCGTTGATACTTTAAGTAGAATTAAGTAAAAGCAGAGGTTTAAAATGCCTATATACCTGTCTGTATATATCTCTACTGTTTTTGCTTGTTGTTGTTGCTAGGATCATTCTTTCTGCCTTTCCATTGAGAATAAATTGGTAGTGTTGCAGTTTTTTTCTTAATGAAAATTTCGTTGTTGTTAAGCTGCACAGCCATTCCTGTGACATTGACTAGGATGAGAAATACCTCAAAAAATCACTAAATCTAGCTCAGTAAAATTGAATCTAGCATATAGAACTTGATGTCAATGATATATATGTCTGATGTTTGTAGCAAAATGTTTATAGTGTTTTTCTGTTCTTTTTTATTTTCTACACAAATGTTTTAAACTTTTTTAGCCATTTTCAACATTCAGCTAGACACTCAAACAAAATGTCTTCTGGTTATCATTGTCAATACTGTGGTGAAAATCGATTTAAAAATGAAGAAAGTTTTCAATCTCACCTAAGATTAAACCATTTCAGATGTCGTTGCAAGCACTGTCTTCAAAGATTCGAGACTAAATCAGATCTCCATCGTCATATTGAGAATTGTTCACACCCTTATCATTGTGATCACTGTTGTCAAGTATTTTCAACTGAACAAGCCTTGATGCAACATAGAAGTGCCAAAAACCATGGTGGTCATGATTGTGAAGATGGAGACATATGTAGATGTCAGTGTGGTCAGGAGTTTTGTGATGAAGATGATTTGGAATGCCACAAAGTTGACAAAGCAGACAAGTATTCTTTTATACCTTGTCTGACCTGTGCAGCAACTTTTCATACCATAAAGAGTCTTGCGAAGCATCAACAAGATACATATCATTATAAACAAGTTTATGGGGCTAATAATGTATGGGAAATCCTTTATGCATACTTTGATGCATATTTTAAGGAAAAGGTTATGCTTGATAAACATGATAGGAAAAAGTCAAGAATTGTTGTGCAAAAAGTTCTTCATGATATTATGACTTGCATCAGAGGACAAAATGATGGGAATTTGTTTACAAATAAGCTGGTAACTGCTGGTAGTACATCTACACAAACAAAGATCGGAAAAGCAGATGAATTCGATTTTAATTTACCTCTCAATATATCTGATTTTGAAATTCAAAGTAACGCCAGTGTAAGTAGCATACTTCTTAGAGTGGATTCCAAAGTTTTGACCAATGATAATTAAGCTGTTATTTATTACTTTTAATTAGTTTTAATGTCAATGCTTTTAGAAAATCCCTAATGGCTACTGTATTGTAAAACCTCAGAATTCAGTTTCGAAAACGGTCAGGGGTCTGGTTGAATCTCGTAGCATCATGCCAGGAAAGGTTCAAGAGTATCTTTCTAAAAAAATCTGGAATGCAATAGAGAAACTTAACATTTCGCATGGTACAAGTCTACTCTTTCTCCAAAGAAGTCCATAAAGACTAAATAATAAAGTTGTTGATTTCACACCTTCTTTTAGACGTGTCTTTGCAGAAATTTCCTCATGGACCAGCATTGACCATTGTTATTCACAACCGTCATCAACATACTATCAGTGTAGATATTGCAGCTTCAATTCATATAGCAGCTGATGTAATCGATGTGACACATTACGGCTGGCCAAGATGGGAAACGAGGAGGAAGCTGTCACAGGAGGTAATCGAAAGAGTGATTGGTACTGGTGTTCATCTAGTTCCCAAAAAACCTTTGTTTTGGTACATATCATTTTCTAAAGCTGCAAGAGTTTTATTGAATATGATTGATGAATGGGATGAGTGCAGAAGGAAATGCCATATGATGATCAAGAAAGATTTCCAAATATGGGTATCCAAATCCACACATGGTTTTCCTGGAATATCAACATATATTTTTAAGGTATTTTCTGTACTCATTAATTTGCATGAACACAAACTCAACTGTACATATTGTCTAAGGACATCATTTGAATAACACTTTCTTTTTTAGCATCATTTGTTTTGGATGAATGAATGGTGTAATGAACAAAATGATTACTGGGTGCATGAAAACATTGGAAAATGTTATTGTGACCTTCTGTATGATTTAGCAAGTTGTTTACGAAAACAGAAGTTGATGAATTATTTCAATACTGAAGAAAATATCTTGGAAAACAAGGATAAGTCCATTCTTAATAATTTAGCTAATAATATGCTTCAAAGACGACAAGAACTTCTTCATGTCAAAATAAAATGAATGAATTACTCAAAGGTTTAAGTTTTGTCGTTGTTTGTATGTTTCTTTGTTTTTGTTTCTTGTCAGATATCACTCCTTTTGTTAATCTTGGAATCAACAAGTCGGGCCATTCCTACCAATTTCATCAACTATTTCAAATGGAATGAGTGTGCTTATATTTATTTTGTTATCAGCAGATCAAGACTGCATAAAATTCTCTTTTGCCGTGAAGTTTCTGTTTATGTGGCAGGGCTTTAACTTAGATAATGGTTAACATCATTTTCCCAATCGATTCTAATCACATTTTAATCAATCTCAATTCCGTCTTGATTTTTTTTACTTTGCCTCCCTTTAATACTTTATCGAGTCTAACACAACATCCCCAAAGACTCTTTGCTCACCAACTTCCCAATACAATGAAAAACGTCATATTCCTAAAATTCATGGCTAACACCCTGTGTGGGATTTTCACACAGCTTCCAGGCATGTCAAGAGTGACTGTATTGATTTAGGTGGCTTTGTGGTTGTAAACATACACATAGTTGAATGTTGTTCCATAGAATTTTGTCTGTTGTATAGGTGAGATCGTCATACTTGATAGATTTCATGTTTGTCTTTTTGACTCTTATTAAAAGTCAACCACATGAGATTATCTTATGCAGTTATAATAAAGCTTTTAAGAAGGAATATATTTATAAATATTCTCAAGACTTCACATAACAGCCTCTGAACTTTACAGTGCTAACAAAATAAACCTATATACACTGCATTGAAATAGTTCATGACAATGGTAAGAATGATAAGATATTTGAAATTACTGTGTCTATGGTATTAAGCAATCTTGAGTAGGTTTTTTATGATTTTATAATACATCACATATCAGTCCAGTATAGTTTCTATATATTTTGATTATTTGTATTTGGTGATATTAACAATCTTTTTTACATAGATATATATAACATAGATTTGATATTATTCCAGTCATGGTGAGAAAGTTAAATTTTTAAAAGAAATGCATCTCATAAGCATTAATCTCAACACTTTGCATGAGTTAGTGGCTGCCTTTTTTGTTTGCTCTTCCTTTACCCAGGCAATTATTCCCAACGAAACTCAAAAGTAACACCAGCGGCTGGTAAATTTAGGTTGGTAGTATTTAGATTTTTAAAAGTTGATATATTATGAGGAATTTTTAAAGAGTTTATCTAGTTGGTGAATTTACACCAAAACAACTGGTTAAAATACTAAAATATTGAACTATTAAAATAGCTGAAATATGAAAAAAATATCTTAAGGACTTTAATTTTTGTGGGCATTTATTTTAGCAAGCCAATGGTTTAGGAAAATTTTCACAAGAGTGAAGTCGTCCATACATTGACAATCAGCCTGAATGACTACCTGTAATACAGAAGAGTATACTAAGTTCAAATAAACCAATAATATTGTTTTGCAGGAATCAAAGTAATCACTCCTTTTCAATTCGATTTGTCATTTATTACAAGAACACATAAAGTAAAGAACATTTTTATTTGCAACAAAGATAACTAATTTTGATGAAAAAGTGGAAAGTCGTGACCCTATTAAACTGTGGGTTTTTTCTTTGTTACACTTTCTCTTTCATGTTTAAAGTCACACTTTGCAATCTTGGTCAGACAAGGTTCTATCAACAAATGTGTAAGATGCAGAGATACAACTTTGTTTGACCAAGGGCGTGCATTGTCTAGAGTAATTTTGTTAAGATATTTTTTGTAATAGGTGAGATAATTTTCAGATATTTAATTGTAATAAGTGAGATAATTTTCTAGCAAGAATATATTATGGAATTTCTGAGCTTTATTTCTGCTCAAACGTGATCTCACTCACCAATCAAACTTGACAAGGTTGCATGAACACCGTTCGTTCAACCTATTTCCTCTTAAATGACTGCTGTTTGGTTCCTTGAAAAATGTTTTATTGACATAGAGTTTGAGTAAAAGATTGTTTCAAAATTTTTCTTGCTTGTTTAGATAAGTACTAAATGGACGATAGAACAAAATAATGGCTCCAACAAATACAACAGATATACCAAAGAAATTTATTTGCTTAGAAGCTGCTTCTGATTACGTACCTGTTCATGATGATAACAATGATAACAAAACAGAACATAAATCATATAAAAAATCTGTCCCAACCTCTGAAACGTTGCTGACGGTGCAAATCGGTGACAAATTTTATTTACCAGATAATGAGTTTATTCAGTGGATACTTGTTAAGCGAATGTTGACCGATGAGTTACAGGATCACCAAAATGAAAAGAAACAACCGTGGGGCTTCATTCCTACTAAATGTCTATCATCTAAAAGTCGTGATACTGTCCAGAGAAACTTCCCCGTGGCAGTTTCAATACAACATCGGGTATGCAGTAAGTTTCTTTTCATTGAGGTCATTGATATTCATTCTGTCGTACGCAGTCCTATATGTTTCTTTGATCAGTGTTCCAGGTTGATTAGCTATTCAGTGATTTTATCTCTTTCACGTAAAGATTACCAACATTTTTATGAACTGCTACTGTATTAATACTGCTTCATGTAGTCATTGTCCGGGTGTATACGTCCTTTAGAGAAAATTCATTGATACAGATAAATGCTACATAAAAAGAACTTGAAGTAATAGAATATACAGTGTCTCATCTTAGCGGCGATCCGACTGTCTGAGACGGTCAAATATTGGTTCGGGCCACCAAAATTTATTCAGTGACAATTATAACCAATTGGTTAACCTTTCTTCTAAGTTACATTACCATGGAGTCACAAGGAGATTGGATAGTTTTTTATATACTTATCACTTTTGCTTTCAGCACAACTTCAATTCCTGTATCTATAGATACTTCAATAATTCCATTTCAATTTCATTGAGATCCAAATGAAATATTGATATATAACTCATTTACTTTATAATAAATGATGATTCATTTTATAAGTGATTTAGTATCTTCTCAAATCCATCAAATTTTAAATGAATAATTGAAATATATAATGTTGTTGTATGGGATATCATAACAGAATATTTACAAACAAGTGAGATTCTTCTCATAGTTATGGCTGAAAATGGGAGTGCATCTCCACGAAGAGTTTCCTTCATGAAAAAACTTACAAAAACTTTCAGTTTTGATTCCAAGGAAGATTTTTTCAGACGATTCAACGATCATTTCTATAATATGAGCAAGCACAAACCATTTTCTACTCTGATGAAGTTTAATTCAAGTTCTAATCTATCAATCACACTACCTTCATCTCCCGACACACCATCCAAATTGGGTGGTCGTAAACGAAGCTTGTCTACATCATCTGTAGAGCTGGGACATTTTCCATATTCTGGTTTGATGCCAGCTCCATCACCGCGTACTTCTACTTCCAATTTAGATGCATTGCGAAAACAGGTACAGTCATCAAAATATATACAACTAACTCTATACATTGATAGGTAACGCAATTTTTTTCTGATTTAGTCATGTTCTGCTATTTAAAGGGAAATTAAGCCTTTATCAAAAACTTTTTATATTAGCTGCAGGAAGGTCTCATTAATCTTCTGTGATCATTGAAAATTATTTTAAATGATAATTATACTCAGTTTTTGGTTATTTAGTATCTAACAACGGACGCCATTGCAGTGCTCTGCGATGGAAAGAAATTTTAAGGCTTAATTTCCCTTTAAGTTGCAGTATTTTATCCCATAAAATGTTCTTCTTTTCTTCTCTTATTAATCACATTATTTTTACTAGTCCATTCCATTCTGAGAGAAAAGAAAAACATTAAGCCAACATAAGATTATTGCAGATTATTGAAGACAGACAAAGGATTTAATATTGAATACGGTTATAACAGACATAATGATACAATGTTTTTACTTTGAAAACCATTAATCCTTATAATTTCTAAAATTCCTGAAACTATCTTGAAACATTTAAAAATTCACCTTATATTTTGTGTTCTAATGTTTCTTTTAATAGTTATTATGATTGTATATTTTCTTAATGACATCAACCATAAACTTAGTTTATTTTTTTAAAAGACATTCAAAGAGAATGGAATTTCACCATTCATTCATGTCTCAATAAATTCTTTTCACATAATATTCAAAACAGAAATAACAACATTTTTGCAAGTGTAAACAATGTGTTATTGTCAATTTGAGAAATCCCATTGACCTTTTACATGATAATGTAAACAGTCTTTCAAAACATAAAAATCATTGATGTGTCTTATTATCAAAATGGTGAGTGAAATTTTATAATTCTTAGATATTTCTTTATTTTTTCTCAATTCGACTGAATGAGGCAGTTTGTCATGTTTACTTCTTGGTTTTGCTTCTTTGTTGTTTTCTTAAGTTTGTTTTCTGTTGATTTCACATAACAAGCATCACATAATAGTATCACTCGTGATTTCAGCTCACTTTTATGTTGCTTTCTATAACCGGTGTTTTTTTACTCTTTTACAATTTCACTATTTAGATAAAAAACAACAAGATATTGCAATGTAGTTTCAGTCTATGTAAAGTTCGAATTTCTGGCACGTTATTTGCCAATCTTCCTTTTGAAATTAATGCAGAACTGTGTTGATTAAAATTGCTTACCTCTAAAGCCAAAAATATTTATTTTTTTAGAAATATTGCATTAAAATTGCAATAAAACTATGTTTTACATCTGTGATTCTTTGCAAAGTAACACAAAAATAATGTTACCAAATATTTTATAGATTATACATGTTATACGTTTCGTACATGTTTATTGCCTGAAAAATATTGGAGTTGATTAATCAAGGCCAATACAAAAAGTTTGCAGCACAATTTTACTTCGAAGCAACTGGTGAATTGTTCACAATATTACCAGTCAAATTGTTTTCTCCATATAAGAAAATAAATCCATAAAATAATCTTAAGAATAATATTTATTGCATACCAATCAACTGTTTTGTTTAACTTTTAAATGAATCCTTTTTTTTTTAAATTGTTAAAAATGTTTTGAAATATCTAGCTGAGGCTGTTATCTACTTTCCACAGTGTTCTGACCAATCGTGTTCCTGGAGAGAGCGGCTAAACGATCACTAATCCATCATAACGAGCTAATTTATTATCAATCTCAACAGATGATCCTTTCATTGTTTTCGTAATGTTGTTTCTATGGTGTTTCATCGATGTTTTTAATGGTTCTGTTATATAACATCATGTTGAAAATTACAATAGGCTAATTACATGAACTCAACAACACATCTATTTGCGATAGAGCATATCATATTTTTTTAATGCTTGTCGTTTCCTATTATGTGCATGGTTATGGTCAAGTTCATACAAGATTATTTCTTCAGTATCATTATATATGTAGTATTTCAAATGCTTGATGGCAACTTATTTCACAAATCATTTTTGAGGTAGTGTGGAGGAGGGTGTAATGTTCTGATTACCATTCCCTTACACTATGAACTCTTCTGCATATGTACCCTCATTCGATTTGCGTTACTTGATTATTTTTTTTTGTCTTTGATTATAACAGCATATTTAATTTGTTTTTGAAATAATTTAAAACAAATCGATGATAATGAATCTGCGACAAGGTTGGAAAATGTGCATGCCACTCAAAAAAGATTTTGTTGCTAGTAGCATGGAATTTTAGATTGTTGTTGAATTAGATGTTTCATATATTCCTTCTTGACTTATTTATGTACTAGCAAAACCACATTCATAATATATCTTTAAAAATAAAAACAGAACAAGTTGTTAGCATGATGAATGAAGAACATGTTTTATTGAGTGTACTGTCGTCTTTCGTCCATTCTGCAAACTCTGATTTGAAAAGATCTTCCTTAAACTCGTTAGAACATTTAAAGATTTTTGTTTGAATAATGTGGCCATTCAACAGGCGTAACTTATCAAGATCGCATTCAGCATTACACCTTGATTCGAAGTCTGTGGTTGGCTATGACATTTCTGCGAGTAACGAGTACTCAAAGCCCCTTAGAAATTCTCCCACCAATGTCCTCAGTGCACATGACTATGCCGGAAATATGGTTGTGAATAAATTGGTAAGTATAACAGACAGGTTGTTGTTACCATAACATTACAATAAGAAACGTGATATGATAAAGATTGTTTTGTTTTGTTTTTTTCATCTGGTTAAAGAACCTTTTATAGTATAGTGACAGTATTTTTCAGCAGAGGAAAATGATTTGATATTCTGGAGATACCTTCCAGTAATTTGTTTTGCAAAACTGGCTCTTATGAAACAATGTCTAAAAGACAATGTTGTCATGCAGACATGAGCGAATAATAAAAAATCAATATTCTGTTATAAGTAGTGTCATTGGATGAAGTTGTGCTGTTTCTATTTTTCTTCATGATTGTTTTTTTTTTTGTTTTGTTTTTTTTTTTGTATTTTATTTCATAAGTTGCAATTTACTTTACTTTTCTTTTTCATTTGAAATTTAATGATAAATCAGTGTAATAGTTTGGAGTTATACATAGCACTAAGTAGCATTGTGGAATTTTTGCTGTTTGAATAATTTAAAAAAAAAAATATGGATATCTCCACTGCAGACAATATCATTACCTCTTCGACTGTTTTTAATTTGTTGGTTGTTGTTTTTGTTCGTAGGCAAAGCAAGACAACAACTTGATGGTATTGAAGCTCGCACGAACGGAGCAGCAGCTACATGAAGCTTTAGAAAAAAATAAAACTCTCAATCAAAGGTCAGTTGAAAATGTTGCATCGTATTGGTAAATGCACAATAAGTAAATATGCACCATTACGGCATTTTAGAACGAAAGACGAGCACGGTCGGATCACGTTGTCCATGCACCAGTTGGTCGAACAGTATGTTTGCACCTTTATTTTATGCATGCAAATATGGGGATAGAAAAGGACAGAAAAGCACTTTTCTAATGCTAATTCTGAAAAATATCATTTCAGATAACAGTTTTTAAGAAAACTATTTAGACTCATTCTTAGTTTTTGAAGACTGCAACATACATTTTATACAAATAAAACAAATAAATACAAATAACTTCGATCAATTTTTCAGTTTACAATAGGCCATCACTGAATTTCTGTTTTAAAACTGTCTAGTTGTCAAGCTTTGCATATATATTTCATAACTTTATAACCAATGTTCACTTATAATTTCTAACAGGCAGTGGAATACTTAAGCAAGTAAATTATTTACGATGCCATACCTGTATATACTTGGTCTTAAAACAGTTTTTCAGCAAAAATTTGGGGAAGGTCTATTTTATTGATTTCCAGTGATTCATTGATTTCACTCCAAGGTGGTGTCAGTAACTGAATCTGTTTACTTGTGGTACACTACTGAATCATCTTGAATTATGTGATGTTATTGTAGACTGGTGGAGAAAGGTGAACAACTCGACGAAGCTCATCATCAAATTGAAGTGTTGACTAACAAACTAGAAAGGGTGTGTTGTTTGTCTTTTTACGTATGTCCCTCGCATAAGACCACACAACAATAACAGTATTTGTATCAGTATAATATAACATGATATAACATACAGTGCTTGCCTTAGGAAATCCAATGTTCATCGGAGCTTTACCAAAAAGTGAAGGACCTGGAGAAGCGGTTAGAAAAAAATGAATCTGGTTTCCATAGCAATGATGTATGTATGAATTTTCCTAAACACATGTGTTTCTATAACACCATTTTTGACTCGATGTTTTTGTTCTAGGTTAGCATAATGACAGATACTAATGATAACGAATTGAAATTTGACTCGGTAATTTATATTTTCCCCAATTAAGTTCAATCCTTATTTTTTGCGTTTACATTTTTTAAGATAGCAATTTTTGTTTTTAGTCCAAATTGAACGAAAGTTTGGAGTTAATTGAACAACTGAAAGTAAGTGTTTCCTGTATAAATTTACCAAATAAGTTGTCTTGTGAATTACTTTTTCAAACTGTTGTTTATCATTACTTGATTGTTATTTTGTATAGTCTCCTTTGATAAATCAGTCTCTCTTCAGCATTTTATGAACTGTTGCAAACTGCACCAATTGTTCTTTCGTATATTCGAATACCACCATTTTGATCTTCAGCGATCTACCACGCCTATTGGTGATTTGATGTTGTCTTGCACGCTTTGTAACGAAAGAATAGGGTGAGTAAATTTAGATGCACGTACAAGACGTTGCTAACACAGATAAGTCAGTTATAGAATTCTTTCTTTAGGATTGAGGAAATCGAATCGCATTCGAGTATATGTTCATCTGGTCCTACAGACAAATCAAAAAGTAGGCTATCAGAACCTAGAACGTAAGCATGACCATGACTCCATCATCTTGTCATCGTTATGTCATTTTTCCCAAGTCGTAGACGTTTTGTTGTTTAAATTGTAGACCAAGATCCCCTGGTATGTTAGTAGCGACTGTTACCTCGTGTGAAAGGGATTGCATATCACCTGATGTCGACACACCTTTCAAAATCATATGTAAAGTAAGTCTCCGGAACACAGCTGTGTTGTACTGCTTATTTGCGCGGATTTATGTTTCGCCATAAACCAAATCATACTGGAAGACTCTGGCGCAATCTGTATTGGTCCTTGTCATTTATGTTTTTAGACAACCATTCCTGATTATAAAAAAACGTTCTTTACCTCAGAAAAAAATAAAGAAGATTTTATTTGGTTTCGAAACGCTCTCGAGGTATTAACTTTGTTGTTGTTGTTGTTGTTGTTGTTGTTGTTGTTGTCGTTGTTGTTGTTGTTGTTGTTGTTTATTCTCAGATTTTGTTTACATTCTTGTTCTTTAGGAGTTCCATCCTGAACGTGTGATTCCACCTTTAAGCTTTTACGACGATTTATCACGTTAGTATTTTGTTAGTCGATTCCAAACTGCATAGTTTCTACTTTGAAAACAGTTTGATGTTTTGGTGAAAATGTAAATTTCACACACTATATTTATATACAATTTTTATCCTACGAAAATATATACTGCATTATCATTCACAATTTCCATTTCAGATAATATGAGAGAATTACAGCGATTTCTGAGCAGAATTTGCGGCCATAAGGTATACATCTTTCATCGAGATTGTAAATTTTTAAACAAAATATTTTAGTTGATCGTATCATATCACAGAAAGAATATCAGAAATTCTCTTTTTTTCTAGATCTTCAAAAATGACACATTAGTTCGTAAATTCCTTTCTGCTAATGCAAAGGTAAGTGCAAATTTATACATAACATTCACAAATTGACATATTCGCTTATAGATGTTGGTGCTTTTCACACTCCATGGCGTTGGTTTTTACGAACCATGATCTTGTGTCGTTTAATGTTCATAAATTGACGTTTTTAAACCTCCAGCTGACAAAGTAGTGTTTTCATATTTTCTTAATTCTGAGATCAAATAGGATGATAGGCCACACATTAATACATGTAATGCGAAGAATATAGTACCATAATACACATAGTATCTACAATAAGATAGATACCAGCTTCTAGAACTTGTTTGGAAATGGTAAATCTGCTGCGTGATGTTTCCTCTTCTTCAAAAGAATATGTCTTGTTTTTTTTAGGAAATGGAAAAATTAAAGAAATCTTTCAAGAAACAGGTTCAGGCTCCCTTAAAACATAAAAAACCTGCAATCGAAGTCGTGGATGAGGAAGGGCTACTCCATAAGACACAGGTGAACATTTCTTACATTTTTAACATTTGATTGGTTTTCTTTCGAGTAAGTATTAGGAAAACCTAACGATGCTTTCAGAGATTTCCAGGAACTGTAACAAGTAACTGTAGCTTTTCCCTCGTTTGTTTTAATTGTTGTATTTTCTTCGTATTTTCTTTAGCAATATATCACACAATTCATGGAAAATCTTTCAGTGTTAATACACTTCTTTAAAACGAATGACGGAAAAGAGACCATAAGTATGTATTACTTCAGTTTTATTTCGTTTTTTTTAAATTTTTAAATTGTTTGATTTTCAACCTTTGTTTTCAGATGGCATCAGTGAATGTTTTGTAAATCTGGGCAAAGGTGAGGAGAACGAAACCTATGTGCAGGTGAGAACAGAAACTTTTCTTTTCAATCGGTCTTGCAGGGACCAATATTTATTTTTCACTGAACCTGTTCTTTATTCTTCATCATATTAAATGCAGGCTGTTTTTGATATTTGCACGTATTTTAGGCTGTGTTCCAAGGACTGGGTGGAATCATAGCTGAACTTGAAAATCGAACAAACGTACGTACATAAAATTGTTCGGACAAACATTCAATAGCCTCGTATTCATTCTTGCATAACAATTGAGTAATGTCATTTCAGGTGCTATACGATCAAAGTGCTCTTGCTGAAGATTTAGAAAGTTTATTATGTTTTGTAAAAGCTGCTGACGTAAGCTTTTTATTGACGTCATTTATTTTTTTTCGGAATTATTTTACAGGGTGTACGATTGTAAGGATTCGTTCTGTTGCAGGAGTTGCTGTATAGAGTTGAATGTTCTGTCAATACCTATCTGTATTGGGAAGAAGAGATTCGTGTATTCGAGGAAATGAAAGTAAAATCTGATAATTTTCGTTCTCGTAGTAGCAGTAGATGACTTCTTTGTGTTGTTGCATGTTTTCTGTTTTTGTTTAGTCTGACGGACTGGTCACCTCAACCAATGGAAAAGATATAACACACCTCTGGGCTGAAGTGCGTTTACGTCTGTCCACTATCAGATAATTTTTCATCACCAGAATGCTAGAAACATTTTCTTTCATTCTTATTTAGGCGTCATCTAATTGTCGTACGGCAAAAGATGAACTGGAAAAAATGTGTCGAGACTTGTCGGATGAACTTTTCTGAGTTTGATATTCGAAAAGAGAAAGAGTTGAAGCAGATTCTGATTGAGTATGCCGACTCCAGATGTGACGTGTTTGAAAAGGTAGGCATACTTTTTTCTGCAATATTTTTTCATCTCTTTGATTGTGTTATTATGAGATATGGTTTCCTTATAGATGCAAGGTAAATGGTTTGGTGTCAAGCTTATGTTAGATGCTGATATAGTGCCGAACATTCGAGCCATCAACTTCTCTTCTCATAAATAAATTTATAAATTAACGATCAAGTACATATCGTCGATAGTTTATGGATTTTTATGAATTCAATATTGTTACTCCCACACGGTCAAAATCGACCAAAAATCACTGCAACGAAGAGTATTATCATTGAATAGCGTGTACATTTCTATAGTAATGCACTCTTTCGCAGTGTTTTTTTTACTGGGTCAGAGTCACTGGGTCAGGCGTAATCCAACAAGATTCGAGCCTACTATGAACTAGACGCGAATACTAAGGTCTGCAATCGACTTTCTCCGCTTTATTGAGGAATTAACTCTACTTAATTTTTTAGCCAATTTTTTTCAATAACTTCAAAATACTCTCATTATGTAAACAAGAGTTTTATGTGACACGTAACTGTTTCTGGTCTGGAATCCTAGTCAAAGAAGACATTTGTCATTTTTTCTGATCATTTTATCGTGCGAATATGATCACGTGATTATATTACAAACAAACAAGACAAAAGGTTTCCAGGTCAAAAACTTTGAGTATTATGGAATGTTAAGCGAACAATGATTTTCAGATATTTTGAGTTTTCAAATAATATTTATGATGGAATTGTTCATAAATTCGAAAAATAGTCGTTTTTGTATCATGTTTTTTATTGAATAAATTATTATTGTTCCTAATGGTAGTTCCATGATATCTTTATTCGATGATGTTACTTCCATGTATAGCTTTAAGAACGTGATCTATGTCATTTTCTTCCGTTAAATTATCATTGGAATTACATCTCGACAGTCAAGCTGTCTTACCTTGACAGACTGGCCTAACTCACCTTACTTTCTGTTCGTTTTGTCGAATAGCTGCTTCTGCCATGACTTTGAGAAATGTACATGGTTGAACTTCCCTTGGTTTATATCTTTGTGTATATTCTGTTTCTTCGTTAAATTTACCTTGGTTCGTGTTTGACTTTTGTTGCGGTTTGAATGATTTTTGTTTTTCAACAGCTCTTGCTTGATAGTCGTTCAACATCACAGTTGTGTTCTGCAGTTTTTCACTTTTTGGAGGAAGATGAAGATTATCCCCGTGTTGCTCTCCATACAATTTTCTCTCCAAAACTCCATGCGCAGGATATTGTTGTGTATATGATGATTCCGTGGCAGCTTTGCGCTGGACTTTCTGTACTGTGGTTGTTGAACTAATGCTGACGGGTGTCAACCCCAAACTTACGAAATCGGTATGGCTTTGTGAGATTGCTTCGAATTTATTTTTCGGAGGCGTATATCGGTTTTTTCGGATTGGCAAGATTTTCTTCTTTCTTTGTTTTCCGGAAAAAGTTCGTGGTTTCCATACATGTAACTCATACTAGCAACAGTACTAAAGTCAGTTGGAATATCCATGCTCAGTTTTATGGTGCTTGGATGTTCCTTGCAGGCGACAGCACGTGCTTTTATAGCCTCGTTTTCATCATACGAGTAAGTGGATTTATTTTGCGTGACTGCTGTGAATCGTTTTTTCGTCGACATTTTTGGGATAGGTTTCAGCGATAATGTCGGTTTGCTGACGTCGTATTTCTTAAATTGTTCCGAATTGGTCGTCGTCATAGTGACGTTATCGGAAGATCCTAACTGAATAGAACTCTCTCTCGTGTTGACCAGTTGTGCTTTCTCACCCTTTTCGCCATTATGAATTGAATTTTTCAATGAATGCTTTGGGATCTGTACATGATCAGGGTATAGCAGAGAATACGTACCAGCTGGTTTTTCATGAAAAGGTTCTTGTGGAATTTTATTCTTGAGTGGAAAACCTTTCCGGTATTCTGTCTCACCAGCAAAACCAGAATTTTCAAATTTTATAACCGTCCTAGGTCTTGCCAACCCAACTGGTTTCGGGGCATAGCCAACAAACGAGTCTTTATACAAGGATCGGCCATCAAACTCTCCACTCATAAATTTGTCAAATTCTTCCTTAAGCTGAAATAATGAATTTGAGATGTTGAAAAGACAAACCACAGTTGATTGTGTAAACCCAAGAATACTTGGAATAAACGACGATGTGCCAAAAAAACATTTGCGTTTCAGGTGAAGCATAGTCGACACAGCCACCCACACATTTTGTTTTACTGAATATATGATGAAAGTATACATGCCAAATGATCTCAGTTATTCTATAGAACTGTTTACAGAACACTTGATAACAATTTGGATAATAGAGACGAGGAAATGTTGATTGAAACGAAATATAGCGTTCAAACAGACTGAAATTCTATTCTTAACCATCTGAAACACACTGTAGCATACCTTGTACAATTTGTTTGGGTAATTAAGTTTATAAATAACGTTTTGATCGGGAATTGTTCGATGAGTATACCCAGTAACGAGAATGTGAATACAAACTCCGCCATTTTGATTTTATCACAAAGATAGCTTTTCGTTTCTCGAAGCACTGAGAGAAGCACTTATAGTGCAGAAATGTTTTTTATTACATTTTTGAGGGAAATAGACCTTTTCATAAATAACGTCATAACAAACAAACGCCTCGTTTTCATCCTGAATAGTAATGACGTTTCTGCTGTTTATAAAGTGAAACGAAACCACAGGGAAAAATGCTTCACGAAATTCTGAATTTCTTTATGACAAACGTCATTACTATTCAGTATGTAAACGAGGCGTTGTTTGTTATGACGTCATTTGTGAAAAGGTTTATAAGGAGAGAAATAAGAACACAACAGTCTTTATCAGAAAGAAAATAAAATTGAAAAATTCGGCCAGCATAAATTTTCGCGAATTCCACAAGTAGATTAGTGATCAACGAATCTAAGCAAAAGATTCCTTACTTTGCATGGTTTCACTTTCCCAGTTTGATCGAATGTTGTGTAAGCTACTTTATTTTCTGTTCGGAAGTCCATTGGGGGTGGATTTGGATCTCGTGGTTTCAATGGTGGTACGATAGCCTTTCTTGGTCTGACATTTTCATATGCACCAAATCGAAATTGATAGTCGCTCTGCACCTTTTGTGTGCCATCTTGTTTGATAGAATAAGCAAGATTTGGATGACGTAGCCGACAATTCATGTGTGGATGATGCGATCTGGAAGCAAGAGGTTCCAAAAAACAGTCACAGCGTTATAAAAAACACTTATCGTTTTTAATTCTAAATTTCGAATCTTAATATTACGAGAAATAGTGGATCATGTTCTTACCCACAATCGCAAAGTTGACAGATGCATTTCAATCCTCTACTCTTCAACAATTCTTCTGTTTTCTCGTCCATCTTGATAGAATTCATTTTTTAAACAAATGAATTGAATGAAATACGGGTATTTTGTTTATGTTCAGGATTACGAAAACTTTTAACAACTTCTCAATTCTTCTGGAAAAAGCATTTCGTAACACAAACAAAAAGAAAATTGTATAAGATTCACGTCTTAAAAGCCAAACGTATGATTAACTCTCTCCTTGAATAATTCACTCCAATCAATACTTTACATTATATCAAATATTTGTTTTGCTATGATGTTACCATGGTGATAAATAACAACCAATTTAAAAAGGAGTAATCGAAGCAGTTTAACAATCGAATTAATTAAAGCATTTATTTATAAGTTCTCTGTTTTAACATTTATTATTATATTATCTTATTTTAACAATAACAATTTGAAAACAATTTGGATTCTGGGTTTTTTCTTTTAAATGAAAATAAAATAAATAAACCGGTATTCGAGAAGAAATGACGGTGCTTTTAATACAAACCAAATTACCGAAACTCGGATTTCATCGTAGTTGAGAATGACATAACACAATGAATAAAGATCCAAGGAAAACTGGACCCAAAACGAACAACCTTTTATACGGAACTTTTGCCTAACATGAGACTCGGGGATGGGATTTTAATGCTTCAGAAAATTCTCGGAATGGCTCGAATTTTTAGAACAGACAGGTTTTGTCAAGAAGCCGCCATGTTTTTTGTGAGCTTTTTCTGTCTTTTAGTGAATGCAGATCTACATGCATATTCAACACAAACTTTGTCACATGTTCAAATAATGACATCTTGCAATTTTATTTGCATTTCAAATATTTCATTTGTTATATTGCTTATATTCTCCGATTGCAGATTTTTGTGATCTTTGACCCGTGGTGTCACCTTTAAAATGCCAATTAGCACTGGGTTCTAAGTTTAAAAAAAAGGAAGAAACCCAGGGTGTAGTGTTGAAAAACAGTGTCGAGAAAAAAAAGATTGAGTTGAAATAAATAAGTATGTGTTTGAATTATTATACAGATTGTTCAAACTTTTATGTTAATTAAATTGTTTGTGAGCTACTCGTTCACGCTTGACTTCATATCAACAAAACTGACGTTCGAAACACTAACCAGGGTTCTCTCTCAAGTCGAGAGCGACTTTTATATTAAAACATTCATTTATGAAGGGCTGCGAATAAAAGAGTCAGATTGTTTTTGTAATTTATTAAAAGATGAAAACCATCAAATTATCTGGAAGTGGTCGCAAACATTGAAAACAAGATGAAACCAGGCTAATTCTTCTATATTCCTTGGTTGCATTTACTTTGTTATGAATGCAGTTCATGCACTTTATTAAATCTGTTGCTAGTGGAGCACTGATAATTGGCTCGCTAATATGGATCGCTTTACAACAGTTATTACTGCCAAGAGACTTGACTAAGCAAGTCATTATTGGCCAAATTAGTGAAAATGTTGATTATCTACAACTGAAAAGGGACTGGTGCAGAGTTAGAAGCTCGAGAATAAGTTGGCGGGAAATGCTGGAACCGTGTCAAGAGAAAGCTTTGTTTATGAATGATCCAAGGTAAGTTAAAGATTCCAATCGATTCTACGCTCTTGTTAGAAATAAGAAGTTTTACACGTTTTTTTATTATAAGCAAGTTAGTAGTAACGTAGCTAAAAATATGAACAACTTTTAACTGTCCCAGTGCGCAAAATCACTACGCGACGAAGAGTATTTTTATTGAAATGGTGTGTCTATTTCTATAGAAAGGCACTCCTTCGCAGAGTTTTTTAACAAATGTGTCGGCTGGGATGCTGCATAATTTGTTGCTAAGCATTTATCGAAAATATATGTCCCGTCTTGAAAACCATTGTGTGCATTTTATTCGTTTTATTGAAATTTCTAAAGCCCAGGACATTCAAATCACTACAAAAAGCGCATAACCAAATACTGCAACCTAACAGGTGAAGGATGTGACAGACTACAAACGATAAAACAGCTTTTAGAAAATGTTCATGCTAGTGCTGCATCATATCAAAGTTTCACGTTTAATTTATCTTAGATCACTGATAGTACTAGTGCTCTGCTTATAAATATGTTGCTTACATAAAAAAAACGTGTATTTTATACTCATGAAGATCGATGATAATCTTAAATAGGGCTGCGATATGCAAAGTTACTACTAGATAATTCAATAATGTTAACTGAGATTTTAAGCGAATAAAAGTTTTGTTTTTGTTATTGGTTCATGACTTGCTTTCCCATAATGCTATTTAAATTTGTAGATATGCGACTAACCCGACCTTAAGTCACGTGTCCAAAATTATAGCCAATCCAGCGGGTGAACATACGCGAATACAAATCGATACTTACACAGGACATGGTATCTTAAAATCATTCGGTGGAGATTCGTTTCGTGTGACATTTCGTGGTCCTGACGTTGTTTCGGCAACTGTGTTTGATTTGCAAAATGGAAGCTACGACGCACTAGCGCTCCTTGTAACACCTGGTGAATATGAAGTACTTGTGGTGCTCGATTACACGCAATGTAATGGTTTCAAAGACCCATCAACAGAATGGTATGTGAAAGGTAAAGGATGTGTTGTGTGGTGTCATATTAAATTTACCAAAAGACAAATCAATACAACATGATTACTGTTTCTTAGCTCACTGTTCTGGTAAAATGAACAAAACTGAAATCCCTCCACACGTATCCTCACAAGGCCGTCATTACATTAATAAGTATATTTCACCTGGTCTTAAAATTAACATCAAACCAGCAAGATATAATA
>BQMF02000511.1:0-281099 GCA_027922465.2 Turritopsis dohrnii
TGACTATGGCAAGATTCACTGTGCAAATTAAAAACTTATAATAACATTTCTTTTTGAAGAAGAAAAAGAAAATTTAAAGAAATTAAAGAATGGAAAAAGCAATACTTTCACTTCGTGAAAATGCGCCCATCCACCTTTAAAATCGATTGATTGATAAAGTAAAGCGCCATGTTAGCAGAGCTTCACTATAATAACTACAAAAGGAAAACCCTATTGCATCATGATGGGGAATTTTGTTAAGTTCAACTGGGTCGTTTCAACTTTCTCTGTCAATATTTCAAAATTGATTTTGCATTGTCATGTAAAAGAACATAAGAACAGTTGAGCCTCAACTCAAATTTCATGGTTCTTATAAAAAAAAGAGTGTAGTTCACATAACAAACATTAGGCTCTGTTTCCACTTCAAGAAGACTTGTTTGTTTAACAATTTTAAGACGTTTTAATCTCATAGTGGGAACAGAGCCTTAAGGACGATTTGGCTCAATTTGTCAACGAATGAGCAAAAAACAAATATCGATTTAGAACTGTTACGGTGACATGAAGAATAACTCGAGTCGAGAAAACAATTTTTCTTGGTTCAAAACTCACGAAATACAGAAGTAATGATTGAACTTAGCAAAACTCCCCATTATGGTGCAACAGGGTTTTTCTTATGTAGCTATTCTTGCCGTATGCAACAACAACATCAACAACGAAAGTTCACACATATATTATTTTCTTTATAACGCTTTTTTTTCAAGGGCAAATCAAGTGTGTTGATGCAAATATTTCAACGTATACTATCGGGAGACTTTAACATAAGGGATCATTTTTACTTCCCATCTTTTTTTTTATTTGATTCTATTTTTGATCACCTAAGTTTCTTTATATTTTTGTATTCTATATTGCGATCTGCGATCAGGACCCAGTGGCAGAAAAAACTTTATTATATTTGTAAATATGTAAATTTTGAATTGACTCCTCCTGCATAAACATTCATAAATAATAATAATAATAACACGAATATTTTTTTTTATCTTTTGGTGTAGGAGAGATGAGCAATATCAGAGCTACTGATAAAATGATCAGAATGTTTCGTGTTATGCAGAAAGCAAGAATCTTTCCTTCTTATCAAATACGTATGATTAGTGGTCAACAGCAAACCTATACAGATATGAGAACGATCCCCGACGAAAACGTCCCTGTTTACAAGCCCCGAATAAACGAAGAATTTATCGATTTTCATCGAATGCGTACGTATCGATTAAATAGACTTCGTCAAGAATTGATCAAAAAGGATTGTGGCGCATGTCTTTTGTACGATCCGAATAGCATCCGATATGCACTTGACACAACGAATATGCCTATATTCAACATGCATAACCTGCACCGGTATGCCATGGTAACCGCTGATGGGCCTACCGTATTGTTTGAAATGTTCAACTGTGAACATATGAGTGAACATTTAGAACTAGTTGATGAATTGAGAGATGCATTGGCTTGGGAATACTATCCAATGGGCCCTCTCAGAACCAAGACACTTAAAGATTGGTCTGGAGAGATACATAGCATCATGAAGCAACATTGTGGTGGAAACATGCGGCTTGCTGTTGATGTTTGCGACTCATCTGGAATTATGGCTCTTCACGATTTAGGTATCGAATTGATAGAGGCTAAAACAATTGTTGATCGTGCACGGAGGGTGAAAAACGAAGACGAGCTTTTGTGTGTACGAGGCTCCGTTAAAATTGCAGAAATCGGCATTCAACGCATCAAGGAAAATCTGCAGGCTGGTATAACAGAGGAGGAGCTCTGGTCACACTTACATAAAGCAAATATTGAGAATGGTGGTGGTTGGTTAGCTTCAAGGTTATTAACATCTGGTGTAAGAACGAACCCTTGGATGAATGAAGTCAGCAATAAAATTATTGGACGAAATGAACTTGTTGCTTTTGATACTGATCTAGTAGGTCTCCATGGTTACTGGGCAGATGTCTCTAGAACATTTGTTGAAGGCGGGAAGTTTAACTCATACCAGAAAAAGTTGTATGAAATTGCTGCTGAGCAGGTCGCACATAACTCCTCCATGGTAAAAGCAGGCCTCCACTGCCGTGTGATTCAGGAAAATTCATATAAAGTACCCGCTGAGTTTTTTGAGAACCGGTATTTTTGCTTGCTGCATGGAATTGGTCTTAGCAATGAAACACCTTTTATAAATGAGGTCGACGAAATTGACGATGTTCTGGAGAAAGATATGGTCGTTTGTATGGAGAGCTATATCGGTGCAAAAGGTGGTAAAGAAGGTGTGAAAATCGAACAGCAATTTCTCATTACAGAGGATGGTACGGAGCTACTTTCAACCTATCCACTGGAAACATTTTAGTACGTGAAGAAAAGTATTTCCTCATTTGATATTCATAAACACCCCCCAAAAAAATTAATTATGTCATATCAGAAGAAGGTGTTTGACATTATTGCGACATGTGATATAGTTCTTTTGGTTTTGACATTGTGGTAAGTAAAAGAACAAGCAACACTAACAAGAATTTGATAAAGAAGAAGAAGAGATCCTTGTATCTTACAAACACTGATGGCGATAGAAATGACGTTGGAACTGCTTGTAACTACTTGAAAAACTCTATATGCTTGATGTTTTAATGTGGTGTTCCAAAATGTCTCCAAACATACGAAATGGGTTTCTTTCAATAGAACTCCACATTAAATAAGCTTCATTTGTTTGCATTCCTATAACATTAATCTTAAGGGTAATTTTAAATTTCATGTGTATTGAAGGTGTATATAAAATAATGTAAACAGTATATTGCCAGTTCATCTCACTATAAAACCACCCATCGTGCAATGCTATAACTACTTACTGTGAGATTTCCTTATGTATTCCTGTCAACAACATTTAGGATATCTACGTTCCATGTGAATTCTGGGAATTGCATGATGTTTTGCGTTGCATTGTGGAAGACATAACTGACTAGGGAAATTACTTCCAATTAAAATGAAGTGAGTGAGGCATAATACACTGTTATTAAAAACGATATACTTCAGTTGCTGTTCTAGGCAAGTCTTTCTGAACAACAAAATAAATACAACAAAATGAGAATTTTTCATACATCTGTATTCCCATAGTAACTTAATAAAACAGCATTTTTTTAAAGATGGTGTTATTCAAAAAATGACAGCAATTCACAACAACCATAATTAGCCACAGCTCGTATAATTACTTTACCTGTATTATAGTAAATTTTCTGATACAAAATCTTATTATTATTGTTATGAAATTTGTTTTATTAACAACTTAATGTTTAACAGAAAATATTGAGAAAAAAACTGCGTATTTTACTACAGCCTTTCCCTTTCGCATCCATTTGTTTATCCCTACAAGTGACTAGTATTGCATAGTCTAGATAAGAGAATAGTAAATTGTAAGCTCTTAGAAGATCTTTCCCTCATAGCATCCTTCGATTTTACTTATCCAGCCTCGTATCGATGCCATAATTTGATTAAATTTACAATATGTCATGGTAGCGAAAATAGTTCTGTGCTTGCAGTCACAATTTGGTTATTGGTACACACCATTTGAACCAGTGCCCTCCCTGGCTTGCTTACTTTTGGGAGCATTTGTGAACTTCATTTGTTACAATTTTGTTAATAGTAATATCTTATCCGTTGAGAAGATATCAGAGGTGTTACGCCAGTGCTTAATTATTTCTCAGCCAAATTTGAGACTCAATTGCAATTAAAAGTTGCAAATTGTAAAAATCAACATCAATATCTTATTTTCAGTTGTGATTGTTTTCCTTTTCGAGTACGCAGGTAATTAAGAAAACGTGTGTTGTATTTATTTGCGATTAATTTTCCACACAAACATCTTTAATTAGCATCCCAGTCTAAGGATGATAAAACCCTTTTTAAAAACAACGTTTATCATAGATTGATGTTCTTGAAAATTGAGATTCCCATTGTTAGAAAATAAAAACTAACATTTACTCGAAGAAAAAGAATATCCGCTTTTGTTGATATAAGCAATGGATGCGACCACTTCGAGTGCTATAAATGACACACCAAGATACACACCCACCGTTTACAACTATGAGAAGTTTCATAACATATTTTTTAGAAGACGTATCATATATATTTTAAACAGTTAGTACTCAGACCTTTTTTTCTGCTATGTCATGTTCTGAAAATATCATTGGACCAATTCATGTTTTTTTGCTAAGATCAGCAAAACTAAGCTTTGTTGTTTGGTCGATATTTCAGTTGAAGACTGGAATTCAAATTCGAAATTTGCAATGCCATGGTAAAATAAAGGACTGGTAACAAGGTTGATGATGGACAATTTTATAATCTATGAGAAAACAAATGGCGCATGTTTGAACAAAAGCTGTCGCTTATTGGTCAATGTCTGTTTTGATTTCAAAACTGTCAAACGGAATATCTTGTTGCTAGAAGTGTTAGACTCACCAAACCAGTTAAACAGGTTTGGCTGTCACGAACGGTCATGTCAATCTATATATGGTAGTGTTATTGTATTCATCTGGCTATCGTTCTTGATTTGAACAATTGAATGTAAACATTTTGCAATTAAACATGAAAACAAAAGCTCTTATCTTTGTGCAGAAAAAACAACAAACAATTGATCCAAAGCCATGATTGTTATTTCGTCTATTTAACAGAATAAATCGTTTGACCTAACTTCTAGAAATTTCCTTTACCTTCCAGAAAGTCGTATAAATCACAATGCAGCTTAAAGTGACACATTTATACAGCATTTTTCCAAAATGTTTTTTTTTCAGTTTAAAGCAGTTTCCACACACCACAAGTGCTCCAACGGTCAAGAACTAAAACCCATAGCAAGGTTTACCTACGCACTTATCGGTCTGATGGCGCTCCATTGGTGCTCATCTTAAAATCTATTTTTTAAACATCAGAAAAATTTGAGTATTGATGTCATCCAGATTTAGAGAATGATCTTAAAGGAGAAACGGGGGATGACACGCGACAGGTTTCGACTTGAACAGAGTCGAGTTCTTTGCAAAACATCTTTTTATCAAACGAAAGTCAACAACAGCGATCAGAAAGCACGTTCTGTAAATGTTTTGATTGGTCCTTAAGAGTTAAATTAAGAAAATAAAAATATGTAAGATTTATCGAAGCTCAAATTTAGTTAAGCGTTTGATGTTGGCTTTACTATTCATGAGGTGTCCAAAAAAATTCTTATTTTCAACTCGTCATTGCAGATGTCAACCGTGTGCGAAACAATATTTTTTCAAAAGGCCGTAAGTTGTGAAGGAAAGGACCTAAAGAACCTAAAGGGTTTACCACAAGGCAACTAAAATCATGGGAGAGGTTTTTTTTGCTTTTCTGGAACTTTCAGTTAAAGAAGCAGGACATGGTGTAATAGATCCAAATAACCAATTGATCTGGAAAGAACATTTCACACGTCAAGATGAAAAAATGTATTTGACCTTCGTGAGCACACAGCCACTTTTTTTTCTACTGGAAGTAGTGAACAAGAATAATTTTCATCAATGCTTTTAAATTACATAATTGACATTGAAATCGAGATTGAACACAGGGGGTAGAATTCAGCTTACCCGCAATTTCATCAGTGTCTTGAATTTCATAAACGAAGTATCTGGGTTAACGAGCATAAAAATCGAGAGCACGTTAAAAGTTGTTTCTATTTATATGAAAAGTTCATCTAGATAGATATCGGCAGATGCCAGGCAGGTGCCAAACATTCCCAATCTCGAACCCAGGATCTCTTGCCTTCGCCGCTATCCGTATATCGAAAAGGCAACAGACCCTGGGTTCGAGGTTGACATCATTTCCTCCCGATTCCCTGTGTTTTGTCTGACCTAAAAGTCACTGCGATGAAGAGCATTTTATTGAAATAGTGTGTGTTTCTATGGAAATGCACTCCTTCGAATTCTTTTTTAAACAAATTTCTTAGCGGGTATAGTAAATCCAATCTCCTTTTCATTGTTATAATAAGAGCCCCTAATCATTCTCAGGGCGTTTTTGACGAAACACTAACACTAAAAATGTCAATCATACAGACTTCATAAATCATCCTTTACATTTGCACAAGATTGACCAAGTTTTACGAAATTCCCAAATTAGCATTATTCTATTGCTTCGAAGTTTTAAGACAGCAACTTCGTACTTACCATAAATTGAGTGGCCTAAGCACTAAGAAGGGAGAAGATAGTCCTAGCTTTAAAAAAAAACAAACTCTATCTCAATTAAACGCATATTGGATTTACTCAGATAAAATTTCTTGTGTCAAGTATAGTTTTCAGTGCGCATGTGCGATAGACCAAGTTCGTCATTTTGTTCGGCGGTTCGTTCGTATTTCTCCACGGTCATTTCTGGATCTGGATCAGGAGCATATGTATTCTATGGGAAATAAATGACGAAAATATAATACGACGAACCAGTCCACCAATCACATGCGTTGAAATCGTTCAGACTCCTCGCATCATTGTACACATATCTTATATCTGATTATATGCCCACTTAACTTGCATCTATTTAGACGATTCTTCTTAAAGATACTGAATCATCAATAAATAAAAAAGCGGGCTGCATACTAACATCATACACTAACATCAACAAGGGTATCCACCATTTGAACAATAAGAAATAGGTCTGGAGACGACTCAGTGTGCTGTAGTCCATTCACCAATGGCCTTGCGAGAAAGAAGCAGTTACTTATTTCTTTTACCAGTTAAATGTAGTACGAGAATGTTTAAAACCTTTTGTATTCGTGGTTGAAGAAGGGTGGGTCAATCAATATCAATACCAATACATAAAATTACTAGATCTATTAGTACTAGATTTAGAGTAAACAAATTTAACAGACTTTTGTACTAAACATCCAAAAGTGTACGACTTATTTTGTCCCGCAGAATATACAACAAAATTATGCATAACTGCATTATCTCACACATGATCTGTCACCACGAAAGTCTTTCCTTTTCCCACCAGAATTGCTTTTATTTTCCATAGAGATTTGTATATCTTCTGAAAATGTTTGAAAAAAATAAGGACCTGTTGTTGCTTCTTGTTGGGGAAGTTTTAAAAATAATCAGAAACCAGAGGCAGTCATTCGTGGAAATATTCAAATGAAATTCGAGAATATATAAACACAGCCGGATTTACGCATGGAAGTGAGCTGGCCCGGTTAGCCGGGCTGGCTCACTTAGCCGAGACAATTTCATCTCGCCTTTATATGGAAGCGGGCTGGCTCACCTTTGTATTTTTTTGTTTATCAAATAGTATGCGCATGTTATGAAATTAGCCCGCTCAGCCGGGCTAAGCCGGTTGTGGATGTTTATATGGAAAATTTTCATCCCACTGAAGCGAGATCTCGGCAAATTGAACCGAGATCTCGCTTAGGCGGGCTGGCTCGGTTTTCATATAAACACATTCGAATAAAAACATATATTTCTTAATGTAAGTGAGATCTCGCTTCCATATAAACACCCCCTTAGTGTCAATAATGTTGACCTCATTGATTTACACAAACAAACATTTGTTGCCCGAGTTACCGTTTTCATAGTTGGTTGTAAACAATTGGCATGAGAGACTTTGCAGGGTTGGAATTAAGGATTCGTTATTCGTGAATCACGAATCAATTTCTTGTTTCTACGAATCAAGAATTCGTAAAACTCTCATTTTTCACGAATCGTTTTTGAAATTTTTAACTACGCATAGCGCTGCTCAGTTATTGAACTCAAATGTAAATTGGAATATGACATCATAAACGGGAAGGTGGAAAAACTAGTGTGCAGCACTTGTAAAAGATGCAAAATAAAAATAAATTTCTGATCAATGATTCGTAAAAACTCGTTTTTCTTTACACCTTCTCATTCGTATTGCGCAACAATTTTCTCCATTTCGTTTATTTCTTTGTTAAGCTCAGGAAAAAGTCAGTCGAAAAAGAAAATTTCGATCCGGAAAAGTATTTTTCGGCCGAAATTTATTTTTTTTTTATTTTCATTACTTCTTTTCTCTTCAGAAAGCTTCAATTTTAAATGTAAACAAAATGTGGCTGCGATAAATATCATTTTTTTGAAACAAAAACAACTATTGAAACAAAAACGTTTAAAAAGAAGATTTTGAGTTAGGAAAATTTTTGCGGAAAGATCTTGGAAAGGAGAATTCCATCGGTTTGTGAAGGAAATTATTTGACCATGAATCGTTTTTCAAATTATTTCGCCTTCTAACTGCGTGAAAAGTTGTTGCAGTATGTAGCACAAAAGATAACAAAATCATCTAAAGACGGGAGTGTATTTCAGCTCAAGAGCGATTTGTGCGTTACTACTTTAAGATACACCGTTCTCATCTCTACACGTCGCCATCTTGTTTTGATGTTGATCTTTAAAAAATGCGCAAGTCAGCTTATTTAAAGCAACTTGAATGGCTCTCTATGATTTTTCGAGCGAAAAACACAGAAAAAGTTGAAAATTTTCAACTTGTTCGATCATGCTGAAGTTTTCGAGTCGAAACAAAATTACCATAGCAACCCGTGACATACGTGTGTTTCTAGTAGAAATTTTCTTTTTCGACTGATTTTTTCTTAAGTGGAAACGCAGCTTTAGAGAATATTTCATTCGTTCGCACGTGCCGCATTAGCGCACGTGTAACAATAACGAAAAATGATATACGGTACAATGTGCCGTCCAACACTTCTTTGAGATTCCATGGCTGCAAAATACTGTAATAATGACAGCTGTATTTTGCGAAAGTGTTTTCAAACGGTGATCCATTTCCGTCAAAAACATTAGATCTTATCTTTCCTGGGCTATAAACAAACAAATTTTTGTTTTAGATGATGGTAGGATCTGTTAAGATAATAAAAACAGAGACTCCTATGAAAAACAAAAAACATAAACAAATAGATAGCGATCATACTTGTACTTCGCATAAAACGTAAAAATTTTCTAATTTTTTCACGAAGCGATATTTTTTTCTTAATTCCAACCCTGCTTTGCTAATGAAGAAATTGCTAACATTAAAACTAACTCCAAGAACATATATTAGGAAAATAATGAAAAGTGTATGTGGGTTTGTAAGGTCTACATAGAACGTATGCAATTTCAGAAGAAGGGAATTACAGTTTTTGAATCACACTGTTGTTGTTGTTGACTCTGCTGATTAGTGAGATTAAGTAAAAGTTCAACTTCCATCACAGTATTTCCTTATTCAGCCATTTGCTTTTATGTTTAATTGAATCAACATTTTGTGTTCCTGTTGATTAGTTGTTTACCACGAGCGAATTTTTGACATACGAAAACGTTTATTACGTAATCGATTTTACCAAAACAAATTCGCTATATGTAAATCCGACTTAAACCTTTCCTGAATATTTGTTTATACTCCGTGTTATGACCGAACCAACAAATGTGGTTGGTTATGAAGATTAAACACTCTAAACCATTCAACTTGAGAGTAGCGTTTACTGAGAACTATTAATTTGATACAGGTATGATGTAAGGAGAATTAATGGAGAGAAAGAATTCTTAGAATAAATAAACGCATAGCACTTAATGTCATTATAGATTATTAGCCTCTATGTTATAAAGGAAAACTACGTCTTTCAGATAATTTTCTCGGAAAAGTAACATAAGAACATCTTGTCAAGACTTGTTTAAAATCGACAAATAAGATACTTTTCAGGACAGAAAACTCTACTTTACCACGAACATCAAAACACAAAATGTGTGCCTTGTATATTGAATCGTTTGTTCTATCAGCTTGTGAAGGAATAGCAGCTGGTGTCATCGAAAACTTCAGAGTAAACGATAACAACATCACTTCGGAAGAAAATGACGAAAATGAAGGACGAAACACTTTGTTATTAATAAGAACAGAACGAAACAGTTTGAACGATTTCTACATTTACGATCCTGATGATGTGATTTACGAGGAATTTTCGTCGCCAGATTTATATGAAACTGATGATAGTGAGAGAACAGATGCAAGTGAAGTCGAAAAAACAAATAAAGAAGCACAGTTCCGATGGAGAAAATACAGACCAGCACCCTGCACGTGGCTTGTATACTGTTTTAAAGAAACGTTTTATATTTTGGTGTTAAGCAGTGCCTTTATCGCGCTTCTATCCATCTTAATCATGTTTATAGACATTAATACTGTCGACGTTTGCGCTACTATCAAATGGAAGAATATTCCAATTAAAATACAACGTGTCCATGTTACTGTGGAAACATTTCAGGGTTGGCTGATACAGTTTCTACATTTCGTTACAATGCTGTTTTTCTTTGGATGGGATGTTATTGGTCCAATGCATTTATTGGAAATCAACTTAGCTGCTGCTTTCCTAGATACAGTGTACAGGTTGTACTTGCAGGTCTATGATGTTTACGGTATTTCATGGCTTAGCATACCGTTAAACATTCTTTGCTGTAGTGTTATAATAATTAACAGTTACAAACTAGCTTCCTACTTCTGTCCACATCGTAAACGAAAAAGAGCTTTACTGACATTTCAGTTAGGCTCACAATTCTTACTTGGCGCCAATTTGTTGTTCATAATTGTTTATGCCATCATTCCTTGGTTTATTTCTTTACCACCCAAGAAACAAGCAATTGTGGCGGTTTGTGCACCCATATCTGGAGCTATATGTAAAACTGTCGTCAGAATACTCATTCAAAATCTGCATTCCATCGAACACCCCGGAAAATCCTATATACTGGTTTTTGGAATATATGCGTATGCACCAATTGTTTACCGAACTTTACAAGCTGAGATCGAATCATTCCAATATTTTGCAATTTTATGCGTGGCGCATGCGTCTGTTGGATTATTAGAACGTCTGTCTGTTGTATTGAGGGATCACTTTTATGTTTGGTTCTACAAAAAGATATTAAGACGTGAGCAGTTCGATTCCAAAATTGGTTGCTTTCGAACCCCAAGAACGCAGCGTCTGTTGACGGACCTAACTCTCACAAATATCATACATGAAGTATCTTCTTTGATATTAACAAATGGTTTTGTACAATTATATGCATTCCAATTTGGCAAGAATGACCGTGGAGAACGTTTTGCCAGCGACAAAATTCTCAAGGAATTCCTGTTGAGGACTGTTTTGGCGATTACTGTGGAATATGTTTTTGGTGTTTTCGGTGTTTTTATCATGACATGGTACATGAATCTTCCAATTCTGCGTGTATGGAGAAAAAAATGGAAATCAATGCTTTTCAGAAATGTAATCATGACCGGAATATTAGTCATGTATACAACACATTATTTGGTGAAAGTGGTGGACGGGAAATATGACCTCCAATTAAAAGTGAATGAAACAAGACCTTGTGAACCTTCTCAATTGTTATTTTTCAAATAACGAAGACACACGTTTTTGGAGATTCCACTGATATATAAACTGATAGAACCATAAAAACAATACATCTTTTTACGTCTTTATTGGTATCTTCGGTGTACATTTTGCGAAGAAGTGATTTTGAAAAGAGTAAATGAAACAGCGTTCATAAATTTTCAAACAATTACTTTAAATAAAGAAATTTTGGCGCGGAGAAAATTTGGCGCAAATTGCTTAAACTCGCCAAATTAAATCCACGGCAAATTTATTTTTCTGCAACATTTCTTCTTCAGACGTAGTTTTTTCCACTCCTTGCAGTTTAACAAATTTATAGAATCGCTAATTCAGTTACATGAAACATTTTAATTACAAACTTTAAAGATAATGAACTATCGCATGGAGAGGTGAGGTTCGCACTATAGTGATACCAGTAGAAATAGAACAATTGGAAAATGGGCCAGGAATGAGCAGTTGTTTGTTATTAACAAAGTAACCACATAATTGGCTCTTTCCTGGACATTATCTTATAAGAAAACTGCTGAGACACATTTTTCTCGACCCTGTGATTCATTATCTTTAAAATCTTTTTTTCAGTCAATGAACATCGATGCCTTTCATGCTTATTCGGTAGTGATTTATCAATACCTTATCGGGGATAATTTCGTCGGGGAAAAGTGACGAAAATTTCCCCGACGATAAGTTTGAAAAAGTGGAAGCTATAAAAATATATTAGTAAAATTGTGGAAATTTTCCACCGACGAAATTATCCCGATAAGGTAAACAATTCTATTACCTTATTTGCATTAATTAATGCGGGATAAAATCTTGTGATATAAATTTTTGTAAAATTAATCCCGCAAAATCGCTCAAAAACAAGCATTCGTAAAAATTTGTCTCGAAACATTTTTTCAAAAACAGATACTCGCAAAATTAATGTCGCAAATTTTTTTCAAATTTTCCATATTCGCAAAAATTTGTCCAAATCTTTTCTTCTTTGAATTTCATTTTTTGAATTGGTACTTGTTTCGTTATTCCCAAACTGTAATTCTTGAAAGTCTTTCTTTGACGCATAAAAAAAAATTGTTTCAAAAATCCGTTTTTTCATTCGTAAAAATAAGTATCGCAATTTTTTTCAAATGACCATGATTCGCAAAAATAAGTATCGCAAAATGCAAGTTTTTTCGGTCTTCATTCGCAAAAATAAGTATTGCAAAAGTTTATCCCGCATTAATTAATACGAATAAGGTATCCTGTTTATAGATGGTATAAAAATGCACTTCTTCGCAGTGATTTTTCAACAAAGTTGACCACTTAGAAGAACCATATGGCACAAATCGGTAGCAACATTTTAAAACGAACTCGCAGTATACAAACCAAGTAGATCTAAACTTATTCGTCTGAAATTTCATGGTAAACTTTGCTATCCTTTGTTATCTCCTAGGCCTAAGTTACACTGACGCCAATATACTGTACAAAAGGCAACCATGAATACGTTCATTTTATTTTTTAATGAAAATATGAGAGCTTGGAAGCACGAGACATTACCAACAACAAAATCATAAGTTCATTTCAAGTGATGCTTCAAAATGAATCAAATTGTCCCATAGCGATTTTCAGTTAAGCAGAACATACGATCAAATGATGAACTGAACCTTCAAGAAATACGGCACCCCTTACTATCATTTAGTGGGAGTTTTATAATATTGTTATATTATACACACTGACCTGTAAAAACGAATTTCCAACTGGGTCATCGAGAATCACTGTAACTAGGTAATCTCCATTAGCAATCTAAAAAAAATAAACAACAAAATCTTAAGGAAATGAGAGAACTGAGCTAGCGTACCACAAATTGTTTGTTTGTTACATCATAAGGAACGGTCTGTGCTGGCAGTTCATGTCAGAATAATTGCGAATTCAGTCTTTGTTAAAGGCATGACCAGACTTAGAAGTTGTCCTTTTTGAAACTGTCCTCCTTGTACTAGATTTTTACTTTGACTCCTTTTTCTGGTTAACGAGAGTATTTGACTACCTAACCAAACTACAAAAGGCTTTTCTCCACTCCCATAGGTACCACAAAAACTACCATTATTCGTTTTTAATGAGCGTGCACTTGGGAAGACATTATGTGGTCTACTATCGAGTACTGCTCATTAAAAACCATTAATTACCACACTATGTATGAAAAGCATATCTCACGCGAAATATAAACGTTGTCGAACTCCTTAATTGTAACGCCCAACCAAAGAATAACGCCCAACCAAAAAATATTGCGTCAATTTACAATTCAATTGTATGAATTTACACGCTATTGTCACATCACTTGTGCTAACAACATACCTTATATACTTGTCTATTGCACAACCAGGTGATAAGTCAAGGAAATAATGGTACTTAGAGCTTCTACTTACTTGGTCTAGTTTAGTTAAGATCGATTTGAAATTGTTATTTTTTGCGCTATCGCCCGATTCGAACGGGTTGGCCTTTCCCAACTAAAACAAGGAAAGTAAAATGAAATAATTTCATTTAAGACAGAAAGATAGAAATAACAACCTTATAATCTTCATTTGCAAAATTTCGTCCTTGCACCACCTCTCGTGATCAACTCAAGTGCCATATCGTTATTTTGCTATTTTTTTTTACCAACGATAGCCTCTTCAGTTCCTTAATGTACTGCTATTAATGAGGGTCCTGCGAAGGCAGCCTTAGAGCATTTAAAGCCCCATTTTTGGATACGGAAACTATAATGACAGAAGCCGCTCAACTAGACACAACATTCACTAGACGTAATTCCTACTCTCTTGTTGAACAGAGAGAAGTGATTTATACTGCTATAGTCGCTGGCATGGCTCGGTCGGGGATTTGACCCACCCACTGCTCTACCACAAGGTTATCTATCAGTCAGTGCACAATAATATTGTCCTACAACAGGAGCCTATTGTAAATCACTTTAGAAAGACATCGTCGTATAAAACACATTTAAAAGACGACATCCTATACACTAACCTGTTCCTTGACGTTTTCGAATAGCCCCTCCAACGTAGTGAATCGCCCACCCATACTGCAATGACTCACTTGGAGGTCGATCTCTGGAATATACACCTGACAAGTTTCACTCTGCAAAATAAGGGTATCATCATCATCATCATCATCAAGAAATCGACTTTCATACTAAAGTTATTTCGCCATTACAATGAATAACAAAAGGAAAACTGACCACATCAGGTGGAGGAAGAACGAAGTATCACTCCAGTATTCATAAAACTCAGTTCAAAAGGAATGCCAAGGTGCGACATAAGAAGTTATTATTTTAAGATACAATTGAAATCACATACTTCCAGTACGACAATCGCACCTGTATGGAGAGTAAACCATGACTAGACTAACAAAAAACAAGCTTGAAAATGAACAGACTCACAGTTAAAACATCTCTGGACAAATCCGAGTTATGTGTCATTTTGAAGGTAATCTTAGTCCCTTTTTCTTCAATAGCACCTATAAAATGGAAGACAAGAGATAAGTTACCATTGATACATGCTTTGTGCTTTAAAGATTTTCCAGCAATGATGATATTTAATAATGAGGGTCTTAAACCATAACATATAAAATTCAAATAGGGTCTTGTAGTACCGTTAACGCTAAATATTGCCAGCCTCCAACGAAAACCCCTGGCAATTTTATTTTATCAACTGCTGGTCTTTCTCTTAAGAAACCTAAAATAACTCAATTATACTGAACTCACAACAAAATGGAGTTTAAAGCCCCTTTAACGAACTCATTTCTTTAAATACCATTAACAAATCCAAAGCGAAATACATACTAGTGCACAAAAGGGGATTTGGTTTGTCGGTTCACTGACCATTAAAATGCATGAGAGTACTGGTTAGGTTTTACTTAGAAGGTGATTGCCCTGCATTGCCCTCCTGTCGATCTGAAGAAAGGTGATGATAGACTCTAACACAAGATACAAGACTAAATTAAGTCCTATCTGCCATAGCTTTTTAAAACTTGATGAAATAAGTTGCCAAGTCATCAAACTGTAAGTTAAGTGCAGTCGACGTTTAGCTCAAACTTAAGATAAATTAAAATTTTTCTTGCTTATGCAAAAACCTAAACTAGAAATTGATATTACATACACATATAGTACCAATTTGAACGTATGCAAATAAAGAGATACCTCCAGCTTTGACTTCGTTTGTTTTATATCCACAAGCATCACAATCTGTGGCCATTACTATGACTTCCTTGAAGTGAGGGATGGCTGGTACACTTCAAGTTAAGGATAACACCAAGACACGACAATATCAACATCATTACAAATCAGATGATACGAAACCAAAGAGTATAGCTTTTAAAGATGCTAGTTTTTTAAAAAAAAACATACAAAAAGGATCTTAAGCGCGACTGAAAAGATACCCACGACTTTCATCTTGGTCTTGGTGGGAGTTTGACAGGAAGAACAATTCGTTTCAAATTCCAAAACCTTTGAAAATAACGATTCAACATTCAACTGACTAAAACCAATGCTGGTGATGGAAACCTTAAGTGGATCTCAGTAACGTGTCATCAAAAAAATGTTGTTTCTATATCTTCTTGTTTGAACCTGGTTGTAAGAGGAATGTGTATCATGCCTAGATTGCACAAACCTCATACACTATGAATAAACTTTACCTCATCATTGGACACACCTGAAAAAAATAATCAAATTGATTATATTCAAATAATCAAATAGACTTAGTGGAAAAACAAAACTTGTAGCTGTCATGAAGAATGGATAACCATTCTTATTGTGTTTGATAGACTTCAACAAGATTAAATCTATGGTTTTTCTGTTTTTAAGGAAGTATTCTCACCACTATCATCTTTAGTTATTTGAGAGGTGTAATCTTCAACAATGCCAAGTTTTTCGTTTTGCTCCTCTGTTCTTACAAAAAATTCTTCTGCCAGACATGGGTCTTTTTCAGGTCCGAACGGATTCTCAACAAAACTGTTACCCGATGTATCTTCCAAGACAAATGTGAAGGGAGTATCACCAGCTTTGAGTTCTTCAATTTTGTAGATGATGCCATCAATTTTAGCAGCAACTTCAGGCTGCATGATCTAAAACACAATCTATAAAATAGTTTTCATTTCATATCAGCAAACAATTACGGAGCATAATAGAATGGTTAACGATTGGATGATAATAATACCTTCCGCACTGGTTGCTGACTTTGTAAATCATCAACTGCAGCAGATAGCAAGCCTTCCAGTGTTGTTAATTCTACAAAGGAAAAAAAAAAACATTTAATAACTTTTTAAAGGCATATAACCAGTTTTTGGGCCAATATTGAGATCATGTGCTTTAAAGTTTTGTTGGTTCCTACAAAAAAATTGATGCGAAATTTGAAAAGTTGAACGTGAGAAACTTTAGAATTAAAACCTTTCAAAATTCCTATACATCAACAAGAGAAAAATTCCATGGGTTTTTTAAGACTCAAAGAAATGCAGTGTACATGAAGCTTACATATTCAAAGATACTTAACTAAAGAAATTACTCTGAAACTTCTAATATTTCTCTCCGTTATGGCTATTATTATCCAACAAGAAACAGAAATATTTTATCACTCAATGCAAAGTTAAATTTTATTCAAATGATCACTACATTACATGGGTTCAGTAACCCATGCCCACGTTTATCAATAAAAATATACAAACATACACAAAAATAAGGTGGATGAATAATACATGATGAATTTAGGCAAATATAAAAGCATTTTAAGAGGAGTCTATCCCAAAGTGTTTGCAATTTTCAGGAGAATTACAATAAAACATACTAATCTTTACAGCGAGAATAAAAAAATTATTGTTTTGCCCAGCTTCTTTTTACCCACATAAATATTTTAGAACCATGAAAAAAAGAGCAAAATCACGATGGCGTTTCCGCAACTGTACCTCCTTTTGAACCAAATGCAGGAGCTTCAAAGTCAATCTCATTAATACGATACATTGCTGATGTCTGTTTCACAATTTGACGATTTAACATCTACAAGAAAATAAATCATAACTACAAAAGATGTAACGAAGAAGAGAAACATTGGAAAAACATCAAGACACATGAAATGCTGGTAAAATGTTTAGACAAGACTAGGCGCCAAGGCGGCGTCGCTTGCCGCCCATGTCCACCTGCTCTGTATCACTGTATCAATAAACATCAAATTTCCTTATAAACGGCTCGTACAACTTGTGTTCAGCCAGAAGCAAATTCGAAGTCACAACCTCTGGTGTGCAGTCAGTGTTACATCAGTGTTACATCAACTATTTTTCAGGTTTTTCATGTGTTACTTATTTATTTTTTAAAACCAATCAATTATCAGTGCAACAATACACTCAAAACGTAGAGAGAAAAAACTTGAACTTATTATTAGCTTTTCTTTTAAAAAGGTTACGCACTCCAACATGGGTGCTATCAAAAGTAGGGGGAAAATGGTTTCTCTTCT
This sequence comes from Turritopsis dohrnii, assembly GCA_027922465.2. Classification (NCBI taxonomy): domain Eukaryota; kingdom Metazoa; phylum Cnidaria; class Hydrozoa; order Anthoathecata; family Oceaniidae; genus Turritopsis; species Turritopsis dohrnii. Next base: position 17,821 of record BQMF02000511.1, read on the forward strand.
TAAAAAGATCACAAGGGAGGAGAAAGAAAGGCACGTGGAAAATGAATGAAGTGAGTAAAAAACATGTTCGATCAGAAGCGCATAACAATTAAAAAAAGAAATTACATTACTAAAGAAAAGCAAAAAAATATTTTGTTTTATGATACTCTTTTTTTACCTATCGGTTTTTAAACATTTTGATTGCTTGAAAAAAAAGTTCACCCGTTTCAGAAAGTCAGGCAAGCGTTAGGATACACTGGCAAACTGAACATGCTGCCACGTTCTGCCACTGCTGCTTTTTGTCCAAAATGTGTAATAAGTTAGTTTCTGTGTATTTAGTTGATGTATTGTTTTCAAAGCCAAGTCAACGGTGGTCCTTGGACTATAAAACTAACAATAATAATAAAAACAAAACGTTATTCCTATTGGTTCACCGCCAAAAAAAGTAATGTTCAATTGGGGTTGCAATGTATTTGTTTCGAACTCACGTCGCACACAAAAAAAGAAATAATTTTGCTCACAACTCAATCTACCATTTTGCGGGACTTACAGACAAACAGAGAATCCGCTATTAATATATATAGATAACTAGATAAATTGGTCTAATTTTGCTGGACGTATATCTTCACATGTGATTTTCCCATTAAAAGGAATCTGAAATATGATGTCATTTCCGCAACAATATTGTTTCAGGGCTATTTGTTTATGCAGTTGGATGATACAAGGTTTCGCTCCTTCATAGTATGAAAGGAAGGTAACCGCTCGTTCTATTAGTTACACAGACCCAGTTCGAAGGAAAACTCCAAACCAGGCGGGATTTGAACCCACGACCTAGGAATTCTAGTCCTATCGCTCTACCAACTGAGCTACCGGTTCATGGTATTCAATCCTCATTATCAATATGTAACTAGTGTTGCAGAGAAATCCATCTCCGACGTGATGTTATTGTGATTCGTGTTGGAATCCACCAACTACTACGAAAAGTTTTCCTTCGAACTGGGTCTGTGTAACTAATAGAACGAGCGGTTACCTTCCTTTCATGCAGTTGGATGACTTTTCAATTAGCCAATTAGTCATCCAAGTCATTCATCTTTAGTGCAGGATGGATGAATTGGGTGAATAAGAGAAAATCCTTAAAAGGTTTGTCTTATCCGATTTATTTATGTACATTAACATACATCTGGTTGTTTTGGTATTGACAGATAATTGGATACTAAATTAAACTAAACTATCCTTCGTTGTCAATTGAGCACAAAAACTTTGATAAGTTGACTGTGTTTTTAAAGAGTATTCTCCTGCTCGATTAACTAACTCAAAGAGCGTTATAGCGAACGCTAGCGCAATTGCACACCTCATAATGAGAACACTGTTTAAAGTACATACTTGTTTATCTTTTACTGTTAACACAAACCGTATCCCTTTCTCTTGAATCTTGGAGCCAGGTTGAATTTCATTATTTTTCCAACCACAGTGTGCACATTCAAATGACATAATTATCACCTCTTTGAAAAAAGGAATCTTCGTCAGAAGTATGCGCGTCATGCCCTGAAATAAAATAGAATCATTATTCAAATTGAAAAGTTTCGTTATGTTGCAGGACTTTCACTTCCAAAATTGAAATAACCACCAATTTCCCTAAATTACATAAACAAATTTTCAAGCTAAGTAAAATAGACTTTGAAATCTTGATTTGCAAATTAAAGCTAACACTACCAAGGTACCAGAAATTGAAAAACCAAGTTTGTAATCAACACAAAGGACAAGGTAATTGATTTTGAGCATTTGACTTTCACTTATCAATAAACCAACCATTACACCAAAGCAAATGTTATCTTACATTTTCTTCACATTGTACACATACACTTTCCATTTCAGTGACCTCTGGACTTTCATCATCTGCATTGATATCACGAAATAATGGCTTCTTATCTTCCATACTGTATTTTATATAATAATTTAATCTAGAAAATATTGATAAAATTAAATTAATCCCTGGAAAAAATAAGGGATGAATTAGTTTAAATTGGCACTGTTATGTATCTATTTTACCTATTATCTATGACATTAAAAAATCTGCTGTATGCTGATATATATTAAAAACTTTCTTTAAGAATGTTATAGACAATCTGTCAAGGGAAATTGTTCATGCTGGTTATGCCAAGTCATTTTGGTAAAATTTACACATGTATATTCTTTAAAATCGATTTTTAGTTGCAAAAAATGGATTCAAAATAATCGGAAAAGCGATTTGAAAACAATTCTATGGAATCGGAAAAACAATTCACTAGAATCAGAAAAGCAATTCTATTGGAATCGGAAAAGTGATTCATTAGAATCGGAAAAATCATTCACGTGAATCAGAAAAGCGATTTCGAAAATCAATTTGTAAGTCAGAAGTGATGTTAATTATAAGAATAAAAATGATTCGTTAATAGGATTTTCATCATCGTAGATTCTATGTATCATAATAAAATAGAAGTATTAAACCTCACATTATTTTTTTATTTATTACTACTTGTCATATTAAGTTTTGTAGAATAGAAACAAATAAAAATTTATAAATCTATAAAAAATTCCACAGAAAGTTTGTTAAGTCTCAGCTTTCTTCAGGGAACTTATAAACAAATCTGGTTGTTGATGTCGCGGCATGGTAAAAAGTACCAATTTTGACTTTTACTTACACATTGTACATTTTCCATTATTAAAAAATTTTACGCCTGTTTAAACCAATGAGAATCCTTCTCGGCTGGAATTGTGCAAATTTGTTCTGTATTCCGTAATTCATCTCTATATATTTATTATGTGAAACGTTATTACCACGAGGCCTCTTTCACAAAATGACACCGAAGGATATGGTTGCACTCATATTGAATATAACAAGTCTGCAACATTGAGTGCAACCATCAAATATAATGCTAGATAAAACAAAGTAAGTTGACTAATGATTGAAAAAAGGATACATGAATCGTTGTTCAAAATATCTTTTAATGTTGTATTTTAACTTTTTTTAGATGAAACAAAAACACGTTGATTTCCCGAAATAGAGAAATCGTTAAAATGTAAGTATGGAAAACATGCAATGCTACTATATTTTTGTGATTCAATCATAGTTTTTTTAACTTCCTTGGTTTAGTTTTTTAAACATACTTCTCCAACTGTAGTGATATGTCATGAGGAAACCAAGTTCTATAGCTAGCTCATTATTTCAATTACATAGGGAAATCGACAAAATGTAAGTGTAAAACAACAATGTCTCGTAGCAAATTCACTTTTTCTAAACTTCTAAACTATTTTAATTTTCTTATTTTACTCCTATAACTTTTTAGTTTCAAAGTAAGTTTCTGAACACCTTCCTCCCATGCTTCTTTGTGTACATTAAAGGTTGTGTATGCATTCATTTTGATTACCCTGACGCTGTGCGGGTCTAGCTTGCAGCATCAGTGATTGTAGTCTATTCAAAGTATATACTTGTAAAAAAATTTAATGTCCAAAATTTCTTTGTTTTCAGTTCCATTTTTCATTGTTTTTTCTTAAGTTTTGGTTTTTTCAGTGTCTAAGTGTTTTTTGTGTCTCCCTGTCTTTTCCCCTGTGTTCTCATGCCCTTTGTTTCTCTTGTTTCATGCATTCACACTTTCTTTTGTTTCATTCAGTCCCCTAGGTCATTATATTTTATTGCATTATTATTTTTTACACTTTTGGATCATAGCTTTTTGCATATCTTTTTTCAGTTTTTTGATCAGTCCTCGCCTAGCTCTCATAGAGTAAGCAAATCAAGTTTTTACTTCAATAATAATAATAATTTTTTTTTTTAATTCAACTTTTCACATCACACCTTTGGATCACAGTTGTTGTACACTGGCTACCTGGTAGGTTTTGCTTTGTGTTTTTTCTCTTAGCTTGTTTCAGTTTGTTTGTTTTTTTGTCAATCACATTCAAGTTTAGTTTTTGTTTAATTTGTATTCAGTTTATTTTTGCGATTGTAATTTTCCTTTTTCAGTTTGAACATACACACAAGTTACAAACATGTCAGTCTTTTTGTGATCCTACCACAGTGATTGCCTTTAAGGTTTGAACTTAATAATTCCTCCTTCGTGAATGATGCAATTATGAGTGTAAAAACGTAGTCGAGAAATAGGTTGTTGCGTGTTTCTCTAGGTGCATCTGCACAAGCAGCTCCACCAGGCAGCCAGTAGCCAGAGCTTGGTACAACTGGCAAAGGAATTGACATTATATACAATGGCGGAAGCGGTGTCTGAAAAGTTGGTAGGTATGCAAAAACATATCAGATGGCTGCTTGTCAGATGTTGTTGGTGGTGGTGGTGATGGTAATGATGGTGATGGGGGTGGTGGCAATTCAAATGTTTCCACATCTTTCTCACGGTCATGTTGTAACAATGATGTGAGGACTTTAAGGGTTTTGATAACAGTACCAAGAACACCTGTTATCTGCTGCAATTGTTTGTTCAGCTCCTCATATTGATGTTTTTGCTCCTCTTTAGTTCTTTTGAGGTGTCCCTCTATTCTACCCAATCGAGTATTTTCCTACACTTCACCATCAAGGGTACATATAACTAGGATCGTAGGATGTAATGGAATCAATTTTCTTCACCTGAAAGGAAGGATAGCGAAAAATCTATTACGATCTCCTCTGCTTTGGAACTATAGTGGAAGTAATGGAGAAATCAGAAAGTTTAAGTTTGAATTGCATTCAAATATTCTCGTTTCTACAGTTGTATCAGATAGAACTAATTTCACTTCATCTGTTTCATTGTTTGTTTATTCATACACACCAGCTTTTATTAAAACATGCATGACTTATACAAAATTGTATATAACTTAAGTCTAACTAAAGGAAGGATATTGTTTGTAGCTGGATATTCGACTGAACTTTGAAAATCTAGTGAAGGCACCTAAAGTGTTAGAAAGTCCATGTAGTAATAATTATTTGCTAGGTATTCAAGTTTCACAGTATTTTTGTTTTGATGTTTAATTTGTTTTATTGTTACTTTAGTTTACTTACAAGTGCATAGGAGCCATCATCATCTTCACCAATGTCAATGATGTCATAGTTATTTGAATGAAATTAAAACGAATACAGTTAGTGCCACTGTGTGGATTGGAAACATAAAAGTGTTTCACATAAGCATTCATAATTTGCAAATGAGTAAGATCTAGATTTTTCATCAAGCTTAAAAAGATTGCAATACCATTTCCTTTGTGGATCTTAAGGTATTTTAGTCTGTCAACGATTAAAAGAGCGATTTGAATGTAACTTGAAGGAGAACGAACGTTAGATATTTTTTTCATCTTAACTCTCCGTCTTAAACATCAGTAACAGCCTCCAAAGTTTGCTTTTGCAAAATTCAATCAATTTGGTCCCAAAAAACTATCAGTAAACAACTTTGCATACCTTTCGGTGATGTGACGTCAATGTTGCAGATGCTCGTGAAATCATTCTGAATGTTATATGCAGTGTCATCAGTGATATAAACCATGGAGGTGTGTTACCTAACTAATAACAGTTTCTGGCGAAAACTATCGCATAAGCTCTATGTGTTATTGTCAATGCCGTTTCATTTTAGTTGATTTTTTCTCAAGCATTTTTTCATATTCGTGTTTATCTATGTGACGAGGAAATTCAAATTCAAGAACAGTAAGTTACAGTTTATTTATTAACATTTAGCACTTTTTTCACAGCTTTCGGAAAAATTCTGAATTTAGTTTTAATCGTCGATTAAAACACAAGTTGTTCCATGTTATAAGTTTATTGTTCTTGAAAAAAACATTTTAAATATTGTTCAACTAACATTTTTCAATTTTACTTTTTGGTGCTTCATCACAGGCGGCGTTTTTATCATTCAGAATACTTCCTGTTCAGATGTCGTCTTGGTTGGCACAGGAGGGTGAAAGAGTGATTTACTATGAATAATTAATGAGAACCTGTTCGCATGTAGAATATGAGAAACGAAATAATAGCTTGAAAGCTATTACAGAATTTGTGAAAAAAAGAAATGCAGTAGGTTGGGGCACTCCTTGCAACATTGCACTCCACTAATGACGACATGGTACAGTGTAACAGAAGTGTGTGCCAGAACACCAATATTTTCTAATCGGCTAGAATTCCCATCCTCATCTTCGCTTCCGTTACCGTCAGAAGAATCGCTCTCTGAATCTCCACCACTACACAGAGTCCCCATTTTTTGCAGCTCTTCGTTTGAATACTCCAGTTCACTTTCAAAGTATTGGCAATCATCTTCTTCATCAGAGCTATATTCAAAATTTACATCGTCACCCAAAACACTCTTCACTACACACCGCTTCTTGCTTTTCCTTCGTTGCCATCTGCTCTCGTTCTGTTGTGAGCAACATTGACGTCATTATGCAGCATGTTTTCAAAATCAACCGTGCTAATTAAAGTCTGTCTCAATATAATTGGCAGTGGAAACAAATTACCTCATAACTTTTGATAGCCACTTCCGATTCCAAAACTTTTTTTTGCATGTTTTAGATAATCAAAAGCACTATATTTGAATATATTTTTGGTTGAAAAATTCGCGATTGTTAGCGGTTAAATTTGCGATTTAAAAAATAAAGCTTTTTTTCTACTTAAGCTATAACTTTCATTTTTGCACCAGTGGTAGCCCTGCCTTAGGCAAAAAAAGTTTATAAAGTTTGAGGGCAAACCGATGGGTCGTTCAGAAGATATGGGACCCGAAGTACCCCTCAGTAGCGATTTTACGTGAAACATCAAATCTCCAACTTTCAACAAAAAACGGGGGCAATGATGGTGGAACAATTTTTTAAACACATCACATTCAACGATCTTTTAAATTATCTTTTGAGAAACTGTTATTTGTGTTTTGGGAATAATCAAAATTTACTTTCTATTGTATCATACGGTTTCATAGCTTTGTGTTTAAAAGATATCTTATTGTGTTCAACAAAAACGTTTTCAAGATCTGTGTGACTTTTTTATTCCACATCGTTTTAACAATAAAAAAAAATTAAGCTGCTTCCCTTTGTTTTGCTTAATGGTCAACAAACATCAACGCATTACTGTTACACTTTTCAACTTTTAATTGAGCTGTTGATGAAAGAAAAGATAACCCCCGTTTTTTGTGGAAAGTTGGAGATTTGATGTTTCGCATAAAATCGCTACTGAGGGGTACTTCGTGTCCCATATCTTCTGAACAACCAATTGGTTTGCCCTCAAACTTTATAACTTTCTTTGCCTAAAGCAAGGCTACCACTGGTGCAAAAATGAAAGTTATAGCTTAAGTAGAAAAAAAGCTTTATTTTTTAAATCGCAAATTTAACCGCTAAAAATCGCGAATTTTTCAACCAAAAATATATTCAAATATAGTGCCTTTGATTATCTAAAACATGCCAAAAAAATTTTTGGAATCGAAAGTGGCTATCAAAAGTTATGAGGTAATTTGTTTCCACTGCCAATTATATTGAGACAGACTTTAGTTCCACTTTCACTTAAAAACAAGGAATTTGACCCCTTAGAATAAAAAAATAAAAAAATAAAAAATCATTTCTGTATTGAATAGGCTCTACTGATGTCATATCAATAGATATTATGAAAAAAATTTTTCTGATGTTCGTTCTCCTTTAAGCAATACTTGCCCACTCTCAGACGCTTTCCTTTTTCTTGATTGGTTGGATTCCCATTTTATAGATGTACGATTTATTTGTCATTGCGAGTATATTTACCACATAGTCTTTTCCCTTACATTTCAAAAAGCATTCCTTGCCCACCTCAACATCTCCCTGAATGGTGGCAGTTGAATAAATCGCAGATTCATCATCACACGTAAGTTTCATTAATGTGTACTTAACTGCTCGTAAATCCGTTCATGTGTCTGTCCATGCCTGGCGGTATACGCGTCTAGACATGCTGATGAGCCTTGATATTAGGCAAAACAGACATGATCGTGAGATGTCCTAAAATTTTAAATTACAATTTAGCACAAGCATTAAAATAAAATACTACCTTTATAAACAAATCATTTAATTACTGGGAAACTCTATTGTGCATTGAAATTAACCTGGTTCACATTGAGTTTAATAAAAACGATAAAAACAGTTTGTTCTAAAGTTACTAGCAATAGAAACCATCCGCTTACAATTCTTTATTTAGTTGCTCGATGCCATTTCAGTAAATTCCTTGGGGGAAAATATTTATCTTTTCATTTAAAAACCTTTGCCTGCCTGTTGTCTCTTTTGTTTATATACTCACATTCATTTTTAAAAAGAATATGTGATGGTTTGAGGGAAAATCATAACAAGTGATAATTTCTGATAAATTTATCAGTAAATTACTGATTAGAAAACAACAGATTTAATCAGTAATTCGTTCGATTTATCAGTAATTTGTTTTATGAATCAGTAACTGACAAAATAATCGGTAATACTGATAAATATCAGTATCAATTTATCAGTATTACTGATTACTGATAAATTTCAGATAAATTATAATACTGATTAATTTATCAGTAATATCAAAGTAATAAGAATAAAACAAGGACAAGTAATCAGAATTTTAATCAAGCGCTTTTATTAGAGTGATATTGAATCTAAAGAGTGATTCATTAGAATCGGAAAAGCAATTTGAAGCTAAAAATTGATTTGAAAAAATCGCTTTTTGACTTCAAATAATCGCTTTTTCGTTTGTTATTCTTTTCCCATAAACCGTCACATTCAAATGCACATGCAATAAAATATCAAAACATTCTGAATGACGGCCTTAAACAGAGGATGGTACTAGTTTTGCACAGTTTAGAACTAAACATATTGACAAAGAAGGAATAATAGATAGATAATTTCAATGGAAAAAGAAAATATGAATGAGAAAGCTTTTCTTGGAGAGACGTTCTGAAGGCTCAGCAATGTTTTGGTTAATTAATGCTGTTTGTCCAAGCAGGGTTCCCACTCCTTTTTTGATCTCAAAATTGAGGAGATTTGAGGTGAATTTTTTCATTTTTTGAGGAGAAATGAAGCAAAAATTGAGGAGATTTGAGGAGATTTCCTAATGATGTCTTTAAATTCATGGTACGTGATGCTTTCATTGTGACAATTATTCTCGTTAATTACTTAAGTGAGACAGGAGACACCTGATCATCCTTAAAGAAACAATATGAAAATCAGTCTAAATCAGTCGAAATATTAATATTAATGCAAATAAAAATGAAGTGAAACACCATACTTTCTTCATAAGAAAAACTTTCACAACTGAAGGTGAGAATACAGTCGACTCGCTCTAATTCGAACCTCCATAAAATTCAAAGTCACTGTCAAATTTCCTTAAGAAACATAAATGAACCTCCATAATTTGACACTTTCTAATACTATCTAGATTTTAGGTCTCTATAGAGAAATTCTCTCTCTAATTCGATTTCTTGAGTGTAAAAAAGCCCTTACTACAGTTTCGAACCATATTTCAAATTTCGAATTTTCATTGATACGAATGTTTTGAAATTGAATTTTGAAAGCAAATTTTGTAAACACAAGACATTAGAACTCAAGAAAACAGTGGCTATACCAAAAAACGAGTACACAAAGAAGTGAGTTAAGAGTTAAAATACAAAGCCTTGCTGGAACTTGACAAGGGAAAAACCGACAAAGAACTTTTATTGTTGTTTGAAATTCCACAAAGCACTGTGTCTACTTGAAAAAAGGTATCTAAAACTGTTGAGGCTTTTCGAAAAGGAAATGCTTCTACCAAAAGATTTCAACCAGACATGAATGAACAATTTGATAAAGCTGTTCTGATCCTTGGAAAAAGTCTAATATTCATAGTGCACTGTTCATATTAAAAATGTATACGTCTTATTCCTTTTTTGCAAGTTTACAAAGGTTTCCCTCTGTAATTCGCTTTTTTCTACGTTGCCAACTACACATTCAAATTAGAGACACTCTCCAATTTGATTCTCTCTCTAATTCGTTAAACATTTTATTCCCCTGGAAAATCGAATTAGAAAGAGTCAACTGTATTACCAAGAAAATGGGAAGTAAAAAAGTATTTCAGGGCCAAACAAACTTAATTATGCCAATTGTCAACCATTGGGCAAAACTCCCAAATCAAAAAAATAGTAGCATGTCCATCACAAGATATAGAATGTGATATACATTTTTATGACATGATTAAAAGTAAGGTCCTAAACTGTTATTCATTCACATAAACAAAACAGTAGCAAACAGAGAACCTGATGATAAATAGTCCAATAAACTACAGATATTTCAGTTTTCAATTAAAAAGACACATTGTCACAAATATTTTTTGAGGAGATTTGAGGAGAAATCAACAAAAATAAGATTTTTTGAGGAGATTTGAGGAGATTTGAGGAGGAAAATCAAAAATGAGGAGTTTTGAGGATTTTTGAGGAGGCGTGGGAACCCTGCCAAGAATATTTTTTTTTAATTATTCAGAATGAATCTCTCAATGTTCGAGAAATTACCCTTCATTAAAAAATCTTGAATATTATTTTGTTTTATTTTATTATTTATTTATTTATCAAAAATATTTCAACGAGATACAAGCTTCAGTTCATATAGATACTGCTATTAATACCAGCTATTAATGCCAGTCCTTGACGTTCCCTTATTAAAAACAAACTATACTCAATGATTTTCTGATATAAAATTTAACAAAATAATAAAAGAGAGCGAAAAAAACGTGCTCAAAAGTAGAATGAGTTTAACTTTTACACCAAACTCAAGAAAATTCTAACAGTCAGCGGTAATTTTTATTTTATGCGCATGCATTAGCAAAAGTCTCACAAGCTTTTTCTGCTCAAGCATAATATGCAGCTGTATGGAAACTGATGTAATACTTTTCATTTTAACCGAAAATGATCAGTGGAAGCTTCTGTCTTATATTTTATGTTAAAAGTAATTGCCTACTCCAAGATATCCAAAGTTATAAGTGGGTCTTAACCAAGTTCCCATAAGACCCCAAGCTGAAAGGTGACTCACGCAAAACGTCATTTTCCCTAAATTTCTAGCTAATGCCCTGTAGTTGTAGGCATTTCTTTATTTTAACATACATCATTGAACAAACAAGTTTCTAGCACAGTGACTTGTTACTAACTTCATACTAACTCTTCAGTGCCACTCTTTGGGTTTGATTCCACCAAATGGAGAATGGTATTATTTTCATTGGTAGCCGTCCAACACACAAGAATAAGGACGTTTTTGGAGGGTTAGAACAAAACAGAGTTCTGAATGTCTCAGGTTATGAGTTAAAAGCATATTCTGAAATAGACTTCCAGGATGGATATAACTGAAATGGAAATTTTTCCATTTTCAAAAGTTTCAAAATGTGTGGTAAATATTTTTAGAAAATAATTTTGTTGAATTTACGGTCAAGATCTTCTTAATCGTGATCATATTTTTCATTTTCATCTTTTTTTTATGATTATTATTACAGTAGCATGTGATGTGACGTCAGTTTTCATTATCACTGTGGAACCATTGCATTGCATCTCCAATCTAATGTGACATTTTTGGGATAATATCTTGAGAACCAATAGTGATAACTGACGTTTTTTGGAAGTTCAGTACAGGGGCGATGGGGTGACAAAAATTTGGGCCTAATTTCTTTTGAGTGATGTGGCTATGACGTCAATAATAAAAATTTTGATCGAGGATATCTCTGTAACGGTTGGTCACCTTTTTTCAACACGGGTTTTAGGTACATTGTTTTCGAAGAAATGAAAGCAAAACGGTAAAATATTCTTCATGCGAAAAAGTGTCACAAACTGACCAAAAATGTATGGGATCAATTTTAATTAACTCTCTTATCAAGATGAGCAAATTAAACCAAATTACGTCAGTTATCCCTATTGGTTCTTGACATATTTGGCCCTTAACGTCACGTTCAATTGGGGATGCAATGCATGATGCGCAGGTGTCGGCTGATTGTAAAATTTGTATAATGAAAATTCAACATGGTTTTACATGACATTTGAAATTTGAACAAGCTCATTTGTATTAGACATCACACATCATATATAACTAGCACTACACATTTGAAATACAATTATGCTTAAAAAGTTCCACCATCATCATGCTGACGGCCACAACACAAAAAGTCCTCCCTCCCCTCCTCATCATTATCCAAGAAACAAACAGACATTCATAAACACGAAAACGAAACAAACAGATAATACACATTTTTGAAGAAAATATTTTCATAGCTACACGTAAATGAAACGTAAAAGGAATTATTGTTGTTTTGAGTACAACTTTTCATCTTTTCTTCACAACACGAGGTGACTTTAGACTGTGTTGATAGGAGTATAAAATTAGATCGTAGTCAAAATCGACATGGCGAGGAAGCGGTCGTAATGTTGAGGCGCAGAGGGAGGAGGCGATCGTAATATCGAGGAGGCGATCGTAGTGTCGTGGTGTCATAATGTCGAGGAGGAGATCGCAATGTCGAGGAGGCGACCAAAATGTCGAGAGGCGACCAAAATGTCGAGGAGGCGATCACAATGTTGGGCGATGGATATCAGATGAACAATGTTAATTGCCCAGAGAAATACTTGTATTTTGTTAATTGTAAGTAAAAAAAAGTATTTCAACAGCAGCCCTCATTTTAATTACTGATATATTGGGAAATACAATAACCACTGTTATGTAACAGAGACAGTACTTTCTTTCATATAATACAAAATAATCTCTAACAGAACCTTTACAAGAAAGAAGCCTTTTCGAAGGCTTTTTGTCACTCAATATCTAGGAAAATTTCACGGAAAACTTCTTTCATGGTAGCCCGGTAATTTCTATTGAAGCATAGTTTCCGTTTTTTCCTGTTATTTTCTTAAAAACGTTGATTCAAGAAAAGATTAAAGTTTATATAATAACAACTTTTGAGGAAATATAAGCATGAAAAGGAAATCAAACACGAGTTCTTGAAACATTCAAAGCGTCTTTTACATGCAGTTTATAAATTATGGTGTTTCTGAGAAGCAAAAAAACATGTTGCTAAATGTAAGCATGAAGTTTTGAGGCCTTCTGATTAAATTTGAAAAGAGAAGTTCTAGAGTACCAAGGCTGAAAAATTCACTAGAATCTCAGAAAAATTGACACAGCTGAGAAAAATAGAACCAACTTCATTTAAAACAAGTGAAACACTACCAAAAATGCTACTGATAGCAAATATCTAAAGTTTAAAACATAAACAAATTCAAATTTAACACCCTCTTCATTGGTACATACACAAAGCCATTTAATGGGAATTTTTTGAATGTGTGGTAATTAGGAGAGGGCACTAAAGAAGGAAGAGAGCAGCGTGAAATAGGTCAAGTAAGTTATTGTTCATGAGATCGACATCATGCATCTTCAAATAATTCAGTTTGAACAGTCAAGTGAACTACAACATACGAAAATTATTGCAAAAAGGTGACAAAATGTTGTATGTATCAGCTTGTATTCAAAACCTGATTATATGATTGAACACTTTCGTTAAAGTATCAACATGAAGTTCTATTCCGAAATTAGAAAACTGTTCTAATGGATTGATTTTATCATGTAGAAACTGTATAACATCATCTGCACCTTCTGATGTCAATAGTGAGAGGTTAATTTCAGCATATACCATAGTCATTGTACTGTCCTTCAGAGTCATGAGTTGCTTGTATGGGATTATATGCAAGCTGACCTTCAAACCACATTTGAATTGGAGTTCTATTTTTTTCGGTTGATAAAGGTTGGTTATCTCAACCAAGGTATTTATTATTGCGTGAAAAATCCATTTTCCTCTAAGTAGACAAATACACAATGATAAATGCTTGCACACCCCACGGACAAGTCTTTCCAGAGTTGCTCTATTCGCTGGTTATAACAACTTTTACCAGCAATGAAGCTGCCATGGCCAGTCCCTCGCAATGGGTAATTAAACATATACCTTGCCACACCAACGTTTCCACAGCATCTTGTAAATATTTTACGGTCTTTTCAGGGCAACACTATACATATAATCCGTAATTAAAAAAGGTTATAATACAACAAATACATGGTAAAGTAAAAACACTTGACTTGACATATCTGCCACCCATGTCGAGCTGTTGAATAAGGATTTCTACTGCGCAGTAGAATCATGTCTACTGCGCAGTAGAGACCTTTCTACTTGACATCACCCAAAGCTTGTGGAAATGAAATTGAAAATGGATTATACGAAATACAATAGTATCAAAATATTGCAAGAACTAAACAAACAACCATATAAAGGTCACTGTATCATTCAGAGCAACACTTGCTAGATCAAATAACGGAATATTTCTCCTGATCTCCTTTTTTTTCTTACCTCATCAAAAGGGAAAGGATAGGTTTCCTCTATTATTACACACAGCACACAGAATTTGCTTTGTATACAACTGTCCAAGAAAGTTTCAGTAGTAAGAAAAAAATACAAAAAGGAAACGTTTTCCCTTAATGTTTTCAAAGAAAAAAAACTTATCTAGTTCTATGAGTAAAATAAAAAAGACTCAAAATTTTTACATGGAGTAGTACCCCCACGTGTTTCTTTTTACCAAAACTTTGTTTTGATTTTTCTGCCATTATTGTTTTTTTTTCCGACGCGGAAAAACCTGCACTCACTCACTGAAAAAATTCTTCATTAAATTTTCAATTATTTTGTTGTTAGCATACAACCAAGTTCCTTCTTCGCTGGATTATTTTGCCAAATGTAATTTATTGGAAAGTATCATTTTTGTAGTATGGTCAGTGTAACCAAGCCCTCAAACCCCCGAACCTGAGACCGCGGCCTCGACATCTCGGTCGCCTTCTCGACATTGCGATCGCCTCCTCGACATTTCGGTCGCCTCCTCGACGTTATGACACCACGACACTACGATCGCCTCCTCCCTCTCACGACCGCTTCCTCGCCATGTCGATTTTGACTACGATCTAATTTTATAATAGGAGCGTCGACTTACTACAGCAATAGCCTACTCTCGTCATAATTATTACCACATTTCCTAAAGAATAGAAACCGCCCTCGAATACAAGACGCCCTCGAATTAAATAGAACCCGTGGCTTCTATTCTAGAAAATGCGCACGATATCCAAAGAATGCCGCCGTGTCTGTATATAAAAAAGGCAAGAGGAGACCCTTGGTCATCCGACGTAGTGAGACGACAGCAACTTCATTACTTCTCCTCCTCGAAGAGCAGAGCATCCTCTCCCGCGTGCGTAAGATAAGAAACTAGAAATATTATTTTCGTGTAATATCTTAAAGGGGGCAGGGCATAATAAAAAATTATAAAGGATAGAGTATTTCCGTTCCTTATCACTTGAAAACACTTTCTTCTCCTCAACTCCAAAATTTCCAACATGTAGTTTCAGTCAAAACAAAAAAAATTTATGAAATCAATATTAAACGCGACACTAGTAATATTATAATTATTTATGATATATCTTAAGGTCACAAAAAGTCGCGTACACAAAAAGTCACGAAAGTCGCGAGAATGTAAGTAGGTATAATAGATTATTATTATTATTTATTATTATTATTATTATTATGAATATTTTTCAAGGATATTTACATTTCAGTTATAAACTGCTATTAATATGTGTCCTTTTCAAATTTTTCAAATGATATAAATTCGTTTTATCAAAAGGAATACGAGTACAGCATTACGATATTCCATAACACAACTAAAGCTTTTGAGAAGTATAAAAGAACAGCGCAGAAATTATCCAAGAACCAACATTCGAAAACAAATCTACGGTAGGTTCAAACCACCACTCGGGTATCGAAACCATGTGATTACACTAGTTCTTAGTAGAGCAAACAGTTTCAGTTAACTTTGCGCTACAATAAGCTTCATTGTGCGTGCAAGGATAAGTAAACAAATGGAGCCCAGTACACGCGATCACCACACACCACAAATTTGCAGCAAGTGTGCATCATATTTATCACAATACAGTAGACTCTCTCTAACTCGAACCTCGAAGGGGAAAACAAAATCGTTCGAATTATGGAGAGTTCGAGTTATAGAGAGTGATACTGCTAGGTTTTAGCTTGAAGAGACTCACGGATTCAGTTCGAATTATGGAGAGTTCGAGGAATGGAAAGTCAGAGAGTCCACTGTAGATAAAAAAATATGTCATGCGGAAACCATGAAATTTGGTGCAGTTGATCTTTATGGTCATTATGACACGCGCAAGCACCTAGAAAGTTGTCAGAATACAATACGGAATAAAATTTAGTAAAATCCTTGAGTGTGTATCTGCAGTGTCACGAACTGTGTGGTATTCATTTCTAGACAATGCCGTACCATATTACTGTAATTTTTCTAATATAGCGCGACCCTTAATTTTTAGCGCGAATTTTCCAAAATTTGTGATTCTAATTAAATAATGCGGGTAACCTCCTTTTTAAACGATTAAAATGAACTCATTCATGACGATGACGATGATGTATAAAAGCGAATTATCGCCAAAAATAATTATTTTCTGACTAGCGCTTAGGAGATTTACGATAGCAGAACAATCATTTGCATTTTTCTTTGCATGCGTGCATTAAAACACCTTCTAGCACCTTTCTAACATAGTCCGGTTAAAATAGCAGTTTACATTATGCGAAATACCCTTTCAAAACTATATAAATAGCAGTTAAAGAACACAGGCTAGAAATTATAAATATCAAAACATTTACTATGTAAGTATGTTGGTATTTTATATTATCTTATTATTTTTATTATTATTATTTTGCCACTAATGAACAAAAAAATTGGGTCTTACTCCTCCAAAATACGAAAAGGAGGATTTTAATTACATCCAGTCACTTGAAATCAATTTATGATTTGGTTGTTGTTGTTGTTGTTGGTAATGGCTCGCGTTTTGGAACTTTACAGTTAACCCTGGTTCAGACCTTACGACGATTAACTTTTTTTTTAATCGTCGTAATCGCCAGGTCTGAACCAGGCTCTAAAGAACGATATGAACGATATGAGGCAAAATGGTAGCAACGATGATAAAATAAACCGAATAAAATAGATACAAACATTCGAAATATATTTATTTTTAGCCTAAGTCATAACAGAGGGATATGTTAAAGGTTAACGCATCCCTGGTTCATATCCCTGGTTATACTGGCGCCAATTTATGATTTGTAACTGTAAATGAATGAATGAACTTTGTTTTATGTTCAAAGTGACATAAATGTGAATGCGGCTTAAGAAACACTAAAGGACGATTTAAATAGATGCTTAGGCAGAAGTCCAAAAAACTTCGCGAAACCTTATCCATTCCACTCAAATGTCACTATTGTGCAGTTTGAAGGAAAGGCGAAGACTGATTAATTTCCGAAAGTCTCAATTCATTGAAAGAAACATACTTGATAATTTATAAGAACGAAAAAGAAAGAAAGATTATGTTGATAAACACGATCGGGATTTAATTATTTATTTATTTTTCAAGCCAATAGGAACAGGGTTAACGAAACTTTGTTGAATAAACACATTACACAATTCCCTAATTAGTTGACTAAACAGAAACTGTTCACTCTAATTTTTGACAGTTGAACGTGAATATTTTGGTAAAAGATCAATAAATTATTAAATTACTTTGTAAAATTTAAAAAGTAAAACTACATGGAAGCACTTGACAACTAAGAGAGGGAGAAGACTTGAACAATGCATACATCCATGGAGTATTTTTTAACCATATCATTCTCAATGATACTTGTGGTTGGTGTATTCGGAAATACTTTGGTCATTTATTTTTTCA
The DNA here is from genome assembly GCA_027922465.2 of Turritopsis dohrnii. Lineage (NCBI taxonomy): Eukaryota > Metazoa > Cnidaria > Hydrozoa > Anthoathecata > Oceaniidae > Turritopsis > Turritopsis dohrnii. The sequence continues at coordinate 35,542 of BQMF02000511.1, forward strand.
ATTTCAAAAATACGCGTCATCTATCCACAATGGAGTATTTGATCACGATCTTGGCTGCAATGGATTTGATATCCAGTATCATCAATCCTTTCCTTTATATCTATTGGAATGTGACAGAATACAAGCAATGGCATTTTGGAACTGTTGGATGCAAAATTTTACCAGTGCTGTTGCCTATCACTGTGGCCATGTCTTTAGGCATGATTTTAATCATTACGTTGGACAGGTGTCGTGTTATTTGTCAACCTTTTAAACCTAACTATACAAAGAAGCAAGTGACATATGCCGTTGTTGTGTTGGTGGTTTTATCGATCTTGTGCGAGTTACCTTACGCCGCTTTTTCATCTGTATTGGTGAATTACCAAGTATCACTGTCTTGCAAAAACAAAGTGAATGGTACTGTTTCCCACTTTCATTTCATCACCTCTTCTTCGTGCGAAAATAAACTCTCCCTTTTAATCAACAATGAAATTCTGTCGCATTCTAGAGGTGTAGTGTACCGATTAAACGAATTTTATAAACAAAGTAACAATTCCATCTTTCAACAACCAAGTGTCACGAACTGTGGTATTCATTCTAGACAATGCCGTACCAATATCTCGCCTTTGTTTGCATACATCGAATCGGCCATCATGATTACCAGAACAGCCGTCTACATGCTAATCTTCATCACATCCAACGTTTTAATTTACCGTCATCTTTATGACAAAGAGACGGAGATGCATTTGAAAGGACAGACAACGTTATCAAACCGAAAGAATACTTTTCAGCTGTTGATATTAATGGCTACCCTATTTATGCTGTTGGCATTTCCTAAAGATATATTCTATGTAACAGTGACGCTCTCAGCCTCCTTTGAAGTTGATCAAACGATGCGCACCATCAACAGCGTTCTGAAACTACTCCAAGTGGCGAACAGCATATGCAATCCGTTCATATACGCACGCCTACATTCTAGTATCAGAAGCGAATTCACAAGTGATATGTCACGGCAGTCTAAGGTGACGCTTATAAGTGGCAACAGAACACCGAGAGACACTGGCATGTCGCCAACTGACGGGAACATTTTGCCAGATGGCAAACCGCTGAGGTTTTTTACACATACTTATTACATGGAATCCAACATTTAACTATGATGACCCAACAGATCGACGACACTTACGATTGAAAAAAGAATGCCTATTTTTACACTTTTCAAAGCAGAAATCCGTTATAAGTTTTTTGCTTTTCGAAATATCAATTCTCGTGGTGTAACAACAGCAGAAAAACATTTCGATCTCCATCATCAGATTTTGATCTCCATCAGAGGTCATATTGACGTCATTTATAGTTTAATCAAACAATAAGCTAGTTCATAAGATTGGCGGTATCGCTCACAGCTAGTTCATAAGATCGGCGGTATCGCTTACAGACTGACAAAATTTCATTAACATAACATTTCAACTATTTTAATGGAAAACAATTTTCGGTCACTACACATTAACATATAAATACCGAATACAAATATATTACTAAGAGAATAAATATCTAAAAAAAGACGTTGTTGATATCTTGTCCAGATTATATAGAAAAAATCCTACTTTAAAAAATTCAACTGAATCCTCGTAGTTATCGATCTGTCCATATCATCATTTTTCATATCATTCAAAGTTCCCTCTTTCTAGGTTTCCATTGGCGGCATGTTGATTCGATAGACAAAATCTTAATAGTAAACATTTCCCACAAATCTACAAAACTGGAATTACAAGTTTTTATTAAACAAATCTAAAAATTGGTAGTACAAGGGAAAAATCCTTTAAGCTTGGTTTCCAATAACAAAAAATTATCGTGCGATCGTCCGTGCAACAAATGTTGTGCGAATTGTCGCACGACCTTTTGTTGCACGACACACCTGTTTCCATTATACGATGTCGCGTGGTTTGTTTACAAATGATTGGCGAAAATATCAAAATGTTATTTCAAAATGGACAAGCAGTTGCTGTTAAACTCATCAGCTGTCTCTCTGTGCAGCGTTATTAAGCTTCTTAAAACGTAGAAGAAATATGCAGAGAAAGAGAAAGCACTCTTTCTGTGTTCGCAGACTGTTTAAAAGTCGTTCAGTAACAGGAGCATACCACACTTTAGTAGCCGAACTCAGATTTCATGATCGTGAGTTTTTCTTTAACGATATCCTGCGAATGTCACTCAACAGATTTGAGCACTTGTTATCTCAAATGTAGCACGACTGTCGTGGAGAATTTTTTCTATCTCTACGACATTGTTGTGCGACATCAAAAAATGTTGCACGATCTTCCACATGTTGCACGATAAGTGTTTCCATTACGTCGTGAGACTTTAGTACGACTGTAGTGCGATGCTCGCGCGATAAAATTTCTTTATTGGAAACCAAGCTTTATTCTTCCTAGACCACCTATCCCCCTTCCATAGCTTGCCGACAGAAATAATGGATGAACTATGAAAAGGGACTATATTCATCACATGATGACATGACCTTTCATGACCATCACGTCGTCTTGGTAACGGCATATTTGATTTTGTGCTCAGATTGCGTACATTCGGTTACTTTATACAAGTCAAACAGAAACTCGAAACTTTCTTTTTCTTGTACGATATCACTTTTTGGTTGAACATCTATCTTAAAATCTTCTTTTCCCTTTTCCGTGACAATGTCAGCTTGACAATACAGGTCCATGATATCGGGTTTTAAGGACTCGTCCTTCTCCCTTTCTTTATACTTTGATCTGGTCTTTAAAATGTACGTTTCTTCTGGTACATCTAAAGATGGTAGATTCTGGTACTTCCGATCAGTTAGCCTGTAATTCAGTGTGGACGTTACCTCTTTGCAGATGGCATTTTGAACAGAGTCCGACATTTGGATTTCTTTTAACGCCTTCGACATGTCGAACGTTTCTTCCCTGTTTCTTAAAATTTCGCGCGTCACCATATTCGTCGTGTGCAAAGATGGTTTGGCTAGTCTAGAGGAAATCAGGACAGTTAAGCAGTATTTGGTGTATAAAATTTTATCCGAACATTGGAATTTTGAAAGATGCCTGAGTGATGTCTGAGAATTTACAGAGGAAGAAGATGGTCTTTTCATTCCATTTTGAAAATTTCATGTTTGAGACTGTAAGATGTCACAAGGAATCAGAGCTCAAAAAATTGGATACAAAATAAACGATGGCCTATTTTAATGGGCTATTATAACACTGTTTCATAACTGTTTTTCAATAAACCAAAGCGAGCTGTTTGAATAGATTTACAAAAGTCCTTCTCTTTTTATGCGTCCATGTAAACCCATATTATCGAGATGGTAAACATCTCTTCAATAACAGAAACAGATCAGTTCTTCAACTTACTGACAATCTTCGTCTGTACTTGTCGCTCGAATTTCTTTGAACATCACTTTTTTCTTGACATTTTCTTTACCAAGTGGTCTCGGACACTCTTTCACAGCTTTCGGTAGTTTCTCAGGAGTCAGTGTTAACTTTTTGTCGGTTTTATTTAATATTGGTTTAACTGATGGTCTTGGCAAAACACTAGGATAAGACTCATGATACATTATTTTATGTTACTCTAAAAATGTGAATTTGGTTAAGTGTGGATACCACAATGACATCAGCAAAAGTATACCAACTACAGATAAAAAGGCTGAGCAGTTCATTTAAGAAAGATAGCAAATCATTCCCTTTCCTGTGAAAAAGGAAAACAAAACAAATAAAATCAAAAGATGAGACAGAAAATGCTTTGATGATAATAAACCGAACAGCTTTCTTCTTCACATAGACCCTTTCCTACATTACAAATTACGAATAGAACAAAACCACTAGAATTTCACCTCAGGCATAGCAGTTATAATTTTAATCATCAGGCAACAGAAACTGTCATCATCATCATCAGACATTCCTTTTAAGTAAGGAGACGCAGGAATAGACTCTACTTGAATTGCAACTTACACATTCCTCAAGACAGTATTTGATTAACTTTCCTGCCTTGTTTCGATGCGATGGATTGCTATGGTGGCTATATCTCCCTTAACTGGAAAACACTGTGTTGAAATTCGTGGCAAGTTTCATCAAAATACAACATAAACAAGTATAACACAGAAAGATGTTGTTGCAGGTTTCATCCCACAAAACAAATTAACTCCAAATTAAAAAATTCTGGAATAAAAAAAAGATAACAAGAAACTTTCATCAAATAAAATTTTAAATAAGGTAACATATTATAAATCTACAATTCTATTTCAATAAAGATTATGTGCACTGCATAGTTTATGTAGATAACTTATTTCTTATGGGTTAGTATACTGGAACAGCAAATTCAAAAAAATCAATGATTTAGATTAGATAAATGGACATTGATACTGTTGTTTAACACTTGCTCACGGGAATGTGAAAAACTAACCAGTGATGAAAAGTTGATCATTTATTGTGTAATGGATCATGCATTCAAGCAGAGATTGGTAATATCAGAAGTCTCAAGCAATTGCAGCCCATTTAAATATGAGCACTCAACTTGAAAAAATGCTTACATAAATAAACGTTGAGAAATCATTTCTCAGTATAAAATCTTCGATAGTAAATCAAATTTTGTGTTTAAGTGTAATTTGTAAGAAAATAAAAAAACAGCTAATATTAAAATATCAACATTACAAAAATTAAGAATTAATAAAAATTGATTTTAAAAGATAATCATTTCATAGCTTCTGTTAGCATTTCGTGCACAACTCATCACTTCTATTAGATTCATAAAGTGAAAGATGCTTTTCTTATAGTAACATTTTATACCACTATGTCCTCTTGAGAGTGATTTACTTTTTGGGGCATTCATAAAGAAAAATAACTTAAATACATCACAGGCAAACCCCCCACATCCCTCAAACATTATAATAAGTAAATTATAAAGAGAATCTATTTAATTTAAATAAAATGATATTTACACAGTAAAACTCCTGAAGCTTCAAAAGACCAAGATAGGTGTATCACCTTTATGAAAGAATATGAATTACAAAAGCTTTCTTTTGTAATGACTGTACATATGGAGGGCCTTATTCAACTAGCATGGTTTTATAAAAGTCAGGAGTTCTACATTATTCAGAAAACTCTCCAAAAATTATCAGTGAAAATATTTTTCTATTAATTTGTCTCGTATCGGTGTCCATAAGGGCTGTACTAAAAATAAGAGACACAATGAATAAAACATGCAAAGGGAGTTCCCATTACACATCAGATTTGGTACAAACAATAACAAAATATTCTAGCAGTAGCAAGACTTACAGCCAAATGAACTTTGAATTTTGCTTCCTCTGAGTAAGGTTGCACAAAATCTGTGGGTAACACATTGTTCTCACGATCTACCCCTAAATACTGCCCTGTCTGTGCAAGTCGAAGTGTGACACATTGATCAGGTGTTTCGTGAAGATGAAAGTAAGATGCAAACATCTAGCAAAAAGTGAACATGTTTATTGCAAACATTGGATTAATGTCACAGTAAAATGAGAAGGAATGTGCCATTGTTTTTATTTTTAATTCAGAAAAAAACATTTGCTCAAGTGATTCAAACTTAAAATACTGACAATATAAACTTACAGCAGCAGTTGCCAATCCATCATTTATTGATAAATAATAAGCATTAAATTCACCATTTTGCAAGATGACTGTGTTGTTTTGGTTTTGAACAACTAAGAAATGGGCTAGGAAAAAAAGTATCTGCTCTGCTGACACTGCTCTGTATGACAAAAAATCATGCAAACAAGGAAAGCAAAAACTACAAAGTTTGGGACAAGGCCTATTAATCCTGACATATAAATTAGTGGTGCATATCAATCAACATTTTTGGCAGTAAGATCATTATGATAGTGAGGAAGTTTTCAGATAACGTCTACGTGTTGACAATATCGAACGCAAGACATCTGGAACGTTCCATTAGATTTTGAAGGTTTTTTTCTTTCCATGGCTTTGGGAGACTTAAAACGGTTTTCTTAAAAACATTTTTTTTTGTTTTAAAGCAAGTCACTGTAAGGGCTTACAAACTTCCATAAGACCTTGAAAAACATGCCAAATGAACAGATTTTTTGCCGTAACAAGAGAATGAACGAACATTGTGTTAGTTGTAAGAGTAAATGTAAAATTTTATGTGCACATGAAATAAGCTTTATAACACAATAACAGGAAAAATTTACAGCTGATTAACAAACCATACCATTATACTCATTTCCAATTCGTCCATTGCAATCTATACTTCCGTCTTCGTGAATGCGTAGAACACCACCACTTACCTTGGAACGCAACTGAATACCACAACCTGGCATAAAGCAGTCCTGAATGGAAATATAAAAAACGAACTTCATGATAAGTCATTTTCATAATAACAAATTATCACAACTTTATATAATAACTTTTATTTCAGGAGAAATTTTTCAGTAATATTCTGTGATTTTAATTTTCACCATTTTTAATGAAACTGGCATAATGATAGAGGGGTAAAAAACCTTGGAAGTGAAGGAGTGTTTTATGTATCTAATAAACGTTGATCTACATTTTAGTAAATAATTTGTTACTTCCAAGTTATTTTAAATCATTTCGAATATGTTTTATATATGTCAAATATACGTTTTATGATTCCAAGTCTCCAGCATAGCATGTCTTTATTAAGAGAACTTATGATTTACCAAAAGTGGACTCCTTGCATATTTATCAGCTTCATTCATCAAAGTTCTACTGGCATCTTGAACAACTGAAGCAGCTGCTTGACTAAACGAGTTCTAAATAAGACAAAAATTGCAATTATTGGGGAATTGCAAATACAAGCATCATGGTACAGACATGAAACTAATCCCTGGCCAACCTTAAAAATAACTTTGTTTTCATTTGGCCTGTCATAATACAGTATTAACTTTTCTCGCTTACTAAATACTACAGTCCTCAACCATCCAAATTTAAAAGTTTGGATAAATCAAAAAATGCTGGATAATCGGAAGTTAGTGAACACTCATTGTTTTGTTTGGTCCGGATATCTTCATTGTTGTACTTTGAAATAGATGAAGCTTGCTTTTCAGGAAACTTTTTTTACATTATGTTCATATGTAAACTATAAATAAATACAGTTTCCTTGAAAAAAGATTGAAAAAATAAAAACAACACACAATCTGACTAAATTTGGATAATCGAGGCTCAGTTAATTGAGAACCTGGTGATCAAGAAGGACGCACTGTATAAGATACAAAACTCAGTTGACCATATAAATTAAATATCAGTCTTGTTTTAAGGAGGGTTTGTTTGGAGTTTCATAAAACAGAGAATAACTTTTTCAAGTTTAGGTTTGCAGAAACTAAGAAATTTTTACAGTTGGCCATTATAACAATTTTAAAAGAGCTCTACTTATTCATTGAAATATTTTATCAAATTATTTACTTACTACCAAACCCTGTGAACCTGATCCGTTCTGAAATGAAACAGAATAACATAACCCTAATTACGGCATCACAAAAGGAGCTACTGTCATACTTATAATACTTCTGCTAAGTTTTCAGAAACTTGAATTAGTAATAAAAACCTTACTTACTTGATAGACAACAACTGATGATGGTGAAGGGTCTAGAAAAAGATCAACATTTTCATGAAAACAAACATTTTTCTGGTCGTGTATAAGGTATCCTCTGAAAATTATGGTTTGTATATTCCAGGAAAGACTTTGTTACTAACATTTTAACCTAATCAAAGATCTTGGAAGGTATTTACTTACTCTGAATAATAACAGTTCGTGATCCAGAAGAACTGTCAATTGTTTGAACTGTTGGGGATTGGATTACTCCCCCTCCAGCAACTATGACAGGAGGTTTTACAATTCCCTGACTAATTACAGCCCCGGGCGTCACAACGGTACCAGGAGCAACTATGGTAGGAACTGGTGTAACAATAGGTGGAGGGACAACAACAGTTCCTGAAGAATAAATTATCCGACCACGACCATGTATGAAGGTTTGTGCATAGGTAGGAACATGATAATAGGCCATTTTTCTATTAAGTAGATATGATGTCCTTTTTTACAACTGCTAAAAATCAATAATATCATTATAATTGACATTACTCAAGGCTATATATAAATGGCATCTTATATATAATAGCGAGTGTGTGTCACACTTTTATTTTGGAGAGCAGGGTTCGAATTAACGTTTCTAAGGTGATTCGTGATAATTTAGTGATTTGCTTAGGACAGTGACTCCGTGAGGCCAATGTATGTTGGTGCTGGATTTGTTGAAAAACACTATTTTTACTGTGTAATTTTCTTCGTTTGTTCGTTTTCTAAAGCGAGTTGAAGCTGGCATTGAGATTACATGCTAACACTTTAAGCCCTGACGTTTCGTTGATTTACGATCGAATCAGCAGCCCCATTTGGAACCATGCCACAGGGACCTGACACTCCGAAGAGCCAGATAAGTCTAAACTGATTTGCGTTATATTCAACTCAACTACGGGAAAGTGCGCACCACCGCAAGCTATATATGATAGCCAGAACGAGGGAGAACCTCAATTGCCCTACGACGCAGTCGTAACTTTCAAGCGAACTCTCTTTTTGAACAAACAAACAAACCAGCGCTGGACATAAGATTTTCACATGTTTCTTTATTATCATTCTTCATTTTACTGATGGTATTTCTAAAAGCTATAGAAACTAAAGAACGTAAATAGGCAGAGTAAGGGTATAAAGAAAAAGCAATGACGTACAACCAAATGAGTAACTACTCATAAATTACCAAAAAAACATAAGAATCACGGCATAAAGTTGGGAACGACGTTTAATAATAAATAAATACAGTCGACGCTCCTTATCTCGAACTCCCATCATTCCCTCGAGAATGTTTCATCACATTTTGTTTCTTGTTAAAAATTATACAAAAATGAGTTGTAACACATTAGATTTCACTTGCGAAAATTCAGATGTCGGCAGAATGTCTGTCCTTGTTAACAAAATATGGCAGGCTTGTGTAGCAAGCGTGTGACACTTCCTAATTTGGCAATCGTTTCTAGGGAAGAACTTGCCAAAAAATACAGAGACCTAACTTTCCAGCGGAAAAATTAAGTCTGATGTCAATGTAAATGTACATAAGGACATTGTGGTTCGTGATTTTATTATAATTTGGAAAAAATTTTTCGTGAAATTATGAAAACGGTTCGTGATTCACGAATCGTTAATTCGAACCCTGGTAAAATTTTTAACCCGGGTTACTAGTATATATATAATTGAAAGATGAATATAATAGTTATGTTATGATATGATATGATATTCATCTTTCAATTATTATTATACTTTCATATCATTTTTCGAAAGATTTATTATAATTTTGTATATAAAGTGATCATACAATCTAGAAAAAAACAACATAACAAAAAGATAAAAAAAAAAAAAAAAACGATACAGCAACATTAAAAAGAAATTGCTCACAAGAGGGAGAGATTAGTGATATTACACAGCAAAGATTGGAAGAGGCAGTAATAATCTGATTTTCCCATAGAAAACATTCTGAGTTCCAACTTATGTTACTAATTTATTTTGAAATAATTAAATCTTACTACTGAGCACTTCCATTGTGACGGACGTACAATTCAGACAACAAAAAATTAATTTCCAGATTGAATTTCTTTCTGCCTTGAATTTTTCTAGAATACAACACAAGTCCTAAACCATTATAAACTAGAAGATGACAAAGAACAGAATTTATAAGTTATCTTGGACCTGGAAACTAGCATCAAAGTGCTGTGACGGACATATTCAGACAAAAGACGATTTTCCAATTACAATTAAGAAATTACTTATTCCTGTGGGTAGATGAACCAAGTTAACATGTATACATAAAAAAGCTTTTGTAAAATAAAATTGGGTGTGTATATACCACTTATTACACAAAATTAACGCGGATTTAAAAAATCTGTGTAAAAACCGTGTTAATTTGTCCCACGTGTAATTTAACCGCCCATTAATTAATGTATCGTGTATATACTCTATCTTAGTTTTCAAAAATTCAATTAACACAAAGAATATACTGTCTTAACTCTCTCCTATGATTTGCAAGGATATTCTTAGAAAAATTTATTTTTTTTGAATAAGCTAAAGCCCTTCATCCAATTCAAAAAATCTCAAGCCAACCTTTCTTGAGATCGAAACTTAAAAAATCAAATTCCTGAATGTCTTAGCTTTAATTCATGTATTGAAGAATTTAAAATTTGCTAACTAAGGTTGACCATTTTGTGGAATTGCCCACAAATGGTTCTGTTATTGAGTTCTCATTTATAAAATGTTTTCTTACCCTCAAGGTGATTATGATTCACAAGGACTGAAACAAAGCTTTATGCCAGGGTTATTTCCTATCCTCTAGATGGTTTTGTCATAAAATGTTGTGACAACTTAATCAAAACACAGAAATCGATGTATGTGCATCAGCATGTGTATGTAACTTTGAGTTCATTGATTGGTTCTCGGGATAATTATTTGTAATTTGCATCGAAAAAGTTTCATTTTAACTTTCACGTGTCATACCAAAATGTATCAAGATCAATTAATCTGGCCAATTAGATGTTATGTATAACGTTTAATAAACAAATGATGAATTTTACAGATGAAATTTTGTGCAGACACAAATTTTTTATATAACAACAAATTTTATGCTAACAAATAATTTTTATTGACAAATAATTTTTACCAACATATTGGTATTTCTATTTCGACAGTGTTTTGCATTGGACACCTTAAGCCTTCCTGGCCATATTTTTGCTTAATTTATGAGGTATCTTATATAGCAAGTGTGTGTCACCACATTTATTTTGGAGAGTGATAAATTTTGTTGAATTTTAAGGTCAAAATCTTCTTAATCGTGGTCATTTTTTTTCGTTAGGCCATGCATTTTTATACGATTATTATATATATAGTAGCAAGTGCCATGACGTCAGTTTTTTAATCTACCATGGGGAATCATTGCATTGCATCCCCAATCGAATGCGATGTTTTTGGGGAAATAACTCGAGACACAATAGGGAAAACTGACGTTTTTTAGGGTCCACAATACGGGTGATGGAGTGACCCAACATTTGAGCCTAATAAATTATTTTTGGTATTGCGGCTATGACTTCATCAAAATCTTTGATCGGTGATATCTTTGCAACGGTTGGTCATAGCGAAACAATCTCATACACTTTTTTGATCAGTTTTTCCAGCTCTACAACATGGATACACTTTCCGGCCGCGGTTGTGTGATTTAATTTGCACACGGGAAAAGCGAACTTGACTTAAACTTGGTAAAATTTTTACCCGGGTTACTAGTATATACATAATATTGAAAAATAAATAGAGTATATAACTTTGAAAGTCAGTCAAGCAAAATTGATTTGTGAGTAAATGAGGATCTCCAATTATAATAGATGAGTTTCTAAGTGACGTGATGTTTATAAACATTAGTGTTTTTTTGCTCGATAATTGTTGTGAGTTTCAACATAAATGCTTAATAGATCAAGTCAATTTCCTACCAATATGCGCACGCATATTGGTTGGCAATTAGATGCTCTCTGCACACTGTCGGTTAAACCGATTCTCAGGAGGCGTTTTTAAGACAAAAAAAATTATTAAAAATAATACTCATTAGCACTCGAAATCTATTTTTGTGAAGTTTATATATATTAAATTTTTAGTTTAAACAGATCTTTAACTGGTAATTAACATCAGAAACTCATCTATAGATTGGTGTGTAAATGATCTAATCAAGAAAAAGTAACGTCGCTTTGGTGTATACAGATCCACAAAAAAATTTCTTGGTAAAAAGTGATGAGTTTTTGTCTAGGTGATAAACAATGAAATTTTTCGCTGACAAATTTTTCTTTACTGACATATTTTTTACTGATGTAGTATTATTATGTATTATTTTGTACATGTTTACTTCTTTCTATTGAAAAACCATTTCTCCAGGCTGAACAGTCGTTCACTAGGATTCAGAGTATATTTCAGATTTAATAATGATTTATCTTTTTGACTTTCTTTTTTTAGATTCTTCAAGATTCTAAATTTTTATTCTCAAACTATTAAAGTTTCTTGGAAACTTGACATATATACTACATTATCTAAAAGATAACATGGAAAGAATTCCTCTTCTAAAATAGAACGAAATAAAAAAATAAGCAAATACCGCATAAAACCAAAACACTTCTCGTGAGAATCACATTAAATTGCTTTGATTCGCAGAAAAAAAAACATCAGCCTAAAAAAATTGCACATTGTGCAGTATAAATTTTTAATCCGATTTTGCAAACATCACCCGTTTCTGTTGACTTGGAAGAACACATTATCGGGCGCGAAAGCGGAAAAAAATACTATCTTTTTAAAAACATGCTATCACGGGCTTTGTTTTCTTAAAAACGTTCCATCTTTTTAAAAATGAGCTGTCTCTTTAAAAACGAGCTTTCTTTTAAAAACGAGCTTTCTTTTTAAAAACGGGCTTTCCTAACGTGTTTTAAAATGGGTTATCTTTCAGGTAGTAACTCGTCTTTTTCTATGTAGATATTTTAAAATACTTTCTGCTCTGGGGAGGAGAGAAAAGAGCTTTTCTCATTCTGAAGGGACTGAGCACTAAATTTATGTATGTCTTGATTACTAGTAAATTACTACTAAATTTGAAAGGCCATAGCACGAGGTCGTATTTCTACAATTACGATGGCCCTGAAGGTTCATTCGTGAGCACAAAAAATGTGCTACGCATATACTTTTTTGTGCTACGCATAAAACTTTTTGTGCTACGCATAGAAGTTTTTGTGCTACGCATAAATTTTTGTGCTACTCATAAATTTTTGTGTTACGCGCATTTATTTTCTGTGTAAAGTGCTCCAACCTCGAACCCAGGGTTTCTTGCCTTTTCGATATACGGATGGCGGCGAAGAAGACCCTGGTCCCGGCTGCTGCGTTCTCTGATTTCATTGGTTCAGCAGGATTCTCGAATAATTTAAGCAGCGCGTTGTTTATCAAAATGGTAAACGCAGAAGCGAGAATGAAAGTCCGAGCACGTGGTTTGGAAGAGAAAATTTTATAAATTCATTGTTTTTGGAAAACCATTATATTTTTGTTTTTCCTTAATTGGCATACATTCCAACTTATCAACCCTTCATCTACATGTGTTTTTGGCCAAACTTGATAGGATAATAATGATTTTAATAAAATATTTTTTAGTTAAAAAAGGCTGCCAGTGTGACTTTTAGTTCTCTGACTAATTTGTGCCGTTCCTTCCCCATAATTTTCAAGTGGCATATCAGTTGACTGATGAATATAATTTTTTAGTTAAATGTACGAAGAGTTATTGAAAATTACTCCTAAAAAAAGTCTATTCTCGAAAACCTAAAGTTGGAGGAACATGCAGATTGTGCAGTCTTACACTGTTACTGACAACAGCTTTTTGTTGAAAGTACAATCTGTGTCTGGTGAAAAGAAAAAACTTAAGCAGGAAAATCTCAACGGTATGTGGTGTAAACATACATGTTGGTGACGGCTTTTCAGAAACTATATTTCTTGGAGAAAATCTTAAATCAGAGAAGAGAAGTCAAATTGAATAAAGACAAAAATTTTCCATTAAACGAATGTCTGCTGGTTCACCTGAAACCAGCACGTAACCACCTGCAAAATCAATGGTTACTACAATAGAATCGAAAAAGCATCTTAATTTTGACACAACACAATCTTCCTTTACAAATTTAAACACCAATAAAAAAGTCAACATACATACATCTGCATAATCATAAACACTATGATGAAATCATAACTATGTCAATAACACTGATGCAAGAAAAAAAATCCGGTCAGCTTTAAATACAAAACAACCATTGGCCATTGTTGGGGTCATTAACGATCATTGCCCACACATATATACTTTTGGGTATAAAACGAAATATTTTCAAAGAAAACATCAATTTAAAAAGTTTGTGTCAGAAAAAGTTCGCCATCAGTCTTGAAACAACTGCATATGAAGGGTTAACACAATTTGATTTTAGTACAACGTCTAATACAGTTTTGCAGCAAAAATGTAAGGTTTGCTGTTACTGGTATATAAAACCCAATTAAAAAACAAATATTATGTAAAATAAATAGCTACATTTATATTTTCATAGTTTTGTTTGTAATTGTCATTGATCTTAATTGTGACTTCCTAATTCCAAAGGTGAAAATAAATAAAGATCATGATTATAACAGTGTAGAATTTTTTGTTTTAGTTTGATCCACAGTGATGTGCAGTGTTTTTAATTTAAAAATATTTTGAACTTGCTTTGACTTACATTCCTTATTGTTTGTTATTCTGAATTAGGAACATTGACAGTACTACTTTATTATAAATAGTATATAAAGAGCTAGATATCTTATTTATATATGAATTATGTTATGTTTAATGTTTGATGATATCCACAAAGCGAAGTCGAAGACCATGTTTTTTATGATAAAAAACCAAAATGCAGTAGAAATTTTCAAATAACAATATATTTCTTACCACGACTCGATGCAATGTGTGCTTCACCAATGACCACAGCCACAACATTATATCTCCAAAATAGTTTTAAAGTTTTTTCATTAAGAGCCCCCTCAGGATGACAGAAAACAATTTAAGCTTTCCCTCCCAGAATCAACGGGGGAAAATGTTATATCATTTTCTTCCTCATACATTAAGAACCAAAAATTTCGGCGGGACAAAATTTCGGCGAAAATTGTCGCCGAAAATTTGTCCGCCGAAATTAGGGGCTTCGCCGAAAATTTTTCTCTCCGAAATTTTTGGATTTTATCCTTTTGTTATATTTGGAGTTTTAAGCTGTATGAGGGTCGATGAAATGCTTTTTTTGGTCGATTTATTCCTTTCAGCAATCAATATTACTTTCAAACCTAATATCATGTAACTATTTGCATTGTTGAGAGTGGATATGTCGTTGTGACTCGTCCTGAAGTCTTCAAGCCAAGCGGCTTTTTGTTTTTAAATTTAGGAACAACAGATTATTGCATACCTTCAGGGAAGAAATTGTTTGCGGACGGTATTTTTGCGGAATATATTTTTGCGGATAAATGACCCAAAAACGCCATATTTTGCGGAAGAAATTTTTGCGGACAGTACAAAACCTGTTGCAAGTGCTGGTGCTGCTTGTATTGTTTTTGACGAAGAGTGATAAATAAATCCTTAGATATTCAATAACCTCGGCATCTTTCCTTTTCCAGCCCCCTGTTTCATTTTCCAAACGTTATGTATAGACGAGACTTTCATTTATATGCAAACAAAGTGAAAAGTCAGTTCTTTACGGGTGAAAAATTTCGAACGTTTTGCGGAGTAAAATTTTTGCAAATGGAAAATTTTGCGGAATTTATTTTTGCGGATGTCCAATAATTATTCATTTTTGCGGAAGTTCCGCAAAAAAAATTTCCGTACAAATTTCTTCCGCAAACAATTCTTCTCTTAAGTTAAGTAGAATATTAAACATGAAATATTTTCTTAAACCCAATTTTTTGCATTTCCCTGTCGATAAAATGCTTAAAATTTGGATATTCCGAAATAAAGTTATAGATGAAATCCTGCCGAAATTTTTTCCGCCGAAGTGACCAAAATCTCGCCGAAATTATTTCCGCCGAAGTATTTCCGCCGAAAAAAAAGTAGCCGAAATTTTTGGTTCTTAATGTAATTACTACAGTTAACTTCTGAAAAAAATATTATCTGTAACAAATTCTCTTCCCGCATTACTCTTAGGAATACCAATCTTGTTTAAACAATTCATCTGGTTTTCAATGGTCGAATTTAGGGGACTAATAACGATAACTATGTTTGAAATTTTTCTACTTCGTAAAAAGCTAAGAAGCAACTGATAAATCAAGATTTCCCATAACCAGTTGGTAAAACAGCAATAAATAACATCTCTTTCAAATAACAAATGTTCAAAACAAACAATTTGTTTAGGTTTGAAGCAAATATTATCAAGGTTGCGCGATAACAAAGCAAGTTGCAGCCTTTCAAAAAGCTTCACAACATTTCCATGTTTATTAATCGTGAACCCTCTCTTCTGATCTTTCTGTTTGATACTAATAGAAGGTTCGCCGTCTACTTATTATTTTTCACATAATTTATGCAGAACTTGCTTACTCGAAGAAGCAACTATGAAAATGTGGGGCTTACTGAGGCAAATATTGCATAAATTAAAATCCACACTTATACTGTTGATTTTGAGCAGCCGGGACCAGGGTCTTCTTCGCCGCCACCCGTATATCGAAAAGGCAAGAAACCCTGGGTTCGAGGTTGTAAAGTGCTCCGCATTTATTTCGACCTCATTTCCATTCTGGTCTGTATATTGTTGACAATCATTGTTGACAATTTCGTGCATTCTCATCCATGTGCATAATGATGGTGGATCACATGCTTACCAAGTGAACTACCACTACCTTCAAAAACGTCTTTTTTGATTATGTTAGTTATCTCTTCTCTATTTTCTTCATCGTTTTGAAACCTCCTAAGACCAAGCCTAGTTAAAAGCCTTTTTAATGTTGACAAGCTGATCACATGGTTGTGTTGGACAGTTAAAAAGAAGATGATTTCTACGTTTGTATAACCTTGGCCAAAATACAAAGTTACTAACGACTCTAGTGTTATTGGAGATGATGTAGATTGAAGAACGAGCAAGTAATTTAACGCTGTACGTCGTTCCTCATCAATTCTTGCGCGCTTTTTTGCTTTTTGCACCAGTAACATTACACACTAAATAGCATAAATTAAGGACCAGATATAGGTTGTTGATTTTTTTGCGCTAACAAAAAAAAAAACACAAACATGAAAAAAGTATTTGTGTAACAATGTAAAAAATAACTGTGTAGCACAACAATATCTGCGTAGAGAAAAAACTTATGCGTAACACAAAAAAGCTATGCGCAGCCCAAAAAAATCTATGCGCAGCCCAAAAAAATCTATGCGTAGGCCAAAATATTCTATGTGTAGGCCAAAAGATTCTATGCGTAGCACATTTTTTTGTGCGTGCATATGAGCCTTCAGGGCCATCGTATACAATATATATCTTCTTGTGTGGATTTATCGATAACATTGCCAGTTCACTGCAACATGGTGGATGAAATGAAAGAAATGATGGTCAGTGCAATAAAAAGAAGTTTTGGATTTGGAAGAGTTTGAGACGTATTAAAAACAGAGTGTGTTTAACTAAATCAAAGGAATAATGTTTACAGGAGAACTTTTTTCCGAATTCCCAAACGTTTTGTCCAGTTTTTTCACTTTGTTGCAATTACTTTAGTTTCAGAAACTTTTGCGGAATTAAATTTCGTGGTTCAGTACTTCAAAAAAATTTCAAGATCTTAATTTCGTAATTTTCTGGAAAAAAACGCAAAATTTGCTTCCCGCAAAAATTCTTGACAATGAAGTAGTAGGTTTTGATTAAGTAGATCTTTTTGAAAATTACGTCACTTCATATCTTGCCTCGCTTTCAAACTGTACAATAATGACATTTGCATCGTTTTTGAAAAGAAAGATAACCGAGTTACTTTTTTTATAATTAAAAACATCAGAAACGAGGCAAAATCTGACATAATTTCCGAAAAGGTCTATTTCTTTAAGGATATTTTTTATAACTAATGTGAGCTAACTTTCGTGAAAGTTCAAAAAGTTAGTGAATTACACTAAAACATTATCTGGATTGGATTTTCCAAAAATTTGAAAATTTCGACCATCTCATTAGCCAGTTGTCAAAGTTTTTAGCGAGGAATCTTTTGTTTGATAGGAGTAAAGGCAAAGCAATTTTTTATATACATGAGCCTTCTTACTTGTCATATACATGATATACGTTATGTAATGTACATGTTTTAGTTGTCGAGACTGTCTGAGAAGTCAACTAAGTTGCTGTATAGTGTTATTCCATGATTCCCATCGTTTTCCAGCGGATTAAAATTTGCTTTGATATATTGCTGCACCGCATCAGTTAATGGATCATTCACATCTGGAATTTGAACATCGTTATTAGTTTGAAGCTCGGGTTCTGGACCGTCATCGTCCACGCCGTAATCATCGTCAATGAAAAAAAGACTACAGCGTGTTAAAATAGATTCCTCATTCAGCTCATGGTCAGAATTACTTTTAGGTGTACCTCAGGGTTCGGTATTAGGACCTTTACTTTTTAATATTTATTTAAACGATTTATTTTTATTTATTAACAATACGAACATTTGCAACTTCGCTGACGACACTACTCTGTACACGTGTGACATAAGCATAGAAAACCTAATAAAAAGTTTAGAGATGGACTCTCTCATTACGTTAGAATGGTTTGAATTAAATTATTTGAAACTAAACACTGATAAGTGCAGTTTATTAATTGTTGGTAATAGAACAGAACCAGTTTCAGCTAAAATTGGTTCCTCAAAGCTCACTGGAAGTGATAGTGTCAAGCTTTTAGGAGTTAATATCGACAAGGAACTAAAATTCACCAATCAGGTCACTAACGTATGTGTACAAGCAAACAGAAAGTTGACGGCGATATCACGATATGCCAACTATCTCTCCCATGACCAATTGAGAAGCACAATAAAAAGTTTTGTTGAATCGCAATTTAAATATTGCAGTTTGGTATGGATGTTCCACAGTCGAGAACTGAACAATAAAATAAATAAAGTTCATGAAAGGGCCCTGAGACTCTTGTATAAGGATTATGATGCCTCATTTGAAGAATTACTTTTAAGAGATAGCTCTTTCACAGTCCATCAAAGAAATGTGCAAACATTGATGATTGAAATGTTTAAAGCTAAACAAAACTTGGGTCCAAGTTTACTGGAAGATATTTTTGTACGAAGATCTAATAATGGACTAAATTTAAGAAAAACGAGGGATTTCGTTAAACCTATAAGTTCCACAGTACGCTACGGGGAAAGCACGTTAGCGAATCTAGGTTCCACCTTATGGGATGAGCTTCCCCGAAATATTAAAAGTGTAGATACGATCGAAGAATTTAAAAAACTTATTAGATTATGGAAACCAAGTAAATGTCCCTGCCGACTGTGTAAGGCATATGTTATAGGGGTGGGTTTTCTGTAATAGTGTATTGTTCTGAGTGAGCCTAGCTGACCCATCTTATGCTAAGTCTATGAATATATTTCATCGGTGTAAATAAGCCAGCCTTAAGCTTGGCTTCTTTTTATTGTTTGGTTAACTTATTTATTCCTTTTTTGCTTAATTTTATACTTTGTAAAATTTTTTTACCGATGTAAAATAAAGAAACAATAATAAATGAGGGCTGTATCGCGCGTTAAATCGTTGACTTTATAAAAAGCCCATAGACCACAGTTGAAGTGGCGTCATATTTTTCTCAGTTCGTAATGGGTGATTGTTCCAACTGCGTTTAAATTCCTCTATGAGCCTATTGATTCTTGGTAGATATATACGTAATGCAGACAAAGTAAATGTAGTTCGTTATCTGGATCCAACATACCGCGTTCTTCCATCTCATTAAAGAGCTCAATGAACAGAATACCAACGTAGCTTTTGACGTCAACCCAGAGGCGTAGCCAGAGGTCAGTCAAAATTTGTGGAGGAGAGTTAAGTCATTTAAGGTAGAAAAGGAAAGCGTGCAAGTAACCTAATCAGCACTTAAGACTGAAAAGAAATATCATAATGTTGAACTCCTCCAGGTTTTTTTGACTGACCCTAACTACGCCTCTGCAACCCACAAACTTTCTATTCGTTGGTTGTGAACTGATCTACCTGTGATGAATGGTTTATTTGCAGCCCCATATTTCTCCAGCATCCACCTAGCTAAAGCGATTTTTTTTGGTCCCATGATGGACCGAGTGGACAACGAAATTGTTGTAAGCTAGTTAGAAATAAATCCAAAACGGTGGAAGCTTTGTTGTTTGTAGAACAATTCAAAAAAACAATAGCTCTTGAATAGCCATCGATGCAGCCATGTATCACCAGTCTCCACTTGATAAGCTTATGGTAACCATCCGTATGCCTATAATTTTATAATATGCAAACATTTCATGCACATCATAAAAAGCAAAAACTGAGGCTCAATGTGAAGTAAACAAATAAGAAATAATAATAATAAAAAATAATCAACTTTACCATAGAGCATTGGGGTATGGAACACTGTATACTCTTCTAGTGATTCTCTTATGCAATGACTGTCTATCTGGATTGACTCTATCCAACGATTCTCTCACATGTGACCTTTGATATTTCTCGCTGACAGTGAACCCAACACCACTCTTTCTCCTGAATGAGGTGAATCATCGAAGATGTTCTTAACTATGGCATCTAAGTTTACATTATCTATGTCAATGTAAGTAAGAAATCTTTTGTTGAAATACTTTTCGATGTTCTCTTAGAGTTCTGTCTGAAACACCAATAAGTTCTGCTATTTGATTCCACTTCATCCCGATCGCTTTTAGACTTAAAACTTGTTCTTCGTCAATTATCTTAATAGGTCGTCCTCGTTTTCCCTCAACCGCCGCCATATCGATTAAATGACCTCTTTAGTGTGAACTGAACTAACTATTGAAAAAGCGTATTAAAAACAAAAGTTTAAAAATAATTGCAAAAACTATTGGCAAATGTGTATCACTTTAAAAAGAGGCCCGGAAAACCCGAGTTATAAAATCGAGGTATTAAGTCGAGTAATGAACTATGACGTCAAAATTTTTTCTCTCGAAATTTTTAATTTTCTATATTCTTTCGAGTTAATAACTCGAAATTATATATGTCGCTTTTACAACTCCAGTTATTAACTCGAAATTAAAAAAGTCAAATTTTGAATTCGAGTTAATAACTCGAAGTTAATTTTTCAAATAAATCAAATCGAGTTTTTAACTCGATAGTATTATATTGCTTTAAAGGAATCGAGTTATTAAAGTTTTCAAAAATTTCTTACGATTTATCGTGTGTGCTTGATTTTCAGAATATTTTTCAAATATGGCAAGGGATACTTTCGAAAGTTCACTGGGAATAGTGTGAATTTTTAAAAAAAGGCAAAGTAGGCCAAATTTGAGGCAAATTTTGAAAAACGTTCAATTTTAATGAAAATTTAATAGTGGAACCAGTTTGAACTGCTAATTTCAAATATGAAGGTCAAATTGTGGATAAGGTAAGCTAGGCCAAATTTGGACCAAATTTCGAAAGTTCCTCAATTTTCATAAAAATTTTCACCAATCACATTTGAAAGGTGCTGATTTCGAATTTGAAAATGATATTGCCATGTTTGACTAAAATTGGACAATTTAGGCCAATTTGGACCATCTTTCCAAAATTCTTCAATTTTCATGAATTTTTGCATGTATTACATTTGATACCTTTCGAATATGACAGTCATTTTGTCAGATTTCACTGAAATTGGACAATTTGGGCCAAATTTGGACCAAATTTAGAAAGTTCTTCAAACTTTAAAAAATTTTGCATGGATCACATTTGAAAGGTGCTGATTTCTATTTGTTAGTCATTTTGTCAGATTTGACCAGAAATGGGTAATTCGGGCCAAATTTGGAACAAACTTATAAAGTTCTGCAACATTCATAAAAATTTGTACAACGCACAATTAGAAGTTGTTGATTTTGAATTTGCCAGTCATTTAATTAGATTTGAACATAATTTGGCAATTCGGCAATGTTGTATTTTTGAGACTAGATATGCATCGTTGTGTTACGTCTTGAAGTCTTCAAGCCAAGCGGCTTCTTGTTTGAATTTAAGATCTCTAGTCTTAAGGCCGGTTTCCATACAGCTGCATTTTACGCTCTAGCGAAAAAAGCTCGGGAGATTTTTTCTCGGGAGCACAAATTGATTTCCATTAACTGTTTTTCATGCACGTACAAAAAATATCAAAACATTCAGATCTGATGAAAGTTACTAGTTTTGCACAGTTTTTTTAACTATATTGTCAATTTTATTACTGTCGTCAAAAAAGAAATAGATAGATAATTTCGATGGAAAAAGAAAATGTGAATGAGAAAGCTTTTCTTGGAGAGACGCTCCAAAGGGCTATATACAATGTTAAATAAGATTTGATTGGGTATAAGGCAAAACAAACTTAAAATTTGATAAATTTTCTCTTTGATCTTTGTCAAAGCATCATCAGATCACAACAAAAAAGCTTTAACAACATCTAGAATACATATAGATAATTAAAAAATGTTATTTATTCCTTTGATACAGTTAAAAATGTCAAAGGAGATAATTAAAAGATATTTTACAAAAGGTTTCTCCACACCGATGATAAAAGCTTGATTTCTCCTTGTAATACAATGTTTTGGTTAAAGATTTAATGCTGTTTGTTAAAGAATATTTTTTCAAAGCATTCAGAATGAATCCCCCAATGTTCGAGGAATTACTAGAAATCTTGAATATTTTGTTTTATTGACGTTCGCAAATTAAAAACAAACAATACTCAAATATGATTGGCTGACATAAAATTTAACAAAAGGGAGAGAAAAAATACGCGCTCAAAAGTAGAAAGAGTTTAACTTTTACGCCAAGCTCAAGAGCAGCTCAAGAGAATTCTAAATCTCTCAGTCAGCGGTAATTTTGATTTTATGCGCATGCGTCGGAAAAATTCTCACGAGCTTTTTCCGCTCGAGCGTAAAATGCAGCTGTATGGAAATCGGCCTTTACAGGTTTATTTTAAAGTGGCCAGTCAAATAAAACAATCTAAAAGATAATAAATAATAGATTTTTATGCCTTTCGTGTTGAGTCATGGTCGGCTCTGAAAAGTCACATCAAACAGTAATGTCAACACTAATTTACTTGAAATTTTTTTGTATTTAACACTGCTATATTGTGAAACCACTAAAATTTTCTTTTCATTTCGTAAGCAAACGTAACAAGCCTGATACAAAAATCACATATAGTAATATTTCGACAAACAATTTCTTTTAGAATTAACATGATTCCACCTCAAGATTATAAATTGCACGTGCGAAACACCAGTTTTAACACCTAAATTAAATTCATATAGAAATATATATAGAATCTATTTTCTCACTTCGGCAACTTTTTATCTTGGAGTTTTCAGCTATCACAATACAGCAAGAGTAAGATCATTAGAAAAATATGTCAGAGGTGACATGGTGCAGCTGTAGTTAAAAATATTATCAGGACTGCATATCATTAGGATTAACATATTCATCGACTTGCTCAACTGATTAATTTTGATGCCATTTCTGCACTAATGTAAATCAAAACTTGCGCTATGAAATTTCTCCGTGTGCAAATTCTCATTACAGTCGAACAATTTTCAAATTTGGTCAATATTTGGCCTAATTATGCACAAGTCGATCTTCAAATTCGAAATCAGCAGTACAAAGTTATTCCTCCATTAAATCTTCATTAGATTTGAACAATTTCCAAATTTGGTCCAAATTTGGCCTACATTGGCCTTATGCACAAGTTGATCTTCAAACTTTGCCTTTTTTAAAAAACTCACACCATTCCCAGTGAACTTTCGAAAATATCCCTTGCCATATTTGAAAAATATTCTGAAAATCAAGCACACACGATAAATCGTAAGAAATTTTTGAAAACTTTAATAACTCGATTCCTTTAAAGCAATATAATACTATCGAGTTAATAACTCGATTTGATTTATTTGAAAAATTAACTTCGAGTTATTAACTCGAATTCAAAATTTGACTTTTTTAATTTCGAGTTAATAACTCGAGTTGTAAAAGCGACATATATGTTTTCGAGTTATTAACTCGAAAGAATATAGAAAATTAAAAATTTCGAGTTAATAACTCGAATATGACGTCATAGTTCATAACTCGACTTTATAACTCGATTTCATAACTCGGGTTTTCCGGGCCTCCTTTAAAAACGAAGCTGTCCTTGAAAAAAACCCGAATCTTTTTAAATTAACAAAGCACGTTTTTAAATAGAAAGAAAGCACAGTTTTCAAAAACAAGATGAAAGAAAGCTTTTTAAAAACGATAGAACGTTTTGCAAAAGAAAGCCCGTTTTTAAAAATATAGCCCGTTTTTAAAAAAGATAGTATTTTTTTTCGCTTTCGCGCAAGATAGCACGTTTTTAAAAAAGATAGCACGTTTTTAAAAAAAGAAAGCCCGTTTTTAAGAAAAAATAGCCCGTTTTTTTAAAAAAATAGCCCGTTTTTAAACAAAGCCCGTTTTTAAAAAGATAGCACGTTTTTAAAAAAGATAGTATTTTTTTCCGCTTTCGCGCGCGATAGAACACTGCGCTAAGTAGTGACCCTTTGATAGCCTCAAATAATTGGCAGTTACCTTGACTGTGTGTCCGACTTTCTCTCTACTTTTACACGACATTCGTTCCCGACACACGACGAGGATCGCGACGCAATAAGGCTTAGTTTTTCTATATGGAATTCGTTTAGAACGAGCGTTTGCTACTCTCACGAAACCATCGCGAAAACTTTTATAAGATAACTACATCAATGGGTTTGTACATGATACATCAAATTTCCATCATCTTCTGTTGTTTTTTTCTCTGGTCTGGATTTTATGTTGTCTGATGATTGCTCCTCTGTTCATTATTAGTTTAGCAATCAGCTAATTTTTCGAACAAAAATAATAACTTTCCCTCTTCGGCGGGGGCCCGAAAAATCATCATTACGTTGTTGTTACCCCACGTGGCCGTCGCAGTTGTAAACAACCGGTTGACGGCAGGACAAAAATGGAATAGTGGCCGACATCATGCAGCGTGAATGAGATTATTCGTCATCGGAAATTGTATTAATGTATATTCACATTAATGGAAGCGTCTGTAAATTGAGAAAAGGGTTTCATAATGGCTGATCTCAAACTCAACGTTTGGTCAGAAGCAATCGTTTTGGAGACTTCATTAAAATCCGTTTGTTACCATACCAACAATAACACGAAACTACACGAAAATACGTATAGCTTAAAAGCACAGCGCCAAAACACACTGCAACATATCTGATGCCGTCCGAACTATACAGCAAAAATGCCGAACTGCTTATCATCCACTCGCTAGTTAGGTGTTTAATCCACTCACTTTAAGAAAGAGGCATTTCAAAGACGAGGAGCAGCCAACAATATAGGAGGACCAGATAAGAGTTCAGCCAGTTCTCTACACCGGAGATTTAACCAAAAAAGCATTTTCAGACATTTAGGTTTTGAAGGTATACAGTGGCGATCAAGAACATGGGATAAATCGATTGAGAAAAAAACTTGTATACAATGATCGAGTCCAACACATTGAGGATTGTACTTTCACACTATTTGCTTTTAGCGAAATGGTGGAGTGGAACGAGGGTGTAAATCTTGCTGAGAAAAGAAAAGCAAATGACAACCCTCTTAAAATCTATTGTTTGATTGGTGAGAGGAACTTGGAAGGCGTGGGGATTGGGCGGATTAAGTATAGAGAATGCAACTGTTGTTCACGTTGAACCGTGAGTAAAAATTCTTCCAAATTCCAGTTTTACTTGAACGTAAACGAAAACTGAATGTCTTCCTAATTGTTTGGTGCAGTGAACCAGGAATCTGATGAAGAAGACGAAGAAACTCCCGAAGCAGACGAAAATGAAAAAAGAGAAAAAGTTAAAGAAGGAAAAAAAGAAGGTAAGATATTTTTTAATCACTTGTAGTCTCTAGAACCTTGTCACATTATGCATTATGACCATGGTGATTACTTTTTCACTTCTGATATTCAGGAATAAATCACTCACACTGTACAAACGGTACAAGAGGTTTCAATACCACCAGTCGGGGGATATTAGCTATTCATACACATATACATTTAGTGTATTTTCAGCTATATAAAATTAATAATCCAATTTTAAATAAATTGAACAAACAAAAAAAACCACCCGTGAATGGTTACCAGTCTACCAAACTGGTACCCAGTTGCATAGACCGCCGATATTTGCCAAGCCAGCTGTTCCAAATCCATCGTTAGGGCCATTGCCTTCAGCGTCTGCACAGATTGTATGTGTCTTATCTTTTAAAGCCACTGCGATAGAGGGTGGATACATAAACGTTTGAGATCTCGATAACTCTATTGTGGTCAAATGTTCTTTATCGTCGTAAAATAGAATACCAAGTGGGGTTAGAGAGGAACCAATCACAGACTTTTTCGGAGTACTTGTTATCCAATCACCTGGTCGTATGAGAATCATGCCAATTGTTCGTTCGACACAACCTAGCGCATGCCTGGTATGGATTTCTGGTCGATATCTCATGCTTGGATTGTGGATAGGTTTCTGCCGGGGCTGTTGGCGAAATAAAGTGCACAATGAAGCGTAAGCGGTGCCAGTCACTCCTTCGTAGTTATCTGCGATTTTGACATCCTTACTGCTGCAAAGTGTCTGAGTGCCTGGTACAATGTAATCAGTTTCTTTGTATTTTTCAGGCAAGTGGTGGAGGGTGATACGTAGCCGCCCCATATATATAGCAAGCCATAAGGAATGATGGACTGCATACCCAAGTTGTCGAAATGGAAATAAAATTGTTTTCTCTTTATTTGTAAACCAATTACCCATTAAAAGCACCGATGATGCGGCTGCAGCCACAAGCGTCGCTTTCTCTTCAAATTCTGCTCCGTAGGCGCTTTTTGGCCATACACAGTCCACAACATTGTATTTTGTATCACCTGTTCTCTCAATACATTCAATGTGCTCTTCATCTACAACTTTCAAGTCGTTTTGTGGATCGACAAGACGCGCTGCGAGAAACAAAATGTACGATGACGTTCCGACGAGTTCTTCAAAATCATCTTTGATTAATTCGAGAGAAGTCAGGCACCAATGACGCACGTGTGGCAGCAATGTCACTAACAGACACGCATGACGCAAGCGTTCGTAGCAAGCCTTGCCACAAAACTTGTACACTGAGTAATACCGATGTAAAGGCATATCCGGGACGTTGCTATCGCGTCCTTGGAAGATTGAACCTTGAGGCGATCGAGCTACTTCTTCGCCCTTCAACAGCATATAGTCTAGCATATCCTTTATGAAAGGAAGTTGGTTGGGACATTCGCCCTTACCTTCTGCACATAGACGAAGTGCTTTCTCATCATAATCGTAGAAATCAGCTCTCATGACATTTCGTTTTGCCACCCTCCCAAAATGTTGACATTTAGAACACATGTTTGTACCGCTCGAACCGTAGCATCCTGTGCGACCGTTTAAGATTTTACATCCCGCCAACATGCTACAAAGACCGGCGCCATTGATGTCTTCACTTATTCCTGAATTGTCTACATCCAGTTTGTTTTCACCAAGCAGTTGAACAAAGTAATGTTGTAAGGAATTGTCGCAGTTTAGAGGAGGTATTGCCATGAAAATGAAGATTGTAAAACACAACATTTTATCCTAGAAACAAGAATAGAAAAGATGTAATGCAATACCACCTTTTCCGAATTTCTGTTTAAATGACGCAGTTATTATCAAGTTTGGCTTCGTTTCTGTTTTTTATTGCTTTTCTGATTGCATAATGTTTTCTGTAAGTAATAGTTACTCGTTGTTTCAGTTCCCCGGTGAAATAATTAGAAGTAATTAAGAGTTTGAAAAACAGGCGAAACTTAAGGTGAATATCCACTTCAGATAATGGTCCGTAGACCGGACCGGATCGGTTCGTTAAACAATAGACCACGTGAAAACATTAGGCTATAACACGGTGTTTGAAAAAAAATCGGGAAAGGTCTATACTGAAGTGTAATCGTTAGGTGAGAATTATTTTGTGCTATCAATTTTTTTAAAATGAGAAAATTAAGTTTTAAATTTCATAATCTCACTGAATCTTTAAGAAACCAACAACGTAAGACTGCCGTTTGAAGAAGATTTTGCGCTTGTTTTTGGAAAAAGCTCGCGGAGAAAGAACAAAATAATCCTGAAAAGCTTGAAAATCGGGGGTCATTTTTTTCAAAAATGGAGATAGAACAAAATAAATTTCGGCTAACGTAATACTAAAGAGATTGTCCTTGAAATACAAATTGATGTGAGAATTCTAAAAATACTGAATACAAATCACTATAATGATGTAGAAAATAATGTCACATTAGAAAATATAATGCCGCACGGTGGTGTCTTTTTCATTCTTCATTCTTCGGCTTAATTATTATTGTTACTTTCTACATATTGAAGCCACGGTGCGACATTATTTTTCTATTACAGAAAAACGGCAAAAAAAAAATGCTTTCGTACAAATTTTGCTTTTGATCATCATTGATCCTGCCCTTATTACGAAGGATGAATAAATGTATGGAAATAACAGTTCAAAAGATTTGTGACCTTTGTAAGTACTCACCATATCTCTTGAAAAATGCCACTGACAAAACGTTGCAGTCGCGACTGTTTGTTTAATGCGTAAATATATTTCACAGCTTGATCTATTAATCTGTGTTAGTTTATATTCTGTATAGATTAAGTAAATTAGTTACACACTAAAAAGCTCAAAGTGATTAAAGCAGGTTGTAAAGGAACTGGGCATGAAAGCCAGTTTTTAAAGGGGAGGTTTACACGTAAAGATTATGAAACGTTTTTCTTTTAAGAAGGTGTTTTAATGCTTGTACACCAAAAAGTGAAGTTTCAGCGTTTTGTGCTATTTTGACGAGCAGCCTTCGGTCGAGTGCCTCTTATCTTCTATTGCAAGTTGACGTCTGGAAACGTTTTAAAGAACTTTCAGAAAACGTTTGAAAGCTTCCAACTTTCAAAAAAAAAATTTCCCGTCTCCCAACCGTGGTGGGCGACATTCTACAAAAAATTGTGCCCCTCCTCTTTAAATTGCAAATAGTTGGCCCTATAAAGTTAAAGGTGGACAGATTTATGTATCAGTCAGTGTTTTTTTTTTAATTTGGCGAAATTGTAAATTTCGAAATTTGTTTTTTTAGGTCTAAATCTGTAATCAATTAGAAAACTGGAATTATAGTTCGGTAGATGTAGTTCATGACCATTAATGAGATGCCATGCTTTGGAGGAGCCACTTAGGATCACATATTCCATGAAATTGACTTTTCTAAATAATTGATTTGCAATTATTCAGAAATTCCAAATAAAATAAAAAGCAATACAAAATGCTTTAATATGTCTGAATTTATGAATGTAAATCCATTGCAATGTGTTTATAAAACACGTTTTTTATGTACCTGGAATAAATAATTAACTTCAATCTCATATCAAATAGGAGCAGAAACACATGGAAAATTCCATGTAATGAAAGAGAGATATTGATACGTTTTTTATACTTCTGAAGACATATGGAACATGTTACATTGCCTAGTTGAGAAATACGAACATCTTGTAAAACATGAATTAGTAAAAAGAGCTCTCCTGGAAGGATTAATTCCATAGAAAGAATCGCAGTACCTTCCAAACTTTTATGACAAAAAGTTATAATCTGGAAAATGATAAAACGTTGGTGGAATTTTTCTTCAATTAATGCTCCTCCTGTTTCATTAAGATTTACCTCTTAGTAAAGGATGCCCTTTTGGTATGATGTAGCATGGTTAGAATCACAATATTTGGAGCATTAAAAGATCCACAATTCCTGGTTCAAAACCTTAATTTTTCATTTTTCTTTATATCATCCCGTGAGGTTCAAATGAGTCTAAATTCTCCTATGTAATTGTAGCTTGTAATATTTTTTCAATACTTCAGAAGCAATTAAATGTTTCGATATTTTAAGCTGCTCAACGTTTTGTGGAATAATGTGATCCTAGGATGCTTCACATGGTATAAACATTTTTCATGGGCTTAATGCCTACAGTAGACTCCCGGTTATTCGAAGCTCCAAGGGGGATAAGAATTTACTTCGAATAACCGGGAGTTCGAATAACTGAAAAATTCGTTTTTCGCCAGATTTTCAACTTAACCTTAATGGGATGGACTTTTCTGAAGTAATTATGAGGCATTGTGGTTCAGTTGAGCGTAATAAACACAAAGAATTTTTACTTTTTGAAGAAAGAATAAATTTGAACAAATTGTTAACAGGTTTTAAAATATGAAAGTTATAAAGAAAATGTATCTAGTAAATACAAGAAGTTCAACTCTTAAAAAAATCTTTAATGCTACATTGTTTTTTACTATCGATGTAGTGTTTTTGACATGTACGTGTTATCATGTTTAACTGCTTTCTGATTTCAAGACCATTCTCGTCAAACAAAGACCATCTTTCCAACAATTCTAAGGCCTCTTCCAACTCTGACTGCTTTGGCTTCTTCGGGGGGATGTCATGTGCCTCAATTTCATCATCATCGTCATCTTCGAGATTCGGCTCGTTTTGATCTTTGTCCTCATTAAGTACGATTTCCACGATTTCCTCATCAGTCGATTCAATTGAAGGAGAATATTGAAGTTTTGAAGAAATTGCTTGAAGAGTGTAAATAACCATGAATATTGAAACCTGATTTTTTGAAGAAAAAAAGTGTTTTAATCGCAGAAAATCAATGTTCTCACTCGACGATCTCCCAATAAGAAAAATTCGAATAACTGAGGGTGACTTATCCTATAATTGGCCCCAAGGGGAATAGAAATCACTTCGAATAACCGAATTATTCGAATAACTGAAGTTCGAATAACCGGGAGTCTTATTTCATATTTCTTGTCTCAATTTGGTTTTCGGATTGCTTTTGCAGTCGTGGAAGGATTTGGTATTCAAGACAACTATTTCATGTATTTTGTTTGGAATATTTGATCCAACTGAGCTCTTTAATAATTTTTAACCATCTTGATACATAAAAAACTTAGTCATCCCTGTGATTTAAATTTGGCTCGGAGAGCATTTCAGCATTAAAAGTTATGAGCTTTGGAATTTTCCATCAATTTACATTTTCTAATTTTTTAATCCTTAAGTGCTTCTGACTTTGCAAGCAAATAACTTGCCACCAGTTGGTGCTTAGAATTCCAGAAAAACGAAAATGGAA
The DNA here is from genome assembly GCA_027922465.2 of Turritopsis dohrnii. Classification (NCBI taxonomy): domain Eukaryota; kingdom Metazoa; phylum Cnidaria; class Hydrozoa; order Anthoathecata; family Oceaniidae; genus Turritopsis; species Turritopsis dohrnii. Next base: position 66,426 of record BQMF02000511.1, read on the forward strand.
TTTTCAATCCTGTCTTAACATGAAGTTTGTATTTTTGATATGCATTTGTTATTGGATGAAAGAAGTAATTTGACTGAAAAAAAAAATGTTCAGAAATTGACAATTTCGCCCACAAAAATCGAACAAAAAGAAAGAAAGAAAAGGCTACAAACTAAGGGCAATCTTCACATATAAAAAAGAACTTCAATAAAATTGAAATAACAAAATAACAGAAAAAAAGTATTTGTACAAAAAAACCTGCGGCAAATTCTTACGGCATAAAAACTGCATTAAAAATAATTATTGATAAGTTCATCATATGAATATTACAAACAAGAGCCAGATGGCGCAAAACGGTAGCAGCAAGTTTACTTTTCACACAAACGCTTTCGAAATTTTACTTTAAGTATCTCACTGGTGGAAAACAGACATTAACGATAAATTTGATGAAAATAACTAATAGGTGTAAATAGGGTCTAATCATAAAACACCAGCAATAATTTATTTAAAGACAAAAGAATTATACATGCGTGAGCTGTGTAACGTATGTTTTTTTTATAAGAAATTTTTTCGTAAGAGCTTATGTAGAAAAAAAGCTTCTTTATAATAATAATTTCTGATGAAACCAAAATTGAATTCCAACAAATAACTGCCTTTTTTGAACTAGATCTTTGAAAGCCTTAATACACAAACACAGTGTAGTAGCTAACAAACGAGGTAATAAGAAATTTTGAACTGATAAAAGCAACATATCAAGTATTTTCAGTAAACGTATAATGAACTAAAACTCCAATTTTTATGTACGTCTATTTGATTAGAATTCGAATGAATTCTAATTTCGCGGATTAAGTTATAAAATATCGGTTATGTACTTTTAAAATAAAAGGTAATCTACTTTTAAATGTTTGATATGAAAAAGCCTCCAAATTACGAAGGCTGCGTTCCTTCATTAGAATTTACATTGCGTTTTTGGTAGAGTCCCGCAGACTCTAAATCGCAGACTAATTGCCATTGCCGGAGTAGAAGGAGTAGGAGTAGGAGGAGTAGGAGTAGGAGTCCACGGGTGTTTTAGTACGGTATTCGCTTTCGCTGCTACCGTAAAAAAAAAAAGATGAAGATGAAATTTCAGACGGACAACTTTTCAAGTCATATGCGTTTAAGTTGGGTATTCCTAATAGAGTTCAACATCAGCTTTAATTGCCTCAAACGAGATCATTGCTGCAGCCGAACTGTTATTATTTATGTTTTGGATGAAGAGAATAAAACTGTATTTTTTGCTTCTTTGTGTCAGAGGAAATTAAAGCACTTTCAACCAAAACATTTGGGGAAATGAGATAAGATGGTATCTTAATAGAAAGTAAAATTGAAGAAAATCAGTTCAAAAATAAAACCTCCGCATGATTGGTATACTAGAGCAATCATAAAGATTATCGTCAACCAATGTATCTCCGCAATGAACAGAATGAACAGAGCCCGATATTCAGTTTAAACACTGAATTGTGGCCAAGTTTCATATCTAACCTCGACTATAATGTGATTGATTCATAACGTTACAACTTAATAATAGTCTTTATTTATTCCCAATTCCTGTGCACGACAACACGAAAACTCACTCACAATGCTTCGTTTAAACGGAAATTCGGGAAGGTCTATTAAGTTTCAACTTACATAGCTAAACCTGCAGTATTTAGATTAAAATTGATGATGATAGGTATAATGATTAAGAGTATCATTAAAACAAAGAAACAACAACGATCAATATGGGATGATATAATCAACCACTCCAAAGGCGGAGAAGATTGCACTTCAAGTTCCATATCACCGTCTTCATCAGGATGCTTGGCACGGTTACATACAGTACAATTTCTCTTGTTATGGAAGAATTTATGCAATCGGATGTAACTTGTGCTTGGCGCTGTTTTTCTATTGGACAAATTGGTTGTGATAAGCGATATGACCAGGGCACCGCATAACACATAAAAGCTAAACACGAACGAAAGACCAAGCATTGAGGAATTGTCCGACTTTGCAGGTAGATGATCTGACAATATCAACAGGTAGAAGGTGATGCTGAGGAGGATGGTGACACCAAATCCCATGCGTTCACCGCTGTGGTACGGGATGAAAAACACCAGGACGAACATGAAACCAAGTGACAAAAAAGGAAGAAAAATGTACATGAAATAATAAAGGGATAATCTGGACAAAGAGAATTCAAAAACCACTGCTGAAAATGGCTCTCGACAACAGTTGAATGATATGTTTGTATAGTGTACTTGAAGATCAAGAAATCTCCATTGCCCATTTTGAATGAGATTTTCTAAAAAAAAAAAAAAATTGACTAAAAATTAAAAACAAACACTAGTAATAAATCATTTGTGACGTCACATTTCGTTTGTTTTTATAAAAAACCGTTATCAATGAAAGTGATCCTAGCGCATTTAAAGTGCCCATTTGTCAAAAATCGTCAAAAAGTAACTGCGAAGAAGTGCATTTTCAATGTGGAAAAGTACTCCTCCGCAGCGATTCTTCAACAAATTTGGCTGATGGGGTTGCAGTGCAGTGTGCTTTAGCATGTCAGTTGAATACCACATGAGATGACACCAATGATGACAGCCAATCGTGTTGATGGTTACGTTGCCAGCAGTTGGGTATTAATTCAGAAACAAAATTGTTTGCTGTGAATGAGGATATTTCTGACTAATCAATACTAAAAAAAAAAAAACCGGAAAAGATAACAGTGAAATTTTTAAGGAAGAAATTTTTGTACCATCTATAAGAGATTCAATGAAACGCTTTTCCCCCTGAACTAGACGGATTTGAGATAGGGGATGCGACCACGATCCAAATGTTAGATTGCAAACCTAAAAAAATTGAGTCAATTTATCAGTTAAGAACGAAATCTTATCATCCAAGGAAGAATGAGAGCTTATAAGTAATCTGTATGCTCACGAAGTATTTTCTAATCCTGTCGAAAGTAATTGATTGTCGAGTGGCGGGACATGGTTAGAGATGCAATTGCCCTAGTTCACAATAGACAAAGGGGCTTGAGAGTTTAACGCTTCCAATGGAAATTTGCACAGACGTAGCACAATGGCCATCCATTAACATTGTGGCGATCGATAAGCTTAGGGACACGAGCCTCAGTGTCAGCATAACATTGTGTGTATGCAGATTACATTTAACATATTACAAATCTAATTGGAAGTTATGTTTTTTTCAAAAAAAATATGAAACCACGTCGTTGATACCTGTTTGTCAACAGGGAACCATGTGATATCAAATGAACACGACACAAGCCAGGTAGTGGGTGCCGCCCATCTCACTGCGCCACTATGGTGTATATTGACTTTTGTTTTGTAATAGTCGCTGTGGCTGATGCTTTCGTCATTCGCTCTGAAAACAATTTCATTGCATAAGAACTAAAATAACTCTTGGAAATATAGTCAGATGATCTGCTTGGCCAGGTTGTTTATACGTGATAAATTGAGTTGCTAGTTGAAGGAAAATTAAATTTGTATTTTCCAAGACAGTAAATAAAAAGTGGTTACCTTATCGGGGATAATTTCGTTGTGGAAAACTTACGTCGGGGAAAATTTACGTCGGGGAAAATTTCGTCATTTTGCAAAATTTTACTAATACTTTATAAATTTCACTTTTTCAAAATTTTCGTCGGGAAAAAATTTTCGTCACGAAGCAAAGATTTCGTCATTTTTCCCCGACGAAATTATTCCCGATATATAATTTCTGTATGGTTAGCCTTATGCTTCAAAATGTTTCCACACCGTTTGGATGCATAAAAACTTCATTGCAACAAGAACGGTGACGTAACATAAAGAAAAGTTTCATTTTACTTCATATTTTGCGTAAGGATACAATCCGTTTCTCGCTATATTATTGGGAAATATTTTTAAGTTTACTATCATTTTCAGATTTGTACGTTTTGCACAAAACTGTAAAAAAAAAATAGTGTTTTGAAGTGTAGTATGTATGATTAATTTTCCTTGGTTCCTTCACAATTCTTTCTCTAAGTCAACCAAACAAAGATGGTAAACAACCTTCTGAACCTGAGTGTTAAATTGTTACTTTTTGTGATTCAGAGAATATGAATATCTTGTACGTCGTCGTTCTTGTCCCCGTGTAGTTGTGTAGGGTCCCACAAGTCGAGCAATCGCACAGTGTTATGGGAATAGTTTGCTTTCAAAATGAAATCCTCTTTTTGAAATCAACCTCGATACGAAGTATTCCTTTTCGACTTGGAAATCTGTTATTTTGATTCACCGACTCCACCTTCAAATTATATCCAGTTTTCATATCACATCACGGAGAAAGTTTTCTTATTGAGACGTAAACTAGTATTAGCGAAATTCGGAGCAATCACGTTTTGTTTACGAAACTATTTTCCTATACATTTGTGGGGATTTGTATACAAATAGCTATAGTTTTTCATGAATTCCCTTACAAAGTCATTAGAAACTTCACATCAACTTTTGAAATAAGCGTGCAAAGTAATGATGTTTCTTATTATACAGGGTGCCTCAAAAGGATTGGAACCAGAAAAAGTATCTTATTTTGTGACAATATAAATTTTTAAAGCATAACAAATCTAATATGAGGATAAAACCCATGAAAAAACCTTCCCAACACCCTATTTTTCCTTCATGAAATGGAAACAATGATCGAAGAAAGAAAATACGAAACCGGTCGTTAAATTTTTAAAAGTCAATTATCACAAGATTTAATGATTTATTACTCCTTTGTTTCAAGGTGTTGAATTCATTGAAATAAAAGAATACATCTTTATCTCTGCTGTGAGAATTCTTCGTATTTCATTATCCTTTTCTCCCCCGTGTGCGAAAAATGCAGCATTGGAAAGATCTTCTTCAGAGTTTTCTCCTCATAATAAAATTTAGATAAGACACTTCTTCTGGTCCAAATAATTTTGAAACACCTTGTACAAGAAAAGATTTTAAATCTTTAGTTAACAGTTGAGTTGCACAGTTTTGAAAAAGGCTCATAAATAATCAATAATAATCAATGATGAAAAAGGGAAAAATTATTTTTTTATTAATTTAGCCTAAATAATCAAAATAGTTGAAATCTTTGTTTCAGTTAACACTTATAACTTATCTCGTGATCTATTTTCTTCATCCATTTTGAGAACAACTATTCAAAAAACAACCACGAACCCAGGGTTTCATGCCTTTTCGCCGCCATCACGTATATCGAAAAGGCAAGAAATCCTGGGTTCGAGGTTGTTCAAAAACTTTACCTACGAGTTAAATAACACAATATCTGGCGTCCAAACCACTGTGTTGGATACACTGATATATTCTGTGTTACCGAATTCTGTTGGTTTCCAAGACAATTGAGAATCACTCCACTTCTAAAAACAAACAGCATTAAGCAACTTCGAACCCAGGGTTTCTTGCCTTTTCGATATCCCTATATCTAAAAGGCGAGAAACACTGGATCCGAGGTTGGGAATAATAAAGCTCTGAAATCTTCCATTTGATAAATTTCTTCCAGCTTTTTGGGTAATTAGTTAAATGTCAACATATCGTATTTCCTCTAATAAACGCCGTGGCGTTTATTACAAATTCCAAATGGATGCGGTGTTTAATAGAGGATGGCGTTTATTACAAATTGAAAATTGGACAAAAGCAAACTTAAACAATCATGTTTCCTTATCCTTAAAAAGGTTACAAAAGATTGTGTGAAAATGTTGAACACAAGAGATATGTTCACAAAAATGTCAGAAAGAGCAATATCACTGTCGTTCTCTTCTATGAGATGAAAACTTTCATAGCAATTAATAACACATCAAATATTCATGCAAACGTGGAAGAATTTGTTGATAGAAAACAAATAAAAGTATTAACTATTAAACTAATTCTTGCTTAGCCTGTTTTCTAATAAACGCCGCATCTTGAAAAGCGGCGTTTACTACAAATGTTCGGCTATAAGTGCGGCGTTTAATAGAAGGCGGCGTTTATCAGAGAGCGGCGTTTATTAGAGGAAATACGGTAACTGATGGTTTTATCTAGCTCGAAAGGCAAAACAGCAGGAAGAAAACATACTCACCATAATGTTATGGGCAGTAACAATGAAAATTTGGCTTTTAACATCCTACCAGAAAAACATTCATATGTTAGGATCGATACAATACGAGTAGAATCGATATAACACGAGCAAAATCGATACAAAAGTAGTAAAGGAACAAAAGCCACATTTAAAAACAAAATGAACGAAAACACGACTAGGTTAATTAATTTACTTGAAGAACGCACATGCTTATGGGGCATATTCGACAAAGAATATTCAAAAAGAGAAAGATGCAGAAGATGGTGGAACTACTTGATATAACGAATGATCGCCAAGTTGTATCATTCTTTTGCCACCGGACTTTACAGCTAAGGTTATTTTAAATAATTATGACTTAAAAGGTAGAATTACTATCGTTATAAGCTTTTTGACTCGGATATTGAAATCAACATCAACAGGGCGTCCATGAACAGGCTCGGGGCGGATATCTGAGTTATAGTCAGTGAGGAGTTGTTGATAAAGCTCTTTTTCGATATTGGTAGCCGCGTTGTGGAAAAAACCTAAACGAGGTTGCACAAGAAGTAACTATGAAGAAAAGGAATTCTTAGAAGCAGTTGAACAATTGAACTTACCATTAAGAATCACGAAATATGACAGGATATGCATTCCAGCCTAGAAAGAGGTTTATCATAAACGGAAATAATAATCTCTAATCTTCCTGGTGTTTTTCTAAAGATTTTGTAAACCAAAAGGCAGATTTTGCACATTCAGTAGATTGTGACTAAAAAAAAAAATACCCCAACACTTCTTTTGTTGAAATGCATCCCACCCTGAGGATTTATAGATCCCTTTGTTTAGAATACAGTCTTAGCTGAAGGGATCCTCCTATCATTGATAACATATATCGTGGAGATATTTTTTACTAGCATACCCAAACATCTTGTGTACAAAAAACGTTACACCAGCATCACATGTATAGTACAGATGAATCGTAATGCGACCGAGCAATATTGCTTTCTTGCACATCAACAAAACAGTTCATACTGGTGAGAAACTTGAAATTACAGTTTTATTTTTCCTTGCGTTTGTCAAAGTATGAAATACTTAATTCTGATAAACCTTTTAACTACAAAACCAAAATATATCTTTCACTTTTAAGTTTTTTGTATAACTTTAAGTAACAGTTTTTAAGACAACTTCTTGGAAGTGGAGTTTGTTCAACTGAAATTTCTTTAAATATAATTATTTACCTTTATGTGTTTATAACAAAGATACCACGTCTTTATCGAACGTCTGTTGCTGATTCACCCTCCTCCATAAATGTGAAAAGACTCTCCGCCGTTTTTAATACTTAGCTTTTTCATTAGAAATTGACAACTGACTGACCCCATACTGTTGTCTATTTTCTCCTTTACTATCAATAAATATGAGGTTATGTTTTTTTTTAAAAAAAAACGGAAGGAGAAAAAACAAACTTTTGCAAGTTGGATTATTAATGATTGAATGATAAACGCGAAGAGTATCAACAATAATTGACTTGATCGATTAAAAATATGTTGTTTTCAGATCCACATTATGTACAATAATTTTGTAAGCTCATAGACGTGCTTATATTGAGACCGTTGTTGCAAGAAAAAAGGGAGGATTTCGGACTTAAAAACTGGCGTCAAATTGGTTTTTGGTACATATGTATAATCTGTTAAGTTTTATTGGTCTTTATAGATGACTTAAGGATAACAATAGATGTCAATGATTAGGATATATCGTGTTTTGTAAATACAGTAGTAGCATTAATCGAGTTTTATTTTGCATCATCAAGAAGGCCATTCAATTCATGCGAGAAGACATTATGCAGATTAAAAATAAACAAATTATTCAATGCAACGTAGCTTTCTGACTTAGCATTAAAAACTTTGTATGTTTTCCTTAGCTCGTGTAACCTTTTCATATATTAAATTGATTGTAAATTGATGACCGCAGGGACAGATACAGCATTTAAAACAAGTCATATCGCAAACATATAAGCGTCCCCTCTAATCCGCAAAATACTATATAAACGCCCCTCTCTTTTAAACGCTCCTCTCTCTTTTAAACGCCCCTTTCAATTGATAAAAGGGGGGGGGGACTATTACGGAAAAATCTATTGTTTTATACTGTGAACATATGAAATATTTGTTGTTGGTGGTGTTTGAACTCCGAGCCGGGTTTTTCTTTTATAAATCTCTTCATCCATTATCACTTCCATTTTTTTTATTCAAGGGCCATGTGATAAAATTTTATGATGAATGGCTAGCCTATGGGGTCCATCAATACACCGAAGCGGGAAATATGAAGCCTGCATCGCATCACTTAGTAGTTACTTTGAAACTTATCTATGTAAATGAATATTTTTGAAAGAACAAGAATGAAGTGTCCATTTTTGAAATAAACATCCCCGCTTATACGAGCTGAAGAATTGATCACGTATTTATATTTGAATTTAAAATTCTTACTTTGCTTTTTTCTGTGTTTACCAAGATTTCGTGCGGACGCGCTACTTCCTAGACAAAGCGGGCTGGCTCGTTTCTCATGTGATCACAAACACAAATTTATGAAACTTTCTTAATAGTAGCAAGATCTCGTTACAAAGAAATTACCCTAAGGGGAGAAATTTGGCGGATTGCTTCAAAAACCACCAAAATCCGCCAATATTTCTTCCCGCCAAAAATAATTGTTTTTGGAATCCGCCAAAATTAATTCTCGCCAAATTTGAAGGTATAAAATGCTAGAATTTCAGCATTGCATATCATTATTTCATTTTAAATCAATCCGTACTAACGATTGTTGGTCTCTTCTGACCCTTCCTTTTTTCCTGGCTCTCTCTGAACTGGTGAGAAAAAGGTTCTGATGAATTCCAACTCTTTTCTTGTCGAGATCAGATGTTTTAGATGATTTCGTCAACGTGCAAGACAATGACGACGACGAAAAATCAGAGTGGGAAGATGATAACATTGACTTTGAACGAAACGCTTTCGATTTTATTATAGACGATGAACTTGATTTGTAAATTATTGGAAAAAAAACACCTGTGATGACGTCTCTAAAGTAAGAGTTATAGGAGAAAGAAGAGTTGGCAGTTGACTTACTTGCATACGGAAATGTGTTAAAATTAATTTTTGTACTATACTCCCTCTCTCTCCCTCCAACACAGACGTTCTATCAATCAAACCTACATTCGTTACCACCAGAGGTGGATACTGCACTGTCATGAATGTCCTTTTCAGTCTCAATTATTGCACGTTTTTCTTTTCTTTTCTAGATAACTAAACTCTCCTCAAAAAAGTTTGACTATGTTCTAAATCGAACCTCGAAGGGGAAAACAAAATCGTTCGAATTATGGAGAGTTCGAGTTCGCGACCTTGGGATAAAAGGGTTCTATCGAATATTTTGGAATTTTCGAGATTTTTGCATTAATTAATTTTCAAGCACATAAGTTATTATTTCACCAATCAGTTTCTCGATTACTATATTCCATGGCCTTAAACTACTACAATAAATAGGTTCTATTTTAATTTCGAGCATTTGCGTTGGAATAAAAAGGTTCTATATTTTCCGCTTTACATAGAACTTTTTTAATTGTAATCGGTGCGCGCTCGTGCCTGAGTTTTCTCACTACGAAGCAAGAGAATAAAAAGGTTCTATTCTATTTGAAAATAGAACTTTCATAACATTCGATAATGTATTTTGATTCCTTCTATACGTGATCTCATTCTTACTGCAACTGAATCTTAAAATGGTCAAGGAGGTGAAAAGATCCATTCGTTATTCTGCAGCACAAGCTGCAGAAAAGATTATGATGGAGATGGCTGACGATGATGAGTAGCAATCGTAAGTTTGCTTTCTTTTTTTCAGCTCTTTTTCTAAAAGATTCAGAACTTTTTCAAAGCAAGAACAAAATGAGTATTCGAAAAACAATTAGATCAGTTTGTATTGGTGCTATGTAAGGGATTTTGACATACATTTAAAATTGTGCTTTCAAAAACATACAATCTATGATTTGTTGTTAAAAAGCTTGTCAATAAATGGACTGGTCAATTTTCTCTTGTCTTATAGTGACACAGTGATCAATCCTTCGTTGATACCGATGGTGATAAAGAAGAGAACAAGGAATCCAACAATGAAAAAAACAACCAAGAACCAACCACAAATTTGGAAGGATCAGAATTTATCGAACTAAGTGTAAGCCTTTTAGACTTTGAACTTGACACCTTAGAAGCTGAAGAAATGGAAGAGGTTTTTATGGGTATAGTGAAAGAAGAAGAAATAAAAAAGGAAGTTGAAATTTGTATGAAAGATCTTGTCGACCTTGTTGAAAAAAATGTAGAGACAAAAGAACACTTTCGAAAACGACCAAGTAATAAAAAAAACTGGCAAATCACCAAACGCAAAAAAGCTCACGAGTCTGGAAAGGAATACACAAACCACAAAGGTAAACTAATTCCTGCTAAGGAGATCAAGATGAAGAAGGATTGCAAGAATAGCTGCAAATTCAACTGTGCACAAAAAATTGACAAGGAAACACAAAACTTGATTTTCGAAGAGTACTACAAGCTTGACACAAATGGAAAACATTCTTTCGTTGCTCAAACATCCGTTTGTGCCTCAGTTAATCGAAAGGAAGGGAGTCGGAAAAAGTGCAGCTATACTTATTTTCTAATGAAAGGGTCTGTATCATTTCGTGTTTGCAAGAAATTTTATTTGGCCACTCTTGCAATGTCCCAGAAAGTGGTGTATAACGTGCATGAAAAGAAGGATAAAGCTACAGGCATTGTTAAGCCAGATGGCAGAGGGAGACACAATTCTCATTACAGAGTAAGTGAAGAGCAGAAGAAAGGTGTTGTTGATCACATCAATTCATTCCCGGTCGTTGATTCACACTATTGTCGGGCTAAAACAAATAAAAAATACTTGGAAGCTGGATTAAACATTGAAAAGATGTATGATCTGTACAAAGAAAAATGTGAAAAAGAGAAACTTTCCTTTGTTAAATCATCTTACTATCGTTACGTTTTCAACACTTCATTCAATATTAACTTTCATGTCCCAAAAACAGACAGATGTGAGAAGTGTGAAAGTATTAAGCTGAAGAAAAGTGAAACAAGATGCCTTAACAGGCAAAAGGATTTCTGCGAAATATGCTGAAGTATGAAAATAAAAGACCATATGACATACTTGAAATTTGAAAAAGGTTACATGATTTGCAAAATAAAACATTACATTTCTAATGTACTCCCCAGGACATTTATCAAAAGATAATTGGCACTATGTGAGACTTTTAATGTATACACAGCCAATAAACTGGATTACATCTGAATGAAATAAAATATTTTTTATTTTGTTAGTACGAAATAATATTAAGGATATATTGACTCATAAACTCTCAAAGTTCTGTATTTGATACTTAATGTTAATGTGTTATTTTCCTAGTAGCACAAAAAAGCAAGCAAATTTTGGTCATGCAAATCACATCCACATAGACCAAAATCAACATATAACCGAAATCAGAAATTTCTATTTTAGTTTGATTAGCAATACGGCTTGCATTTACAAATGTTCTTGATCTAAGTTAACATTCGTATCCTGTTTATAAAAATTCTTTAAGAAATTTGAAAAATCGGTTGAATGATAACATAACATTGCATTTCTGATTTCATATGCACCTCAGGACATTGCAAAAGTGCAATTGACACTAAATGAAACACCGATAAGCTAAATTGATCTGAATGACATAAAGCATCCTTTATTTTGGGAGTAAGAAATGATATTAAGCTTATATTGATCTTTTCAGATATCACAGTGATTACGTATGTAAATCATATTTTTTTAACACTACTGCCAATGTTCTTAACTACGAACAAAATTCTCAAGATTGCAAACAAAAAAAGTAAACAAAAATTTTGATCATTAAAAAGTATATATAAACTTATATATATAGCTATGCTGAAAGGACAGTTTTGTATTGTTACATGATGTGCAGTGTTTGGAATTTACAGACAGTTGGAAGAAGTTTTAATTTGCTATTGTGATAAGGAAAGCCATTTGTAATAAGGGGCATTGGCAGTATAACTTAAAAATTGATTAAACATTGAAACATTAAAAACATTGAAACATTAACATCAAACATTAAAAGTATGTAAGTGGTGCAGAGTAGACACACATTTTTGATGTTGGAGCTGAAGAGCTGAGCTTCAGTATCCAAAGCTTAAAAATAGTAACAACCCATATACCAAAACAAACGAAGATGTTTGTGTTTTCACTTAAAAACAAAAAATGTATACCTTTTTCACCCGTTTACAAAACGTTGAGAACTTCAGAATGATCACAATTCAAGATAATTCGAAGTTTCTTCTACAGATTTTCTTTTTTCATCTTAAAATATGTATTTCTTCTTTTAAAATCCATTTAATATTAATCAAAGAAACTTTTGTAAATCTAAAAGGGTTTCTTCGCTGGGAGACATGACATGCATTGCACGCTGTTTTAGTTTCATGTAAACACACGCACGAAATATACAAAAAACCGCTAGGTTTGGACAGTAAGAAGAAGAAGAAAAAGAACAGAGCCGGTTTTAATGTATTTCTTGCTTTCGCAGAAATCCAAAAATTCCAATTACTGAAGAAGAACAACAATCTCATAGCCAACATTTAGCTGAAAAAGTTGCCATGAGAAAAGAGAAGAATACTGATAAATCAAATAGAAATGGCAATCAGTTACTTGTAGTTTTTGATTTGGAGAATGTGATCAATTTGCCTAAAGCAGAAGTTGGCTCATTTTTTTATAAGCGGAAATTGACTTTGTACAATCTCACAGCTATGACATCTAGTAAGCAGGGGTATTGTGCAATTTGGACTGAATTAGTATCAGGTCGCGCAGGAAATGATATAGCAAGTGCATTCGTTCAAATCGTCAAGAAGGTTGCAAATGATCACCCAGATGTAAATACGCTCATTTGCTGGTCAGACAGTTGCGTTCCCCAAAATCGCAACTCACATATATCGCAAGCTATCCTTGAATTCTTATATACTCAAGAACAAATCAGCGAAATAACCATGAAATACTCACTAGCAGGACACTCGTGCGTTCAAGAGGTGGACAATATGCACCAGCAGATTGAGCTAGCCATGCGAGTAGCTGAATTCTATTCACCAATTTCTTTTTTGAGAGTGCTCTTGAAGGCGAATAGAACTCGTCCGTTTGTTGTTATTCAGATGAAGAAAAATGATTTTAAAGATTTCCAAGCTTCTTCAAAAATGCTACACTTTTCCCAAGTGCCATATACAAAAGTCTTCCAATTAAAATTTTTGAAATCTCAATTGCATACAATCGAGTACAAAACTTCTCACGGTCAAGTGTACTTCGAAAGTGCATTGATCGGGAAGCAACATTGTACCAGACGTAGTAAAGATGGAAAGCATCCCATAGAAGTTATGGAACACTCGACCACAGAAATAAAAATCCTATCTTCGAGAAATCAGAAATCAGAAAAGCAACTTTCAAAGAACAAAATGGACGACCTCAAATCCATGCTGAATCTGATGCCCTCACTTGACCAAGAGTACTACAGATCTATTGGAGTCAAGAAATAAGGATATTTCATTGCATGAAGTCAAAAAAACCTTTCTCGTTTATTTCCAAACAGTTTATGAGTATGTTCTGTATAGTTTGTTTCAATTTTTCATTTTAAAGAGTTTAGCAAAAGAGCAATAATATACCTTTCTAATATGTTCAGCGAAGTTAAATGTTTTACTTTCTCTATTTGTTTCCATTAATATATTTTAGAGCATTATTCTGTTGTATAGATTTAGAGGAGAACCTCAGGGTATGAGTTACAGTGTATGACTTTGTATAGTTCGTATCAAGCAAAACAAAATGATAGGAGACACCTTTGTTACGTCCTATTAGGTAATCAAAATTTAGTTTAGTGTTTAAAGCTTTAGTGTAGCCGTATCTCAGGCCTTCCTATTTAACGCGAAAATATTTGTTAGAATACTATTATTTGACAGATTTTTAATTTTCACCATTTTATTGTAACATATTATTATAATAAGTTTTAAATTTCAAAGAATTTCTATCATGAATGAAATACTTGGCTATACTGATCATTTTTAAAATGTTTAAACCACTAATCAACCGAAACTACAGGGAAAGTACGATGGAACCTTTTCAAACTCCGAAGATTCGGGAACTTTTTCAATAAAAAGGTTCTATCTCAAAAAACAAATCCTCAAAATTATTGCCATGATCAAGTTTTCCACATAACAGTAACGGTTTTTGAGAGTCAAGGGAATTTGCTATCAAATAAAGAACAAACTTTAAAACTGCGTAAAGTGGAAGTTAGTTATTTCACAAGGGGATTTTTTAAATCCATTTTTCTAAAATCGCGGAAAATGCCAAATAGAACCCTTTTATTCTAAGGTCGCGAGTTATAGAGAGCGATATTGCTAGGTTTTAGCTTGAAGGGACTCACTGATTCAGTTCGAATTATGAATTTATTCTTTCTTTTGCACTATACTTCTGCATTTCTGTTAAAGTGAAGAACTGTCGTAACATTATTGAAGATAGTAAAAGCTGAAGGAAAACTTTATGTCAAAAGTACCAATAATGCATTGCACGTATGGCGTAATAACATGTGACCTTGCAATGATAAATGGTTACTTGAATGCAATTGGTGATGGCTTGGATACTTGAAGAACACTTACACACTTCCTACATTAAAAAATTCGCAAAATAAACACAAAAACTACTAAGAAAAACAAACACTTGTTTTTATTGTTGTTGTTATTGTTATTATTGGTGTTGTGATTACATGGTTGCACAATTTACATTCTCTTCTAAAAAACAATCACGATAACGTACGTTAACAAAAAACTTACCCTTTTCCTTTTGGAGTTCTACAAGCAACGTATATCAGCTGTCAGTTTACGCTCTCATAAATAATAATCCTGGGCTGTTATTTACAGTTACGTTAGAAACACAAAAACGTGTATTGAACGCTACCGATTAAATAGCACAGATTTCTAATACCCACAAGTAATCATATACGGGTCGATGTATATGCCGTTTGGTTGTTGCATGCGCAGCCTTTTCAATTCGTCCATTATCATTTTCGGCGTTCCCTGCACATGTTGCCGTACCAATAACGTCATACACTCATAACACAAAACAGTTCTTTGCTGTGATATTTCTACCAGATCCAAGTAATACCAGTCAAAATTAACTTGTTTGTTTAGGTCGCAACATTGCGTGCACAGATGTGTGGCCACGTTTGCCATGCCCACACATTCGAAGAAATATTCTGCCAGCGACGTCACATTGTTTGCCGATTCTTTCTTGACAGGTCGCACGGCACGACGGTTGAAAAGTTCCAACGATGTTTTGAACTTACTGCTGATGTCAGCATAATCGCGTTTCTGCACATACCTAATCTTTTCTTTCCCGCGCAAATGATATAATGGTTTCACGTAGGTCCGGTGAATAACGTCACTGTAATTTTTAGTGTTCATTGGTAAATGAACCACCTGCTTTCGACTACTTCGTGTAACTTTATTTAGAAACTCTTCGTGATTTTGTTCTTGAAGATAATCGGTCTCTTTCGAATCTTGTCGTGGTGTATGCGATACTCGAGTCAACGTTGTTCCGGATAGCTTCATTGTAACCAATCGATTGAGATCTCCTAGAATTTGATAGGAAAAAGTAAGTTAGTAGTAAGTGAGTGAGTAAGTATTTATTTATCACATGAAAAAAAAGTTCAATGCTATTGAATAGAAGAAGAAAAGCTTCCCATTTTTATGCAAATTTCTTACCGACTCTCTACCGAGTATTTATTCATTTGGCAAATCTTTCACGACCCAAAGGGGCATAGAAACGAAGTTAGCTATTTTTATTCTCGCGCTTATGCAAAAGAATATCTCTCAAAACACAATAGCCGAGTGTGGAAAAGTTTCATTGAATTTGACGAAAGCACCGGCGGAATGGCTTTTGCGGATTTTACTATAAAAACCGGATTTCCAGCTGATCGCATTACAGCATTTTGAACAGCTCCTTTGGCGATCGAGGTGTTCTTATTAATATTTTCATAACAGTTTCAGTAAAACCTTTATAAACAAAAACACAGTAATTTTCACATGGAATTCGTGAATGCTTTTAGACTGAGAACATTAAATCATCTCAAGCGAAATTTACCAGTACTACACTTTGTGAAAAGATAAAAGTTTAAAGCTTGATTTCAACCAGCAATATCTCGCCAATTTAAACCAAAAAGTTTTCTTAGACATTTTAATTAGCAATAGTGGAAACCAAGCCTTAGAGCATTTTGCCTGACGTAAGATATTTTGTCAACAAATGAATTTTTTCATAGAATTTCTCAGTTCAGAAAATTCGCGAAATAAATCTGCGATTTCGTGAAATAGAAATTCGTGTGACTTAAAAGTGATCAGGCAAAAGTTCTGCATAATATCATACATATAATGTGAAACTCATGATTTCCAACTAAAACTGTTATAGTTTTTTTCCCTGCTTGAAGAAAAAACCGAAACTGAGTTTTTATCCTGAGAAAAGTTGCATCAAAATCAAAAGTGTCACCATAGA
This sequence comes from Turritopsis dohrnii, assembly GCA_027922465.2. Classification (NCBI taxonomy): domain Eukaryota; kingdom Metazoa; phylum Cnidaria; class Hydrozoa; order Anthoathecata; family Oceaniidae; genus Turritopsis; species Turritopsis dohrnii. Next base: position 83,076 of record BQMF02000511.1, read on the forward strand.
TTCAGTTTGATTACAAAATAAAAAAATTGTTTGTGAATCCGATATTTCCGATATTTTCGATTGCTTTTGTTTGTTTTCGTTTTGTTTTTGGTGTTAATTTTGGTGTTAATAATTTCTTTCTTTTTTTTTTCATTTCGAGCAGTCAACACAATTGCATATTGCAAGCAATGTATTTCGTAAATAAATTGAAAATTCGATGGCATTTTTCTTTTCAATTACCTGAAATTTTCTTGTTTTGCCAGAATGTTGCTATTCCGCTTTATCATTGTCTTCTCCAGAAAAAGAATCTCAGTCTTTTTAAGTTAATACTGTGAATAAAATTAGACAATCCACTTACAAGCCAATCAAAATTGTGTATTCCTTATCCAACCATATGCTACGATTGAAACTCAAAATTTTCTCCAGAGAATACGGTTTTTATCTTTGTATTTGGATTTGAAATAAACATTGCAAAGATGACACCAATCAAACTTTCTATACCGCAATATTCGCAAATGTTTTCACATTAAAAAACAATAACACACCCACCAGCAAGTTCCGATTTCTTGTCATGTGAATAGACTCTAATCAGAAATGACGTCACAGGCAGTCGAAAGTGTATGTATTGCGTAATAAGATCACACCTAACCATCGTTTTTTCTAAACCGCGGAATTTTAAAATTTTCAGTTCCTCTCTTATCTGTTTAGTATTTCTCGTTGCAATATGGTATTTGCAATATGGTGCTTGTATTGTATCGTATATCAAAGAGGTACCGAATTATTGACCATTGACATGACTTCATCGAAATAATTTCTTCTTTCATCACTGATTGTTATCGTTTCTTTGAGGGGATTCTCTGACTTATTTTTAGGAATGCTAAAAGCTGAGTATTACTTAAATTTCTCACCATCATAATCAGAGATGTAAGCAGTAACAAGAAGCCGAGTGGCTATCACACGTTGCAAAAATACTTGTGACCTTGAAAACATCACTGCAATCACGACATCTCCTTCCAGTATTGAAAAATTAACGCATCAGATATTAAAGGCAAAGTCTTCAGCGATATTAGTTGATAGATTGAACAATGTGAAGTATCTGTAAAACGGCCAATCATTTTGCATTGTTTTATTAAGGATTCTTTTTGAATGTTAATGCGATGCCTGGGATTTAGCAGATATTGAACGTTAGCTAAACATTAGCTGTGTCAATCTAGCTACAAAGTCGTGATATACCAATATACTGGTAACGGATTGGGAGTTTGTTTTAATTAAGTCTTGATGTCGCTTAATGCGCGGAAGGCTTTAAAAACGCGTATCTTACAAAGACATGTTTGTTCTCAAATGTTTACACGCGACAGTTGTAAACACTGCAAGAATTGAAGTTGATACCGTGAATAAGATACTGTAACGACGCTAATGGGTTTTATATGGAGGTGTAAAATAAAAGCAATGGAAAATTAACAAAATCATTATAGCAAGTTCTATTTTTGAGATTCACATCTGCCAACTCGTTACCTAGTAATTGACTTAACACCAGATTTAACCAGTTAAATTTCTCGTGTAAAATTTGTTAAATTTGTTTGGGTCAGTAAGGCTGAGGATATGCCACGTTGTTTCTGTCGATTATGAATCTCCAGTAAACCTTCTACCGGATGAAAAAAATTTGTTCGAAATTGGCCACTTTATAATTTTGAATGACGTCACGACTGACTTCATTTTCACTTCTTTTTGCCCAATATCTAGGGAAATAGGCAATTTCAGATATGGGTTCTCATAATTTTTTCATCTATTTTTGATGCTCTTTCGAATGGCTCAAACGTTTTGCAATTTGCAATTTTTCATTTTTGACCGTTCGCATATCGAAAAGACAAGAAAGCGTTGTTCAAACTAAACGAACAGTATGTATTTTTTCGTATTCTAGTTCTTTGTCATGTACAGTTGATCGAAGGCTTCAGATGTGATTAATACACTGTTTTAAAAGAGTTTCTTAGGACAGCTTTATACAGCCGCATAATCGCCGCGTCGAATTAAACTCTTTATTAAATGCGACGTAAATTCGACTGTAGCTATAAAGTGAAAAATTAATTAAGTGCGACATAATGAATTAAGTTCAGCAGAGTTTGTCGAATAAAACGGCAATCTTCGACATAAATTCGGCATCACTTTATACAGCCGCATAATCGTCGAATTTAATAACAGTCTGATTGAACTTCGTGAAAAAAGTGCATGAAAGTAGTGGACAGCGTGTAAGAAACACACGATGAGAAATTTATTCGACATTTATGCGGCTGTCTAAAGTCATGTCGAATTTGATATGCGGCAACAAAACCTGTATAAATTGACTGTCGCATTTTTGTCGAATTTTACCCGAATTAAAGTAATTTAATTCGACACGGCGATTATGCGGCTGTATAAAGCTGTCCTTAGGAAAGCATTAAAAAGAAGATGGAACTTTGACTTTTTTCAACAGCTTAGTTGCATCTAAAACTATTATCACTCCTTCTTGTTATTTGTCTGGGTTAACAAAATCTTTCCCTTACCTGTTTATTTAACCAGCATTATGAAAACTTTTAAAATCTTTAAAATTAGAACCAATGAGATCTTACCCTCTGTTTGTACACAACCCTTCAAGATTATTCTCTTTTCAATCTTACAGCTTAATTTTCTTTATCATTTCTTAAATAGTTGTGAATTTCTTATTCTTTTGTTTTGTTAGAGCACAGTCAATCAAATAAGCTCAGGCTGAGAGGTCAAGATTCAACAACACTTAATCCCTCCTAATTCATTACAAGCAGCTGTTTGTATACGAATAAGTATGGCAGGGAAAAGGATAACTAATTTCATGAAAACCTGCCACGTCTAATTTTCTGCATCAAGGCTGCACTTACCATAAAAAACTGGCATTATTACGGTTGAAGTGAGGATAGGCTAGATAAACCAAGGTCATGAGAAGCCTCTATTCTAGACTTAGTTTAGCGGTAATCAGCCTACAACTTACCGTATTTCCTCTAAAATCACCGCCCTTTGATAAACACCGCCTTCTAATAAACGCCACATCTTGAAATGCCGCGTTTATTAGAAAACAGGCTAAATAACAAAAAGTTTAAAAAGTTTAAATAGTTTGTAATAAACGCCGCCCTCTAATGAACGGATCCTTTGATTAAAAATTATATTTTAGAACACGATCGAGCTCTAAAAGTTAACTAGCATGTAGCTTTAGCTAAAAATGCCCCCGCGCTCAAGCATTCCAATTTATACACACAGCAAGCTATACATTGCAAGCCTATACAACGGAAACAAAAACAAACAAAACTTTGCTACTTTTTATCTCTTAGGCCTATGTCACACTGATGCTAATATACCTTTCAAAAAGTGTAAATAAGGCTTAACAAGTAATATCAGAAAGTATTTGCTACAAACAAAAGAAATGTGTGAACTGAAACATGGATACGTATTTTATAATCAAAGTAAAATTTGTTAAAGAAATTATGTAAGAGCCAAAAGAAAAAAAACACTGTTTCAAAAAAAATATTAAAGCGAAAAATCCATTAGAAATCTGCGTTTCAAACTTTAGTTAAAAACAAAAAATAGCCAACGTTTACATAAAATAGCAAGAAAAAGATATAAAAAGGTTTTATTGATCATGAGTGGAGGACAGTTAAAGAAGAAGAAAACAAGAATTTGTAATATGGCTTTTTTGCATACACAGAAATCCAATTAAAATGGCAAGATCCACCAAAAATCAGTGAATAAAATTTATTGAACGAAAGATTTAGAGCTAAAACAACATATACAAACATAAAATGTATGCTTGGCAAAATTTCAGATTTCAAGCTGTGCTTCAAAATCCTTGTTGTTCACTTCACTAAAAAAACGCAAAAGTAATATAAAAAATGTTTAATTAATTTTAGCATACGAACTTTTTTTAAATAACATAATATATCATAATAATAAATTAGGAAAGAGATACAAAAAACATTCTGTCTCCCCTCCCACTTACAGTACCATGCTTTGAAACGGGAAAAACGCAAAGTCAGCTAATAATTGTATTCCACCGTGTAACGTCAACACGAAAGTTGGAAGATGATGATGATGAACAAAATCGGAAACTGACATTCGCCTATCTCGTGAAACTACTATGCCTCCTCGCTCGCTTACGCTCGCTGCGGGGGCAATCAACGAGCCTTTATACAGTTTTTGATAAGTCATACACTTTTATTTAAGAGTAACCAACTTGAAAATATCTCGAATGCAAGTGTATCAGAGTGTTTCTGGAAACAAGACCTAAACGTAATTTCAATACCTTTTTACTTTTTTGTTTTGTTCGATTAACATATTTTTGATGAATATGGGGTAAGATGGGTCGGCGGGGTAAGTCGGGTCATTGTAACTTGAAGTGTAGATAGAGCCTTGATGGTAGGCGAGTAGTGACGGCCTGCAGAAACGTTTTTGGTGAGGGAAACTTCAAATTTTTTTTTCCTTATGACTCGTCTTGCCCCGTTTACAATATACTAATAGATGATAAAAGTCATTATTCATATGAAAGACATTCAAATTTAGGTGTAGACAGAATGCAGATAAAAATTCAAAAGACCACTTAAGTCTGTTTTATTCGCCTAGAGGGCGTCTTATTCTATTCCATAACAATGCTCTTCGTTACAGTGCCTTTTTGACGGTTTTGCCCACTAGGTTCTCCAAAGAGCCAAAAGAAACTATATTTTCGACAAGATGTCTTTATGTCGGCCAGGATCCATCTTTTTCAAATACGGTCAAATCTCCATAATTCGAACTTCCATAATTCGAACTCTGTCTAATTCGAGCGCGAAGGTCCATTTACCTGTCATTTCTTTGTAAATGAACTTCCGTAATTTTCGAGTTATCATAGAAAAAATGTCGAAAACTCTAACCTGTACCAATCATCGTTTCTGTGATCCGACAATGAAAAACGTAACTTCGACTAATGAAAAACGTAACTTCGACTTTATCTTTAAGAGAGAAAAATGTCTGATGCACGTGTTTTCAGAGTTCTTGTTTCTTTTCCACTTTGCTGCCAAAAACACTTATAAGTATACTTTGAATAAACATAAAATGTAAATAATATACTTTCTAAAAAGCAAACGTTCCTAATTCTTTGATCTTCGTGTTCATGTTCGTAAGCCTCTCGGAGCGTTATCTTTTCATACTTTTTATTCTTATGACAATAAACAGATGGACGGAAGACGAATAAAAAAACATGCTGCTCTGTGTGGAATGCTAAATCCAATAACTTAGAATAATAAATAAATTTAAAAAATTGAATATACAATAATTCCAAGAAAAAAAAAACTAGCTATAAATACAATAAAAATCTCATCAAATCTTTTCCTTATGTCTTTGTATATAGTTAAAACGCAACGTAGAAGCTTGTCAACCGTAAACCAACAATGACAGAATAGCAATTAGTGTATTCAGAAAATGCCTTAGCAGTTAGTGATTGATAGTTTGGGTAATCAAGGCTTCCAAGGTATAGTTCTGTTCTAATTATAACTTACAAATTATAACTTACAAATTATATACAACACAAACAATAACAACAACACTACAAAAAAACAAAAAACAAAAATAAACAACAACACAGAAAAGAAAAATTGTATCGAGTGAATGTATGCTCAAAAAAGCAAATAATAGGCCCGTTCATGAAATACGTCACTACAGCCTCGTTTCGAATAGAAATACAATAACGTTCTCTCGTACGATTACTGTAACACATCGTCGTTGGTAATAAAGTTTCTCTATCGTGAAATTCGGCGGTATCTATAAAAATGGAAAGTGACGTCATCCACGCAAACGTCTATGTTTGACAAACACACGTCATATTTCCAAACGTAGCATGATTATGGAGATGAATATTATCTTCAAAGGCTCGCTAAATAAACGAGATTCGATAGAGACGAAAGTTGTATTTAATCTTTATGAGTTGGAAGTATCCAAATATTTATATAAATCATCTTGGTCGAACGTACTAAGAAAAAGGAACAAAAATGTTAAGCAACCAACTTGTTTACCAGTTCTCAAATGGTTGGCTTGACGACCATGGAACTCAACAGCTTGAAGTGCCTTTTCGATAATTCCTTTAAATCCTCTGAAACTGAAAGACGATAATTATGGAAACGACATGAAAACGACGGCAAAATAATAGTGTACACATTCTCGAGGCATTGTTTGCCATTTATTCTTCGATGTTTTTCATTTTCTTGGGTACAAAAAATGAAGAATAGAGAAAAGCAATGTTCACAACGTTCTCATCTTCGGTATGATTACGGTATCATGACTCCACTTATTTCACTGGATTTAAAATCGGCATTATTATTCAGCATTGTTATCGCAAAAACCAACAACAAAAAAAACAAACACAAAGCAACCAATTTGTTATGAAAATCAAATTACAATCGAATTTATTCCATTCAATTTGAAAACCTCAGTTTTGTCGCTGTGGAGAGAACAAAAGGCCAGCAAAAAACAAAGGGTTCAAATGAAAAAAATAAAGGAAATTATACCTTTGGTGTGATAGCTGTGCTCAGGACCAAGCAACATTCTTTGCAGGAAGTGAATCATTGCACCTGTTGATATCAGACAGTCTTCGTCAGAAAGAGAGTCGAAATACGACTGATCAATCGCGAATGGGTTTCTCGGACACGGTACAACATTGATTCGAACGACTTCAGCTATGATATCCCATATCTTAATCTCTGTAAAATAGAATTCTTATTATCAATACGTGACGCTCAAGGAGATATTGGTAACAAACGTTAAAACGTTATAACGTTTAAATAAACGTTATTCTTTACGTTACTTTTTTATTATTATTTCTTTTTTCTTTTTTAACGTTATAACGATATTCACATAAAGTTTTATGATTCCCCTGGAGCGTGACATATATCTATTAGATTGAGTGAGGATATTTCATATTTGAGGTTTCTTCGTATCATTGTAGCTAACTGGTCAAATAAAAAACATATCAATACTCATCAATAAAGGAAGTAGACCTTTGTGTGACCAATCAGATGTGGTCTTTAACTTCAAAGGGCTGTCTTGGATTTGGTAAATTTCATCCTCGGACTGGTTTGTCTCGGTGAAGCGAATCAAGCGATTATGATTTGAGCGCACCTGGTTAAAAACAAAAATTTGCACATAAATAAAAAGGGAAAAAAGGATGGTAAAAAACAGAAATGCATCGTCTTAATATTTCGTTGTCGGTTCCTGTGAAACATGGGAGAAGAACTGGCACTGCGCATAGATCTATTGAAAACATAAAGATGCGTTGACATGCGTTGACAGCACAAGGGGAAAATAAACGTGATGAATCATCTGAATGTTTACTGTGCATCATTAACCAATTATGTTTTCCATTGGTATTTCCAAATTTTCACATAATATCATTAAATTTCTGTCACATCCATTGTTTCTGAGATGAAAAGACTTACCCAAACATAAGGGCTTTTGTAACGACCATATGCTGCCAACAAAAACAAAGTAGAATGGGATTCCTAAAAAATATCATCGTGTTTTTCTGAAACAAAATGACAAAGATAAAAAGTTGACAATGAAACAAGAACACATTCTCCGAAAAGGGGGAATATTTAAGAGGAAGGCATGGAGGTACTCCACTTGCATATTGTTAGTTGGTTGACATTGGTGAAGGGATGGCAAAAAAGTTGTGGGTCTAAAGCAGAAATTACATTTTCCTGTCTCATTCGTCCACTTTTCTATTTCAAAAAATGAAATTCAAATACCACGTGATCTCTGTCAGCTTCACATGGACTTGCTGGTGGCAAACCAATGTCCAAAAAATGAAACCCACTTAGACTGAAAGTAAAGAAAAAAACTTTTTAATATAAATAGTATCACTGACATACAATAACAAACATCGCCTGATACACAGGTTTTTTGTTTGTACACTATTATATACTTCATAATATCCTTCGCTTGTCCCACAATATCATAATTTTTTTTCCAAGCTTGGCTTTCTATCCTCGCCAGCCGATGGGTGGGGTTACTTTCTCACTCAAGCTGACAACCATCTACTCTTGCCCAAACCTATTGATGCCGAAACATCCGAAGACTTCACAGGGGAACAGGTTATTAGCAGTACCACCAGGGACGTGGCCAGTAGAATTTGTTCAGAGGGGGAATCGAATCCGGAACCTCTGGTGTGCTGCCAGCCAAACACGTTGACATACTGTTGCATTTTATATCACTGATCAAGTTTGCCATAAATTGTTACTGGTGACCTGCCTACAACTTCACAGGGAATTTGAACATGTACAAATTGAAATTTTGAACTTGAAACAGTTTGAACATGTTTGATTAGAAAGTAATTATGATAGTTTTTCAGCTGAAGATCAGTATTATATTTAATTGCTAATTCCTCCCTTGTAACACAATGCAATGAAATTATGCTATAAAAAGGAAATGCTTAGAATCAACAGATAAAAGGACCTACGTTCTCATGGTTGTCTTTGACAACATCATTGATTCACTAAATGAAAAAATATAGATTTTCAACACATCTTGTCAACACATCAGACATTCAATAAGATCAACAAAAATTAAGTCATTTTATACAACTATTTATTTCCTCTTTTATCTGACCTTTTATATCCACCAAAATTTTTGCTCTACTCGAAAATATCATTCATAATGTTATTCTTACAAAGGTCTGGGTAATTCTTTATTTGATGGAAAACTGCTAGGGTGACTTTCATCTTCGAACTCATCAATATCCTCTTGAGTCGCAACTTCCTCATAAAAATTCATGTCAGTTGGATAGGAAGGCTAAAAATGTTTGAGAGATATCAATATAATAATTTATTTATTGAAATGCTTGATCATTCTTCAGAAATCTTTGCAATGTTTAATATTCATTCCTCATAGCACGATAATTACAAAATTGGAGAAAAACACAAAAAACTCTGTCGTATGTAGAATAAAAAGCTGATGAGAATAATTAAAAACAATTTATGATTAATTATAGTATAACATATTACCGTAGCTTTTCATAGTATAATAGATTGCATCTACGCCTTTTGTAAGCCAAAAGATGTATGTATAGTATGTATAAAATGCCCAACAAAAAGCTTCACCAACATTTTTATATTGTTTTAACAATAAATTGCTTTTATGTAGTATGATTTTGCTTTAGTTTGAACACAAAAGCAAGAAATAGAAGAAGCAAAACTATTTACCACTTGATCATTCTTTACTTTTAAAAGGAGCTCTTCTCTGCCACGCAAATACATTGAAAAATATCGAAAACCCTACAGAACAATTAAGACAGGTAAAATCATTAGTACAACGTTTTTCTACCTGGTTTCTCAAATGGATTTTAAACCCTTCCAGTTGTAATTTTTCTAATTACAGCATAAAAATGAAAGCATAAAAGTTATTTCTTAGACCACCTCTTAAACATCAATCCCGCCAATGCAAAAAGATCTGAACTTTGAAAAAATATAAGGAAAAAAGCCATTCCCTTATAACAGAGGATCAATAAAGATTAAGCTTATTTAATAATGGAGCTTTATCATTATAATTACCAATATAAGTAATAATTTAACTGTTATACCGGGTGAGTCAAAAAAAAGTACCAGTGTTTCACAAAAATATCTTTCGATTGAATAATTATGAAAGATAGTTATTTTTTTATTTCTGAATAGAGGAATCCTTTAGCTATATTTTGATATATCACTTTTCTAAATTGGTTGAGTAGAAAAAACATTTTGGATAAAAAATTGGAAGCGGTCCTTGTAAAATTCTTTGAAAAATGGACAAAGCCAAGCAAGATGTCTCACAACAATTTTATGTTTTTATTGCAAACCAGAAGGGAATGAAACACATACACTATTAAATGTTATAAATCTTATTTTTCTTACTAATTCTCAAAAATTAAGTTAAGTCAATAGTTCAAACTTTTTTCAACATTTTCTTAAAACTTTATTCACTGAAACTTCCGCAAATCCGTACAAAAAAAGAGTTTGGGTATGCATCCAGTTTGCTAGGGTAAATGTTACTAAAGAGGTTATTAGACAAATTGTGTCTTTTCTTTCAATCCCCATAGCCTTAACATTATTGAATTTAATCAAAGAATCTCCAGATATACTTTGTTCGGCTTTTTTGTCCATTTTTCGAAGATTTTCACAAGGGCCGCTTCCAGTTTTTTGTCCATAACTTTTTTTCTACTCAACCATATTAGGAAAGTGATACACCAAAATATACTTAACAGATTCCTCTAATCAGAAAAGAAAAAAATTATCTTTCATATTTATTCAATGTGAAATACCCATACTTTTTTTGACTCACCCAATATATAAATAGTATCTCACATAAAAGTTTCTCACGGGTCTTAATTTTGGAATTCAATTTCTCCAATTCAGGCTGTTTGTCCGTAATTTTGAACTTCGATAAGACTACATAATATCAAAATTATTTCCTCATTATATGTGACAGAAGTGAAAATTATTCCATTATTCATGAACTTTTGAATGTGAAACTCATGCAATCCAGACATATCTCCATATGGCTTACCTTAATGCAACCAACTCTTAAAATGTCACGTAAAAATGCCTGAAGCTTCTTCTTTTCATATTTAACAGCAAGTTGTTCCATAATATCACCATGCAGTTATTTATATTTCAAACAAATGTTCTATAAGGAAAAGAATATTAATTAGCTAGATGAGTCTTAGAATTTTATTCAATTTTAACACATACAGGATCAGATGAGAACACTTATATCCATTTCTGTAGTTCACCAAACAGTATAATATATTATATATAAATGACCAAGCAGTTTGGAACAATAATGTTTCTGTTCATAATCAATCCTGATCAACCCAGATAATTCATAGATTGCTGACTTTCTGAGAGCAGACATAAACAAAACATGGACAAAGCAAGTCTTCTAATATTTTGGCTGTACTATGTTGATAATAAATGTTACATAGGGATCAAGGCTAAATTTCGCTTTTAAGTGTGATTCATTTTATATGAATTTAACCATTTCAATTCATTGACAATTCGTCTCAAGTTTATAAGCTACTGTGATGTAAAAAATCAAACTGTTTTAAAGCTATTGAAATGAATCACTACAAAATTTGAAACAATAATTGATATACATAATCAAAACTCGGTCTGACTTTACAGGTCAAAGGAGAGATAGCGTAAGTAAGTCAATTGGAAATCTCTAGGACTTTGCTTTCAGGTTCAACTGTTGATCCTAGCATAAATTGTCTGACACAGTAATTCACAGAAAAGGGTATCTCTTGAGGGGGATCAATACCACAGAAACAACAATGAATTTTAAAAATTTTCTGTTCAAAGTAATCTTTTTGTAAATGTCAACCAAAGTGGTGATTTTTCAAATTTGTCTAGTCAAACTATATGATATATATGTTTGGAAAGAAGAATCCCTTTACTTTCAAGATCTAAACAATTTATTTGCAAAGAAGCTCCAGAAATATTTTTACATGTATATATATACTTAAACAGCAGGCACTTTTCAATCTTCATGAATTAGAAAAAAGGACAAATTATACATAATTGGTGATGTGAGAAGAATATTGATCAACTTTTTGTTTGCTGCACATTATCTCATTTCATCTTTGGGTAAATAATTTGGGACAGTATATAGTTTGAATTCCCAAAATGAAAGCCAAATTAGTGTTATCTTTGACCAAAATACTGCATATGTTATGTTACGTCACAAACATTTTAATATATACAATTTTATTAACAAATTTTGAAATAATAGTACTATCTTGCTGAAATACAAATTTCATAGCCAAAAAGGTTTTTTGAAAGGCTGTTTGTAAAGTTCTACTTAATTTTCTTTTTTGACCTACTTAAAATTTTTGTCACATTTTGTGTGGTATTATTTGCCTCACCACTCAAAAATAGAAACATTGCCATTCTAATGTTCTATATCAGGTATACAAAATAAGCTTTAAATATATACTATGGTTTTTACCACCTAAGTTAACTGTTTAGTCTTTTTCAATATTTGAGTCCTCAGAAGGAAGATTTTACGAGAAAACAGTGTCAAAAGTTTCAGATTGAAGAAATCATTTTTGGGCTGTCTATAGAGCTTTTCAATCACAAAATTTTTATTTTACTTGCTAGCTTGGAAAAGGTTTTTGGTGCTCTTTGCAACACCATCCCCACTTTAACACAAATCTTTTCAGATGGCAAAAAGGGAAGAAAATGGTCTTGGCAGTATTAATACACATCATCTATTTCTGACTTAATTGTTGTTTCTTATATTCTAGTATCTTGTTTCTCTAGCATTTAGTAAATATCAAGCTTCATCGATTTGAATTCTCTTGCCTTTGGGTATTTTTTGAATTTCAACTAATAAAGTTTCAAATCATGTTTAAATCAAAATTATGAGTAATTTATTTTGAAATAGCCAGCTATTGCACTTTCTTGTCTTTATACAGTGTACTATATTACGTCACAAATTTGGGTTCTGAACACTCACCAGTCTATGTTGGTACCCAAAACTTGAATTGAATGGCTCAATTCGCACAGATCTTATACCAAAGTGTTTCTGCAAATTACATCACATCACGCCTTTGATTTGACTTGTTTTCAAATTGAGAGGCAGTATAAAAAAGATTTTTTTTGCCAAAAAGTTTCATGTGCACTGAGTCCTAATATTGACTACTAAACGGATAGAGTCAAAACTAAATTTCCCTCTGCTCCATTAACTCTTAAAGCCTTCATGTATATGTGACGTTCCAGGGGATTTTGATAACAAACGATATTATATTATATATTATAATGTCATGTCACATGGAATAATGGCCGTATTTTTTATCACTCTTTTGGACAAAAGTGAAGGAGTGAGGTTAATGATTACTATAATAAAAATTGTATATATCAGAAGAAAATGAAAGAAACTTGCAAAGGTATAATGCAGACACGGCATTATCCAAGAGAACCATTATACAGCAAAAAATGGTAGCAGCATTTCAACTTGCAATTTACAAAACAAAATTATATATTCATCTGAAATCCTGCATGAAACACTGCCAACCTTTGTATATCTGAGGCTTAAGTTAACTGATGCCAATTTAGCTTAAGGAAGTGTGAATAGAGCTTAACTAAAAAACTTATGAATAATGCCTGAACTGCAACCATGGATATATTAGAGTATTTTTTAAAGAAACTATGTGAGAACGAAATGAGAAAAAAACAAATTTCTTCGAAAAAATGTATATGCAATATAAAGAAACAAAGTAAAAGTGAAAAAGTCATCAGAAATATAACTGAGCTTTAAACTTTGATGCAAGACAAAAAAGTATATAGACAAAATACTTAAATATCAAGCATAGAAATTTAAAGTTTTTGAAAACTTCAAGTATATATGAACCACTTCAGTAAATCTTTTATTAACTGCAAGAGAACAAAACATTACCAAAACTAAGTTTTGAAATCATAAAGTTTACGATTATAATTATTATATATATATATAAGTTTATGATTTAATCCCACTAGCTTACATTGCCCTAATTCTAACTGTGCACACATTGTACTTTCAACTCTTTGGAGTAATTTTCCTTTTGAGTTTTCAATTTTTAACTGGCAGTATAAAATATCAACTGTTTTTACTTTTTTGTTGTTTTTTCATAAGGTCCACATCAGTGCTTGACACTGCATTCTATTATATTGTATATATTTATGATATATATGTATATATATATTTCAGACTTTATTTACCAAATAAATTTAATAATAGACGAGTTTCCAATGTTAATTACACTTTTATACCTTGTACATTCTAAAAATCAAATACAATGTATGAAAATAGATAGGAAGTGCTAATGTGTATTGAAACTTTCTAATTTCGATTGTCTTTAAGGGGACTCCAGAGAATCAAATAAAGTGACAACATTTTGAAGTGTATAAAGAGACTTTTATTTCCTGCGAGGCTGCGTGCCCATACTCACAGGAAAATAACTTGATTAATGATATTCTATGTTGCAATATACCGTAATTATCGAGCAAAGAACACTGGTGTTTATAAACATTACGTCACTACTGTAAGAAACTCATCTATAATAATAACAATAATAATTTCAAGCGATAATTCAAATGGGGTCTAACTGAAGTTCTCCATTGTGTTTATAATAGGATTAATGTTTATTTTTTAGTGAATAAATGGTTTAAGTACTAAAATATGTATAATATATATAAAGAACTTTTTAATAGTTTTTAAAGTTATTAGCCCCCATTCTTTTGTTGCAATTTATACAGTTTCAGAAGGGGACTTTGCACAGCAAAGCATATAGGTTAAATGCCATTTTGGCCGTAAGTAGTAGTTAGCTAGTAGTAGTCCAGGGGTGTTTTAATACGGTATATTCATTTTCACTGCTACCGTAATAATATGTAGGCCTTAAAAATACTGTTTGAGGTGGGTTAGAGTTAGCAAGGTATTAAAACAAGGTGTTAAAGCATGGTGAAAACATTCATCATAAAGTTACACATTTTTATCTAAGCTCTTTTTATCTTTTATCTCTGTTGAAATTACGTTTCATTTGCTAAATGATGAAGATTAAATGAATCATATGAGCCTATTGCTTTTTTATCTTTTTGGTTTCAAGTTCAGTTAAAGGTATCATACAAATGGATTGCACAAAAGAAAAAGCATTCGTTTAAACCTTTGACATTGTATTGAGCTCTATCATATTCCTTTCTTGTCCTCAACAAATAAATTGAAAACATTTACAGACTTATTAAAGTGGAATCAGTACAACTGCAATTAAAGTGAAATAACCAGATGCTTATCAAAACAGTGTAAATAACACCCTGAGTTTATGATTTGGTTCATTCTCTTGATTTTGTTTTGTTGTTGATGATTTTGTTTACATGACTCGCTTTCCCAGCAGAAACGAATCAGAGAATAATTTTACAGACCATTATTCTCATGACCGAAGACAACATATCACATCGGCTCTTTGGTAAAGCTGTAAATTTCGTAAGAGTTACGAAAATAGATTGGCTATTACCTTATAGAAGACCCTGCTGCTTAGCTGGCAAGCCAAAATGTAAACGCTTGATATGGGCAGCATCACACTCATGAACCAATAGTGGCATCATGATGAAGAAGAGCATGGAAAGCTGATCCAAAAAATTAAAATGGTAATCACATGGTTTGTTCATAGTCATAAGTCATTTCTCCTATGACTATGGTTGGTTGAAATTTCACAAATTTCCCAAGAAGTTTACTTGTTGTTTAGTTATACTTAAAATCCTCCTAATTCCAAGCTTAGTGTTTTTTATTTATTTATTTATTTGGTATTGTTTTACGTGGCTAGCCTCACTCAGATGCTAGCATCTGCTTTCCAGGAGGGGCCACGGCTTAGGTTGGAGACTCCGAAGCATTTAACACTCTCATGAGTGACACAAACCCAATCAAGGACCTGTGCTCTTCTGGATGACCTCCTGCAACACCCGATGTATGATCTACCCAATTTCCCTCACATGGCATGGGTCGACCCGGCGCTATGGTGCATTCACTCGCGCATGGTGAATCGCCGCCAAGGGGAATTGAACCCCGATCTCCCGCATGAAATACGAGAGTGATAACCACTTTACTACGGCGCCATCAAATTACATTATTCTTACTCTCTTGCTGAGTGCTAAGCAGAGAGGATTGATTCACACTGTTATAGTCGCTGGCATGACTCGGTCGGGGATTGAACCCGCGACCTCCCGAACAGGAACCGAGCACTCTACCGCAAGGCTACCAGTCGGTAGTGTAGAACGTGCAATCTACCTTATTCCATGAAATTAACGCCTCATCTTTTCTTCCCAAAGATTTCTCTTGAAATGTATTTTCATATGGTTTTGGTCAGTTACTTTCTTGTTTCTTTCAGTACTATACAACTTTCTTTTATAAGAGGGAACGTCGGTAGATGCACTCAATGTAATATGTAATTCAACAGTACCTCTAAATACTCTTGGCTTCTTTTCGACCAAATAAAAAGCCTGTGATTTTTTCTCTGGGATGTAATGTATAATATCATAGTTGCGAAATTCCCTTGGAGCATGAATAACTGGTCTCCTTCTCCTTCTGAGGTATCTAACATATTCTTCAACGTATTCAACTGGATTAATAACGTCTGTACTATGTTCACACGGTTTTGAAATTCTCAGCCATTCCAAGAACTATTTTGGTCTTACTCACTCCTATTTTCTATCTATCTATTAATTTGCATAAAGGCATTACAATGGCCTAATCTCGCCAATGGAACAGAAAAATTACAAAAATGAAAATAGTAAAAAAATAAATAAAATAAGTTAGTTAGATGAAATATATATGAATATGAATTTTAAATGTAAAATTTTATTAAAAATATTTTTTTAACAAGAATAAAGTTTATATATAAAAATATATGAATTGTAAATGTAAAATTTTATTAAAAAATATTTTATTAGCAAAGAATAAGTTTATAAAAGTCCGATAAAAGCGTGTACAGACAAAATGTCGAAAACCCCACATCAGGAAAGAACGAAGTCGTGTACGCTTTTATACACCCAAACAATGGGTTGAACTTGGTGTTGATGCAGCGTTGTCGTGAGGGTAGAATTGTTTGGCATGATGCGTCAGGTCGTGAAAAAGTTTGAGTTTTGTAATTTCTCTCCTTTGCTCTAGTGTTTTAAATTTAGCTGACTTTCTTAATGTTGATGGGCTAATGTCTCTTTTCCAGGAGTTGAATATCCACCTTAGGGATTTTCTTTGCACCATCTCAATTTTATTGATCAGTTGGTTGTTGTCAACTGGATCCCAGACAGAGGATGCGTATTCAACAATCGGACGAATAAATGTTTTGTAGCACTTGATTCGGATTTCCCTGTTGCTTTTCCCTAAGTTTCTCTGTAGAAAGAGTCTAGCATTGTTTGCTTTGCTACAAGTTTTCTCAACATGAATTTTCCAACACAAGTTTTTTGTCAGGGTTACACCAAGATATTTCGCTTGGGTGACTGTTGCTAGCTGTTGATTATGAATTCTGTAGGATGCATTAACGATTTTTCGTTTGTTGGTAATGTGGAGAACCAGACACTTCTCTGGGTGAAACTCCATTGACCAAATTGATTCCCATTCGGCGAGGTTGTCAAGGTCTTGTTGTAAAGATTTTGCATCATTAGTAGATTTGATATTCCGGTAGACATATGCATCATCTGCAAATAATGAGATCTTTGAAGATGACTTGAGAGGCATGTCGTTGATATAAATTAAAAACAGCAATGGACCCAATACAGTACCTTGGGGGACACCGGATGTGACTGCACTATGCCTCGAGAACGTTCCTCGCACTACCACACATTGAGTACGGTTTTGTAAGAAGTCAGCAATCCAATTGTGTATTTGTCCTCTGATTCCGTAGTGGTTGAGTTTCAGCAGTAGTTTTCGGTGACAAACTTTGTCAAAGCTTTGCTGAAATCTAGCAGAATAGAGTCTATTTGTTGCTGGTCATTCAGACCTTTAGCTAAATCGTTCACTGTTTGAACGAGTTGGGTCTCACAAGAACGAAATTTTCGGAATGTTGGTTATCAGATAGAATTTTCTCAACATCAAAATATTTCATTATGTGGCTGTGGATGATGTGTTCCATTATTTTACACGTAACAGACGTAAGGCTGACAGGTCTATGATTCTCAGCTTTGGAATAATTCTTGTTCCCTCCTTTAAATAAAGGTGTCACGATGGCGTGCTTCCATTCGTCAGGGATTTTTCCTTGCTTTACAGAAGCTGTGAAAAGCAGTACTAAACCATCTGAAATTTCGTCCGCACACTCTTTCAACAAATGTGCCGATGCACTATCAGGTCCACTAGCTTTGAATGGGTCAAGTTCTTGAAGTAGCTTAATTATTCCAGGTTTGGTAAATATTATGTCTCCAATTTGGGAACCTGTCGGGCCTAGAACTTCAGAGCTTGTTCCATCATTCTTTGAAAACACGGTGGTGAATTGGCTGTTTAGTATCTCGGCAAGTTTCTCATCACTTGTTTGTAGGTTGTTGTTATTGCCTACTAGTGGTGAAACTCCACAAATGTCTTGCTTTTTGGATTTGATAAATGAATAAAACTTTTTATTGTTTTTATCACCGTTTTCAATAACATTAGTTTGAATGAACGTGTTGTAGGTGCTTCTACATGTTATTCGAGCGTTTTTTGCTGCATCCTTATATTTTGTCCAGTCACTATCCAGTTTAGTCCTTTTGAAAACTCTGCACCTTCGATTTTTCTTCCTGACAGCTTTTTTACACTCCCTGTTGAACCAGGGCTGACTGAATCTGGCAGATGTTGTTTTCGATGGTACATATTTTTCGAGGGCTGAAAGGAGTATTGATTTTAACTGTGTCCAGATCTGTTAAACACATGTATCACTTGTTTCTTTTTGACAGAATGCGTTCACTTTGGATTTAACTTCGTTTTTCAAGGAGTTCGTATCTGCGCTTTTCCAAAGGTATATTTTGAGTTTAATTGGTTTCAATTTCTGTGGATGACAAAAAATATCACTAATGACAGGACTCCCCAAATGTGGTACAGGTTCACAATTCTCGAGAAACATTGGCCTGTTGGTTAGAATAAGATCTAGCGTAGCATCTTTCCGTGTACTAAAGTCAACGATTTGCTGAATTTTCATACTCTCGAATGCCTCAATGTAATCCTTGTTAAGTTTTTTGGGGTATTGAGAACCGTTTATAGTGTTTGTCGACCAATCAATATCCGGTAAGTTGAAGTCCCCACAAATCCAGACTAGATTGTTCCTGTTTCTACGACACATGGAATACATTACAGAATAATCCACTGGGTTGAATATTCTGTTGAGCTGCTTGGTGATTGGTTAACAAGAAGTGAATATGACTGGTTTTTCGAAAGTTTGTACTTTGATCGAGACTATCTCACCTGTTTCGTATTCAATTTCTTCTACTAAAAGATCTTTTTTATAAACAATAATAACTCCTCCATAGGGATCGTTACGATCTTTACGAACAGCAGTATAGTTCGAAGGGAGGAACACTGTGTTTTTGATGTTACACGAAAGGTGTGTTTCAGAACCCAACAAAATGTCAATGTCATGTTTGAGGAGGAATTGTCCGATAATATTGTATTCATTCCAAATACTTTGAAAGTTGCAGACTAAGACACGAAGACGCTTTGCTTTCTTTCGGTTGATATTGATGTTTGGTTCGTTTGAGTCAACTGAAGAGATGGAACTGTCGAAAAGTGAATACGATACATCAGCAAGGGCATAACGGTGACAAATCCATTCCATGTTTTCGTCGTTAGCATAGCAGCCGAAGATCCTCTCCTCCATTGAGAGGCATTCCGCATGGAACCACCCTTCCGCTCAAGATGAGAAGAAGTTTTTGAATTGGTGCAAAATGTCTCTTTGATGGTATAAAACGATGCTTATCATAGTCCATAGCTATGGAGAAATTTGTTATCTCGGCCGATGGAAGTTCATGGCAACACAGCAGAGAATTTCTTGTGTTTTCGATGGACAATGCCTCAGTTCTTAACTGAAGTCCCAGCAAAAGCACAAAGATTGGTTGGACAAGGTTCATCTTCTTCTTGACGGATTGGTTACCGTCCTTGGTCATGTGGTGATTCTTCTTTGTTATGTAGTATTTTTGCTGAAAGGGAATGGCCTCACCAAATTGGCTCAGCCTTTTACCGACTAGAATAGTATAATGTCAGTATTTTTATGCATTATGTCAGTATTTTTATGACATGAGAAGACAAGTATATCGTGGATAGTAAAGAACAGCGGAATCCAAGTTCGTGGCTTGGTTGCTGTGGTGCAAACTGATGTAAAAAGCCAGTTTCATTGTCGCTTGTTGTAGCCAAAAAGTGAACTGTAAAAGTTAAATAAAAATTATGAGACACGTTTGGAAAATATTCCCCGTGAACATGTGTAGTTGTTTTAACTTTTTCTTTTACTTGACACTAACGTTTAAGTACGTTGAATTCAGAGGATTAATAAGGAGAGAGACAAAAGACAACGTATAATGACGTAAAATGATGTTTTTGACAAAACAAATACAAGTTACTGCGATTTGACAATTCTAACTTTATTAGCATTGCGATCGCACTTGACCATTGCAGCATTTATTGAAGCGCGCATCATAGCCTCTGGTTCCGCAACATCTTGGCGAAATTCCTGATCTACTCACAATATTTCCTTGGCAGCACATTGAAAACTTTCCATCGTAATTTCTTTTACCACAGCATCCTGGTTGAATTCCTGATCTACTCACAACATTTCCTTGGCAGCACATTGAAAACTTTCCATCGTAATTTCTTTTACCACAGCATCCTGGTTGAATTCCTGATCTACTTACAATATTTCCTTGGCAGCACATTGAAAATCTTGGGTGATACGATCTGCCATTACAGCTACTTGTATATGCAGCCACGGCATAGACAATAATAAGTAAAAGGAAACAATGTTTATATCCAATCATTGTAAGTCTTTTTCATTAACTAAATCATCAGGTCGTTTTTTCAAGCTGAGAGAACGGCCAACTTCTGTTGATGCTTATATATACTGTTGTACGCTGTTCATATTTATTTGCCCAACATCTGCTGTGTTTTCCTTACAATTCAGGTATTTACTCAGCATATCTTTTAGCTACAAAAGCAAACGAATTTTAAGTGTTCCTATTTTGATTCCACTTTTAATTCGTATCGCTGTCACTGTAGAAACATTGTGGATCTCAGCAAAGACATTTCTGAGATTTCAAACATTCATAATTCACGAGAAGAGTTTGAATTCGTTTAAGAATACAAGGATACACCAATTGCGCATATTGCTCTACCATAATGATATACCAACTTGACCCCTAATTTAGATCCAGTCTTCATATCATAAAATCACAATAAGTTGTCTCTAAAGATTCATAATTCAAAGTGCACGTATTACGCGAAGTCTATTTAAACTTTTTTTAGTGTTTAAGAAAAAGTACAGTGTGTTTTATAATGTTGGAAACTGAAAATTCAAAGCTGTTTTTTTTAAATGAATTATACCAGATACTTTTTTTGAAGACACACTCTATATTTGCAAAGTAATGAGTTTCAGAGTGTTTAAACTGAGACAATGGTTTGATTCTGGTAGAAAATGAAAGAAAAACTTTCTTAAAACTTTTGAAAAATAAGAGCGGATACTCAATTAATCGAGATCTAGAACAAAAGAAATATTGATTAGAATTTCGAAGCCAAGGTTTTGTGCCTTACAATTATACGGACGACCGAATTTAAAAACCGTATTTAAAAACATAAAAGTCAAACGTTTTTACTGAACACACAGCTTGTTTATTGTTTTCCAAATTGCTGTCATTGTTTCCAAAAATCTTTTCTTTTCATTCACATCTTAATCGACCATTAAGAATTTAATTACATTTTTCCAAGACATTTTCCTTGTTTTTTCAAAAACCACTTTTTCATTTTTCACAAAAATATACTAGCCGAAGGAACTTCAAAATGGTGTTTTGACGCAATTTGTAATAATCAACACAATTTGTAATACTAACGCAATTTGTAATAAAATCAACGCAATTTGTAATACTTAACACAATTTGTAATAAAATCAACGCAATTTGTAATAAAATAGCTGATGCAATTTGTAATAAAAAGCTGACGCAAAGTGTAATAAAAATAATCGACGCAATTTGTAATAATATTTAACATAATTTGTAATAACGCAGTGAAACCAGTTACCATTTTTTAACTAAGAAAAAATGTCCCTTTACATTTCAATTATATGGCAATGCCATCCGTTCGAGTATTTTTTTTGCTGAAAATACCATGTTGAAAAATATATTTCACCTAAAATAAGCCAACTGCCATGCAGTACATTACAAAATTTGTCAGGGAAGTTTTTTTCTCTATGTTTAGTATTATTTTATTTTTGTTTACTACTTCTTTTATTCCTAAGAAATAAAAGCAAAACAAAACGACAAATTTCTTTGACACATCCAAGTTTATCTTTGTACGACGTTTCGAGCGTTCAACGCCCAGTATCAAGTACAGACTTTTTATACAAGGTATAGCTCTTTTATACAAAAATATAAGTGTCGTAAAGTAATAAATCTTTTCCATAAAAGGAACTAATAAATACAAAAACAATCTCAAAGGAGTTTAAATAAGTGAAGAAAATTAACAAGCGTGATAAAAAGAAAGAAAGAAAAAAGGAAGCTAATTATAAAGATACAGTGGAGCAGAACGTATAGTCCGGTTTAGAACCGGATTTTCCCGTAAAATAAAAAGAGACTCCTTAAGTTCTAGTAAATATGAACTATTGGCGTGAGCAAGAATACTAAATGCATCATAACCAACCGAGTGTCCAGAAGTAGACACATGTTGGCGGATAGCAGTGAGAATTCCACTCGAAGTAGCTTTGCCAGTAAGTGCAGAAATGCCCATGTGCTCACTCATTCTGACTTTAAAATGGCGCTTAGTTTGGCCAATATAGGAAGCATTGCAGCAACCACACGAAAACTTGTAAACAATGCCAGAAATGAGATCTTTGCTAGGACGATCTTTAAAGTAGAAAAAATTAGATAGTCTGCACGAGGCTTTAAAGACTAATTTAACTTTACAACAAGATAAATTCTTTGAAATAATTTTGTAAAGACTAGTTCTTATTTGGTCAGAAATGGGACCAAGATATGGAAGAACAATGAGAAGTGATTTTTTCTCAGCTGTACTAACGGTGACTTTAGGAGTGTGAAACTTTTCTAAAAATGTTTTGATGCAACGGTCAATTCTTTTATTCCTGTTCAGCGCCACTGACTGCTAAGTCTCCATTCCAATTAAGATTTCTATTCTTTCTATGATTTCTATCATATCGAATGTTAGTACGCCTGTGTTATTGTTCATGTAGTTTCTAACGTCAGATAGTTGGTTCGATGAATGGAGTAAGAATGTTGAAGAAAACCGTCTTAGTTGTTTTCTTAGTTGTACAAATTTTAATAGTGATCAATGGCGTTAAAAAGGCAGGATACATGCATCCTATTGGCGATGAGGAATACAAAATTTTAAAGAAATTAACGTTAGGAACTTTTTGTAAACCTGTTAAAGAACGATCCACTTTAGAAAAAAGTACAATCATTAGATTTTGGAGAGCAAAAGAGAAGTTTAGTGTTGAATGTGATAAACTGTACTATGATGGCAAAAAGGTAAGTAGAATATATCTCATATCAAATCGTGATTTTGACGTTTGAAATTTTTGCATCTACACCTTTGGAGATTATCTTGAACGCATGGCTGAAAACGGTGTTTATGGAGATCACATAACATTGCATGCAGTATCAATATGCTTTATAATTTACGTATAACAATTGTTTCGACTCTCGGTCCGGATGTTCAAGTGTCGATACATGAAGAAGGGGACCGCGAGTGTATTTTAGGACATTTTGTAGAAGGTAACAGAGAACGTTACATAAATCTAGAATGAAGTTTTAATTCTTCTGTTGATGAATCCACTGCTAAAGAAATAGAGAAAAATGAGAAAGCAAATGTTGATTTTGAACTTTCGCCTAATTGGAACAATCTTACAAGTGAGATTTGGACCATTATTATTAAATACGCCATAAAAAGTTCTAATTTCACAAAAGCAAACCATATTTGTAACATCTACAATGCTCTTACGAACTTGAACGAGCGATTCTCGAAGCTCACTCGACCTTTCATCGATCAACTGCCAAGAGTTTATTTCCAACAAAAACGTTTGCTGCCCAAGGAAAAAGATCGAGAGATCACCGTTAGCATGATGACTCTTGCTCGAAAATTTGGATCATTCAGTGGCTTGGTGATAGAACTCAAAAGGGTTTTACTAGAAAAATGGTACTCGGCATGGATTGAACTTATTCCGGAGACCTTTTCTTGGTATTTCATTGTAAGTTTTTTTTGGAAAAACAAAAAAAGAAACTGATTGCTTCCCGTTGTATTTTTTGTACATTTTGATATAAAGAAACCCATTTTTAACTTTCATTGACCAGTGTTTTGATTGTATTACAAATTGCATTAAATATTATTACAAATTGCGTCATCTATTTTTATTACATTTTGCGTCAGCTTTTTATTACAAATTGCGTCAGCTATTTTATTACAAATTGCGTTGATTTTATTACAAATTGCGTTAAGTATTACAAATTGCGTTGATTTTGATACAAATTGCATTAGTATTACAAATTATGTTGATTATTACAAATTACGTCAGAACAAATGGCTGTCCATTGACGTAAAAATTAGTTTGAAATCGGTATATTCATTTAAAAAAACAGCTTCAAAATTTCCATTTCCAACATTATGAAACACACAGTATTTTTATGCTAATATATTAGTATTAAAATTAGGTTTGACAATTTTCTTTTGTAAACCTGTATACAAATTGTTTTTGTATAATGTATAATAATTTTATCCAAGTTACAAAAAGCAAGTGTTCTGTTGGATTACATTGTTTGCTGTGGTTTTATGGTCTAAAAACCTAACCTTTAACTTGTCTTCTCCAGGAATATAGATCATACGTTTATTATGATGCAATTGCTTTGCACATTGATGCGATTTATTGATATTCAGTTGTGGTAAGAGGAAATATTAGTCGCATTTAAGTCTTTTAATTTTTAACTATGTCCATAGAAACTTCTCAGTCACTTTAAATCATTTTTATATTACTTTCTATCAATGTACACATAATAATTGATAAAAATTTTCGCAAATTTGGGAAAATATATGGAGTGGCATTTTTGCGAATCTTGTTTGATAATCCTGTGTCGAACGACCCACTTGTTGATTTCTTTCTCAAGACAAGATATTGATTTAATGCTTGTTTGCTGAATAACTTAAAATACGCTATTTAATGCTCATTTTGAAGCCAAGCTTGACGCATAGAAATACGAAAAGAGATAGAATAACATCAAACTTTAGCTCACCTTAGCTCTATTCAAATTTCTATTGAATTTTCAAACAATGAGAATCCATGCGTGTTGCCTCGCCTCATTCTCTTTTATGCAATGTTTATTATTTTTTAACTACTCGGTAAAAATTGAAGTAAAAACCGAAAATTTTAAATCAAAAACGAGTATACTTAACAAGTTTATTCGTAAAAACAAACATGCTATCCTCATTAGGGCTTCTAAAAGCTACTTTTTTTAGAAAATCGGAACTGAATTCGTTTTTTCGTTTTTATGCTATATTGAAAAACATATTTTCGACTTTTCATTTCACATACTCGGACGTTTGTTTCATTATTTTACGAACTAAAAGCGTTTTCAAGTTGTTTTCACTAGTACGACCTCCTAAGGAATATAGAATATTGTGGTGTAAGGATCGGGACCAAAACTAATTGGCGTCCTCTTAATTATGGTCATAAACATTGTTTACACTTTCTTAATTGTCGGCGAATAATTATCTCGCCGAAAAAATAAATCTACCAATCAAAATCTCTGGTATATAATAATAGCGCACGTGCACAGCTGTATATTTTTAAGTTTGTAAAAACAGTCTTCTATTGTGCAGAGATTGAGTGAGAAAAAAGTTATGTTTCTGCCAAACTAGATTATAAAGATATTTGCTATACTTTTACGGAAACTTTCCAGAAAAAGAAGTTGAAGTATTTTTCTCCAATTTTAGGCAGTCGGAATATACATTTTATACATAAATATGCTTTTAATGCCATTTATATATGTCAAGGCATATTTACGACAAAGCAGTGATGTCCGGATAAGCTGTCAGCTTTCTGATGAAACATAGATCATCTGATGATCTATGTTTCATCAGAAAGCTGACAGCTTATCCGGAGAAAAATTTGTAAAATTGTTCATGTTCGTTCAAACAGAAATATTTCCACTTCAAAACATACATGTTCATTACGAGAGTCAAGTGTACTTTCGTCAATGTTATTGTCGTCATTTATATCAACATCAGTCTCAAAATCTTCAATATGATTTTACATATTTGTTTAGTTGATCACGAGAAAGCAATGAATACGAATATTATTCTCGTCAAATCGTAAAACACAAACTAATCTTTCGTTATGCTACCATCTGAATAATTCTAATAATTTTCATAATTATGCAGAATTGATAAAAAGACATTAGCTGAAGTCCCACATTCTGAAAAATTAACAATAGATCTCGAGATCTGAATTACGACTTTTATTACGGGGAACAGTAGACTTCCATATATAGCGCGAAATTTTAAATTTTTAAAATTCAACTTTGTATACGGCCACCAGTAATTACAACACGGATGGTACAAAGGAAATTTCATCGATGTTATTCTATCTCTTTTTATATTTCTATGCTTGACGCAAGGTAGGGAGTCTAATACAAAAGCGTGATAGAGCGTAACGAGGGGGTGTGGGTGGGGTTGTTCTAAAACAGTAAATCTAGCGTGACGTAATTAATAAAAATAAATAGTAATTAATAAAAAGTGGTTGCTAAAGTAATGTATGCTTAAACTGAGACAATGGTTCGATTCTGGTAGAAAATGAAAAAAAAAACTTTCTTAAAAACTTTTGAAAAATAAGAATGGATACCTCAATATTAACTTATACGGACTTATACGGAAAGCACATGATGTAGTACAGCCATATAAAGGACCTTTTTATGTGGTGTGGAGAACAACCAGTTCAGCCAGTTTTGTAAGTTCAAAGAGTACATTACAAAAACTAGAAGTAAAAATGTGATGTCGTATTATATGCAATAAAATGTTCAGAGTACCAATTTTACGTATAAAACACATGCAGCATTGTAATACACAACTTGAAAGAATCTGGTCGAGTGTGCTTCCCTGGATATATAGTCATTTACTCAGACAACAGAAACATAATTTACTATGGATTAATTCCATTATCACGAACACTGTTTTGATATTACTGTATAATGATATATTTTGTAAAAATTGATAATACTGTCAATTTTTCTTATACAAACATGAAACATAAATCAAAACACAATCCAAAGTCAGAACACGAACTTCTACTTTCAGTTTTGTAGATTATTTAGATAAAGATGTGTATTTTCACGACCAAATTCTGTTGTTTTTCTCCATTCCATTCCATTTTCCATTTTTATCACATAATAAATATGATATTCTTCAGGGCCTAAATTTTTTTACAATGTTCTGCGGATGCAGTACAAAATATTGAGTTGAAAATCAAAAATGAAACTTATTTTCTTTTTAATTAATACAAGTGCTGGTCAACGAATTAGAATAATTTGAAATAGTGCAGTCATTAAATTCTTTGAATGCATTTTTTGTGCAGAAAGCAAATCAGGTGTTCACCGCACCTGTCCTACTCGTTAGACTAATCACAGAACTCGTTACCTGTAAAAAAATTTGCTCAGCTGAGCTTTCCAAAAGGCCCATTAAGGCCATTTAACTGTGACACTGTTGTTTTATTGAATTAGAATAATGGAGAAACCGTTTCATTGAATTAGAATAATTTTTATTATAATTAGAATCATCACTTTCTCAGTATTTTGTGGCCGCCCCCTTGGCTTGTATGACTGCCTGAAGTCTTCGCTGCATTGATTTGACCAGCTTGTCGCAAGTTTCCGCACTCACAGCTTCCCAGGCAGTGGCGATGTTCTGCTTCAGTTGGTCCAGCGTAGTAGGCTTTCTGTCGCGAATTTTCCGCTTGACGATGGCCCACAGGTTTTCAATGACATTGAGGTCAGGCGAGTTGGCCGGCCATGCCAAAACTTCAAGCTGTTTTTTAGTGAACCAATCTTTAGTTGACTTCGCCGCATGAGCCGATGCAAGATCCTGTTGAAATATGAAGTCTTCTTCGCCGAACTGTTCCTCAACAGACGGAATCAGGAAGGTTTCAGAACATCTTGATATACGGCAGCATTGACAGTCTTCTTGAGGAAGCAGAGTTTCCCTACACCTCGGGCGGACATGCATCCCCCGACCATAACGCTCTGGGGAAACTAGACGGATCTTTTCACGCACTCGTGAATGTAGGTTTCGCCACCACGACGCCAAACACGAGGACCTTGGTCACCGAAGGAGATGCGGAAGCGTGATTCGTCACTGAAGACCACTTTCTACCAGTCTTCAGCAGTCCACTCGCTGTGTTCTTTGGCCCACTTCAGCCGTTTCTCCATTTGTTTCTTGTTCAGCATCGGTTTTACTGCTGGAACGCGAGATTTGAAGCCGAGTTCGCGCAGACGACGGTAAGTGGTTGATCTGGAGACGTCAGCGCCGGTCTGCTTGTTCCACAAGTCGGTGAGCTCGGAAGTCGACTTGAACCGGTTGCTGACTGCGATCTTTCTCAGCTGCTTGTTGTCGCGAGAAGAAGTTTTTCGGACGCCGGAACAGTTGGTGCGCTTGCTGCAGTTTTTCTTGAGAGCTTTGCAGACAGAAGACTGGCTGATGCCGAGCTGCTCAGCAATTTTAGTTTGGGTCACGCCTTGTTGGCGAAGGGCTTGAATTTGAGCCACTTTTCCGGTTGAGAGGCCGCGCTGCTTACCCATGATTGATTTTACAACTTAGAAATTCTACTCAACCCTGACTTTATACTGCACAGTGAACATTCTTCACAGAAAACAAAAATTCGAGCATTTATTCTAATTCAATGAAACGGTTTCTCCATTATTCTAATTCAATAAAACAACAGTGTCACAGTTAAATGGCCTTAATGAGCCTTTTGGAAAGCTCAACTGAGCAAAGTTTTTTACAGGTAACGAGTTCTGTGATTAGTCTAACGAGTAGGACAGGTGCGGTGAACACCTGATTTGCTTTCTGCACAAAAAATGCATTCAAAGAATTTAATGACTGCACTATTTCAAATTATTCTAATTCGTTGACCAGCACTTGTATTGAGTATCAACATATTTTTTTTGAATATAGACGTCTTGTTCTGAATATTTGAATTTAATTTTAAAAATTATCACTTGAATCTCTTTTTCGAAAATAAGTTTTCTGTCCTAATTTGAAATGTTATATATATCACTTGATAGTAGATATTTTGATTCCTTTGATTGCTGTCTACTCCAAAGTATTTTTAATACTAATGTATTAGTATTAAAATTAGGGTTGACAATTTTCTTTTGTAAACCTGTATATAAATTTGATTGCATCATGTATAATTATTTTATCCAAGTTACAAAAAGCAAGTGTTCTCTTGAATTACATTGTTTCCTATAATTTTATGGTTTAAAGGCCTATCCTTTAACTTGTCTTCTGCAGGAATAAAGATCATGCGTTTTTATTATGATGCAATTGCTTTGCACATTGATGCGGTTATTGATATTCAGTTGTGTAAGGGGAAATATTAGTTGCATTTAGGTCTTTTAATTCTTAACTTTTTATTTTTGAATGTCCATAGTAACTTCGAGTCACTTCATATCAAATTTATATCACGGTTAACTTTTTGGCTGTGTTTTCAAGTATATTTTGAACTTCACTTTACAGCATTTAATCATTACTATCATTGACAGCATAAGTAAAGTTTGGATTGCAAGATGGACATTTTCTTTCTGTCTTTTTTTCCCATCCATATTTTAAAGGCACAGTAAAGGCGTGTGTGTTTAGATTTCATAGCTGAAGAGGCTGTAAATTCAATGTTAGACACAAAGCATATTTCACAGTTCTGTGTGGATTTTCAGCAAATAGTGTGGGGTTCATGTTATCAGCAATGACCAAGGGAAGGAGTATTTTCATGTTTCAAGAAGATTTCAGATTTTGACCAAATGTATTATAACGTTCTTTTGGTCTTCCCCTTTTGCGGTTTTTTTCTGAGGTCTGCCTTTCGCATTCGTTTTCCCAGAATTGCAGATAACATATTTGGGAGTTTACAGACCACTCAGTAAAGGTGTGATCCTCTCTGTGTGTTTACGAGTTTCTACATTCCTCAATTTTGAATAGCAATTCAAGCTTATGTTTTTGGAGTAAATGCCTGTTTTATCCCGAGACCAGTCAACTTCGAATGTTATTTTCTATTCTGTAGTGGAAAAGTATAATTTCAAAAAGAATTTTTCCAGGCTATTCTCACACGATCTACTAAGTTTCTCGAATGTACTTCAAGGGGGTGGCCATATTGATATGGTGATTGTGACCGCCAGAAAATTCAAACCGGAATTAGCATATAGTGGAGTTTGTGATTTTAACAATATCTGCATTTTTTGCCGGAAAAGCAAACGAACTCTTAATATTATGAATGATCTTACTATTATAAATGATACTGTGATTATACACTGCTGATTATTCCTGGCTTGGTAGCGCTGATTTTGTGTTTTGTGTGATTGTACAGGTCACAGACCTTTGTGGAGATATCAGATCTCTGCCAACGCCAAGAAAGAGTCTATGATATTGACATATGCACTTATTTTTCAGAGGGCACCTGTCTGTTTTTTTTAACTGTTATGTCTTAAAATTGTTTTTCGATTTTGTTTCACAGTCCAACATTTTTCAATTTTGATGAAAGCGCTGACCTTTAAGTTTAATGGTCTCTTGTTTTACTTTGTTTAAGCAGTTTTGTTTAAGTAGCTGCTCGTTCTAGGACTATTTGTCAATTGTTGTATTTCCGCTCTACACATAATAATCCATTGTCCTTAGCCCTTATCATCTCCATTACCTTTAAATACATGGATTTGCAAGTGTAAAAAAGGCTTAACTAAGAAGCATCAGAGAAACTTGTCGCGTATTATATCGTTTGGTGCGAATTATTTTGTTCTATCTCCATTTTTGAAAAAAATGAGCCCCATTATTCACGATTATTTTCTTCTTTCTTCGTGAGCTTTCTCCAAAAAGTGTTAAATGTACTTCAAATGCCGGTCGTATCTATACTTGTTTTATCTCCTAATTTGTTATAACACATAATTATTATATGTTATCTCCAAAAGCTTAGAAAATACGGCTTATTGACTTTAGGACACCCGTGGTGGAGTAAAGTATTTAAAATACCCGTGTTTCTCCTCCTTCTCCTCCTACTACTACTTCAAGTTATGAACGATTTCGAGTAGCGTTTACATGACATCGTTGCCAAATTCGGACTTCCAGTTGTCCAATTTTCATGAAATTTTGCACAGAGCACAATCGAAAGGTGCTGATTTCGAATTTGACAATGATTTTGCCAGGTTTGACTAAAATTGGGCATTTTAGACCAAATTTGGACCAAATTTCCAAAGTTCTTCAATTTTCATGAAATTTTGCACAGAGCAAATTTGAAAGGTGCTGATTTCGAATTTGACAATGATTTTGCCAGGTTTGACTAAAATTGGGCAATTTAGGCCAAATTTGGACCAAATTACGAAAGTTCTTCAATTTTCATGAAATTTTGCACGGATGACATTTGAAAGGTGCTGATTTTGAATTTGGCAGTCATTCTGTCAGATTTGACCAAAATTTGGCAATTCGGAAATGTTGTATTTTTGAGACTAGATATGTATCGTTGTGTTATGTCCTGAAGTCTTCAAGCCAAGCGGCTTCTTGTTCTATGTACAGATACCAGATACCGGATTGTTGATTTGGCCTAAAGCCGTTGTAAAATTATCCTGCCAATAGTGAAATTTTTTTTATTGGTCAGCGCCGCAAGGTAGCTGATCTTTCATTTCCCCGTGTCTGTCAGTCCGTGTGTGTGTAATGTTGCAGTTGTAGGCTGATACCGTGCAGGCTGTCAGAACTTAGACTAATTTAGTCCATGGTTTAATTAAGAAACGTTCATGATTGAGTAGTTACATTTTTTTTTCATGGTAAGTGCGGCGTAAAAATGAAAAATTGGAATGCGAACTTGCCAGAAGAAAGATTCAGCGTTCAAGCCAGTTTGTTTGCGAAATTTTTGGTAATGAACCAAGAATACATCCAGTCATACGTTTTACATCGAAGCAAAGGAATTCTTATAGTTTCTACAGTAATTCTTTTCGTTTCGTGTATTTTGGGTAACCCTAAGTTATATACTGAATTTTGTGGAGGTGTGTGTTTATTAGTATGGGTGCGTTGTGTGTGGAGAGGTTAAATGACCTAATGGATATGATAGCTCGGCTGCTTCCAAGGGTCCATATTCTCTTGGATTTACATGTTTTCATTTATTATCATGCCTCGTTTTTTATTATCATTCATGTTTTTTATGAAATAATATTGTTACTTCTGCCTCCTGAACTAAAAGTCAAAGAGAAAGACTGAAAGGGTCAATGTGCCACACATTAAAATGAATTTAATTTTATTGTTTTTTGTTAAAAACCTTGCAGTAAAAGATAATGAGATTCAATACCAACCAACAATTTCGATTAAAATCAACTTCAGCTTCAGATAATACATAACGAAAACGGTTCAACTGTTTAGAAATATCTAACAAAGTCTAGTCATATTTACATTGCAAATACTATATACTTGACTTTGACTTTCTTGAGTTTCTTTGTGTTTTTGGGTCCCCTAGAGTATTCAAAATAAACGGACAAAAACAGTTTGAAATGTATAATATTTTATTTCCTACGAAAGTGCATGCACATGCTCAGAGGAAAATGACTTGATCAATGGTGTTCTATGATGAAAGTTATTATGTGGCAATTATCAAGTAAACAATGTTAGTGTTTATAAACATTGTAGCACTTGGTAAGTCGTCTACGTTGTTTTTTTGTATTCATCGTTTGCCAGCATTATAATCACAAGTATATATATATCAAGTATATATATATCATTCTATTTATATTCATCTCTGATGCTGAATAACACTTTGTAATTCTGATGATCACAATAACCTGTATTGTCAAAAAATGTACTTACTACTTTAGAAGTAGTAATTTTATAGATGACTGGCATTTTTTTTTCTTTCAGGGAGAACAGTTGTCTGAAGTTAGGAACAGAGATAATTGATATCTACTTAAATTTCTGCTGATTTGTTTATATAAATATGACTTATGAATTTAAACATGTTTCAATAACATTTCCTGCTATATAGGTGCTATTTCACAGTCATATGTTGTTATTGGTTGGTATGATTATCATGTAAAGTTTGTTTGTAATTTTATGAAAGTGCATTCCTTTTCTTTATTGAAAAGGTAGAGCAGAAACTAATTTGTGATTTTCCATGATTCAAAAGGCAAATTGTGTTTCGATCAACAGGAAATTCATAGTTTTACCCAGTGCTTTATTATTTTTTTGATGTTATTGTTTTGAAAAACTGTCATTATTACAGTCTTAAGTAGCATGTAAGAGCAGGTTACTACTAGAGGATTTAATCAATTTTATGAAAGCTATTTATGTCCTACTCACATCAACACAATGATTTTGCCAATATTGTTTTATTACTAAGATCTGATCCCAGCGCTTTTTGTAAACAATTTGCCAATGGTTTCTGATTATGGTAATCAGGACATTTACGTGCATTTCACGAGCATTAGCAAAATTGATCTGCGAAATGTGTACCTGAAAATTTGATACAATTTTTGGATTTGAACTCTATGATGACGAATATTAGACTGCTTGAAATTTGTACATGTTTGAAAGGAAGTCTAATGTTTATTCCTCTCTTTGGTTAACGTTACTGATCTTTCATTTCTCATCACTGGTCAATCATTCTGTGTGTAATCAGATTGCAGTTATGTGCGCCCTCTTTAACGCCCTTTTTTGTTATCTTTAAAATTTTTAGTTCAAAATCTGAAACTTAGATTCATAGCATTAATTCTTGAACAATAAGCCTTCAATAATATGTAATAATCTAAGGAATATCGCCATTGCTTTTAATTTCTTAGTTTTCTTTTGCGCTGACCTTAAGGCCCAAGGGCCTCTTGTTGTATTTTGGAAATGGCGACTGTAGAAGAACATAAAACGCTGATAAAGTCTTAAAAGTGCATTCAAATTCGGCGGTTTAAACATAATCGCAAAAATTAGTTCATGTTAATATATGTCTGATTGCATTTGTTTTTTCCAGGAACGGATGGTTTCGATTCACATTTGGTAGCATTCGCACCAACCCAAGTGGACAAAATATCTCAACTGGAGAGAAAGCCTGTCAATTTGACTATGAATATTATCAACTTCTTGAAGGCTGGATCGACCAGGTTCACAAAACCTCTGTTCGGTTACATTTATCTCTGAATGTCAAATAATAAATTCTCGAAGGACACATAACTGTTTCGATTTTGTGCGACGCACGAGTCTAACCAAAGTATAACTTTTTAACGGCAGGAAAATCCTTAAGAATTCTTTCCATCATTGACGATGTATTGCTAGCAATGCCATTCCCTCCTCTTCCAGCATAGCCGTTAGGCCAAGGCACACAATACCTTTTCTTGTTTAATGAACAATATGTCCGTCAAGTTGTATTGTGATAGCTTTCTTTCGTATTAGAAGTTTCCTACATTAGATTTTGGCAAGGTAATAACATTTTCTAAGTCAATGTAAGCAACAGCTACCTTTTCATCTTTAATTTCACGTTCGTTTTCTCGTTCATCCTTGCTGTCATTTTTAGATGTTACGCGTCTGTTGTATTTAACAGTCAGCTCATCCCAAAGATTTTTAAAGAAGAATTTGTAGTATTTTAAATTCCGAATTAAGATTTTGGAGTGTCCAAGCAACTCCAAGTGATGTACATAGGCAACATAGAGAAAAATTGATGTTTTTCGTAATGATCAAAATATTTTTTGTCAGCTAAATGTGAATTTGCAAGAGTACGCAGTTAAAACAAAACAATTTTACCAAATATCACTTGTTTCGCAACTATTTTGTTCTATCTCCAATTGAAAATCTTCCTTGGAGAAGAATGAGTACTAGCAAATTTGAAATAATTTTTCGTCAGGGGTTCCAAATACGATGTATTCAAAAGGTGTCAAGTAACTTTCCATAGAACGGTTTCTTAAAGATTTTGTGAGCTTATGAAATTTAAAACTTAATTTTCTCAGTTTAAAGATGGAGATACAAAATAATTCTCACCTAACAATTTGCTAAAAACAAAAAAAATATGCTGGTCTGGAGAAATGGCTACGTTTCAAAATTTGTGTTTTTAAGAACTATCAGAGCCGTAAGAGAAAAAAGAGAACCAAAAAAACCAAAGAAAAACCCATTAGAAAAACTCCGTCTTGACTTTGATTTAAAATAAAATACAGTTTACATAATTAAAAAGAAAAAAAGAAAAAGTTTTTAAATAGCTAAAATAAGAACCGCTTATTAAATGTATAAGAACTTCGAAGCACAAAACAGTACCATCAAATAATCATAAATTCAAAATCACGTGATGAATTTTATAGGAATTTTGCTGCTATCTTAATTAATGAAAAAATATGTCATTTCTTTATAACTTATGATATGATAGCCAATCTTCCCGGATGCGAACAAATGAAAACAAACAACTTCGATTAATATGGCAGCTGATTCGATATTTTGAACGATTGATCTGATGAAAAGTTACATTTCAGTTTTCGCTTGGAAGTGAAAGGACAATAATGGAACAAGAACTTTTCTGTATCAAGTCATAACAAAAGCTTCAAGCACCTTCGTAAATATATGTCTATTCAGCTTCATGCACTCTGAACAGAAAAAAATGCATTCACTTTGTTCACATTCAGATTTGATTTCAAATTTCTTCCTCTTCAACTGAAAGAAATGACGGATTCGAGTAGTAATGAGCATTCTCTTCGATGGAAAAAACGACGTACTCAGCGTTGTCAGCTAATAAATTTTCGAATATATTGCAGAGATTTCCAAAGGATGGTCTCTCTTTTGGATCCGACTCCCAACATGATTTCATAATTTCATATCTATAACAGGAATTAATTTCGAACAAATCAAACGATAGGAATTGGGATATTGCCATTGGGAATCCATTGAATGAAATTTTTATTTCTTATCTGCTCACGGTACAGTAACAAAATGGTTATTCCAAAAGTTATTTTTTATGGTATAAATCAATGCTGAAAAACATTGCCCTTAATAAAACTTACAACTCATCACTGATATTACTCGGCTTTTCCATTCTGTATCCTTTCTTTAAGCGTTGAACTAACTCAATATTACCAATGAATGGGTATGGAGTTCCACCTAATATAAAAAATCTTAAATTTTCATAGGAAGCCATGATGACATTTCATATTTCAATTTCCGCGCGCTATGCGTAGGATATGGTTTGGTTTACACATTCTATCTAATTATCTATCTATTTATCTATCTCTGTCACAGTTTTTCGCCGTTTTCGGAAAGTCCGATCGGAT
The DNA here is from genome assembly GCA_027922465.2 of Turritopsis dohrnii. Lineage (NCBI taxonomy): Eukaryota > Metazoa > Cnidaria > Hydrozoa > Anthoathecata > Oceaniidae > Turritopsis > Turritopsis dohrnii. The sequence continues at coordinate 119,252 of BQMF02000511.1, forward strand.
TTCGGATTGTTTGTTTAATAAGAATAGTTAATGGCTGACCCAAAACTATATGCTAAATGTTATACAAAAGGACTTTAGGACATCCGTGGTGAAATTTAGGCAATTTAGGCCAAATTTGAACCAAATTTACAAAGTCCTTCAATTTTCATGAAATTTTGAACGAAGCACATTTGAAAGGTGCCGATTTCGAATTTGACAGTCATTTTGTCAGATTTGACTAAAATTTGACAATTTAGGCCAAATTTGGACCAAATTTTGAAAATTCTTCAAATTTCATGAAATTTTGCATGGATTACATTTGAAAATTGCTGATTTCAAATTTGGCAGTCATTTTGTCAAACTTGACTAAAATTGGACAATTTCGGCCAAAATTGGACCAAATTTCGAAAAATCTTCAAATTTCATGAAATTTTGCATGGATTACATTTGAAAGGTGATAATTTTGAATTTTACAGTTATTTTGTCAGACTTGAATCAAATTGGACAATTTGGGCCAAATTTCGACCAAATTTCGAAAGTTCTTCAAATTTCATGGAATTTTGAATGGATTACATTTGAAAGGTGCTGATTTCGAATTTGACAGTCATTTTGTCAGAAAATTTCCTCAAGGGCTGATGCGGAAATTGCTCAAGTCCAATGGCTTCTAGTTTGTTTTAATACTAACCAAATTCATTTCAATTAATCACGCAGTTGAACTTACCAACAGTGAATATCTCAAACAACAGAATTCCGTACGACCATCTACAAAAAAGTATTAGTTAATTTTGTTTTGAATTCATAGGACACTTTCATGACATTCTGCAGGAGGCTGCACATGTTGCCTAGCCTATCAACAATGCTTCTACTCAACTTTAAAACTATTCCCACATAAACTTTTTTGCCTTCCAGAATTGCGAACGGCAGTTAAATCGACAATGAAACGGGCTACCTTTTACACAGTTTTAAGTTAGCTTTGAACTTCGTAATGAAAAAATGTAAATCAGTCTTACGTAAGAAATTCCATTTTGTCCCACACAAAAAAGTCCTCTATATTTTATTAAATATTACTGAAACATTTATGCTACTTACACATCACTCTGAGCAGTAAATTGATTGTTGATAATGGCTTCTATTGACATCCATCGTATTGGTAATCGTTGGACATTTTTGCCGACATATATCATGTCGTTATCAAGGAATCTGGAAAGCCCAAAATCTGCAATTTTTACAGTTTTATCGGAAGCAACGAGTACATTACGAGCAGCCAAGTCCCGATGTACGAAATTTTGTTCACCCAGATACTCCTAAATAAACATAGTTTAATGTAAACAAAGAGAGATATTCTTTGGACTAGTTTCTATATCCGACGCTTTAGAAACTGTAAATGCCAAATCATGTTCTTTTTTCGATCACGTTATACGCGAGTACTTGAAATTCATTTCGATAAAACGATTTCCTCAAGATACAAAAGCAATTCTTGAATTCGTATATAATAATATATTGCAACATGGTATATCTACCATTCCACACGCAACATGCCATGAGAACTTCAGCAAATCTTCCTGTGAAACGCCATATGTTATTTCTGCTCTGTCGTCATTGTCGCCAGTCAAACAACCCTATGTAGATTTCACAATTAAATAATGCTTTTTGACCATATGTCACGGCTGTGTTGCTCACTGGACTCGAACAGCATGCATACTTTCCCAAATGACGAAATGGATATCCCACTCCGATCAATATTTGACCGAAGTTTTTGGTCACAAAGTTCCAAATAATGCGGGCAGCACAAAAATTTGATGCTGCTATTGGTCCTCAAAACACGCAATACAATGTTTTCACATAGAAGGGGAGTGAGAAATGTTCATGTTGATTTATGCGGCGCATTCTATTAAAATACATAACTTCATTTGCCATTTTTACAAAATTGCGCATGCGCAGTAAAAAAAATGCTAATATGCGCTAAATAAGCCATAATTAAGCATCACTTATCAAGGTCTTCATTAGATAAATTTTCGACTGCTATCGAGCGGCCATAAAATAGAATCTAAGTTCGCACATGCGTAGTACTGCGTGCAAGCCAAATGAGCCATACATAGGATGCTCGAAAGTCTTAACCAAGTACCTATGATGTCAGGCTATTATTTTCCGTTATTTTGTTATGTAATGTTTTTGGGCCAAAAGCAGTTCTTACCATAAGCATATGTCAGTTCTGTAACATATACTATTTTCGCTTATACAGTCATTTCGTCAATAATGTCAATTAATTATTAATTAAAAAATTGTACCAACGAGAAGCTTAGTATATGTGCTTCAGTGGCGGATCTAGAGGTATGTCGAAATTTGTGTAGGAGAGTGTTAGCAATCTATCCATAAAAGAAAAGCGTTCAAATAATCCCATTGGTAATCTAAATTGAACTCACAAATTATGTTAATGCTCTCTTACACAAATTTCGACATACCTGTAGATCCGCCACTGTGCTGCCCTCGAGTAGGTGAAGCTGAAAAAATTACTAGAGTACAACTGGTTGTTTTTTAACAGCGAGACTAAGCCAGGTGGTTATTCTAGATTTGCGCCATGAGATTTCGTTTGTAATGTAATGTGCTCACACTGTGAACGCACTTACATAAAAGATACCAATTATGCGAGCCTGTTGAAGTAAAAATGAAAGGCCACATCTAATTTGCATGAAATCATCCGTCACGCTCCAAAATCCTACAATCCAGGATCTCTTTAAAATTTCTCAAACTTCTTTACTTCTTTGGTTATCATCGTTAAACATCATTGGATTGTATTTTTATACCGTCTTTTAATAAAAACGTTTAAAATTTCATTGCAATTCAGTAAATGCAGCAACGTTTGCAAAGAAGTAGAGGATCTTCAGAATTAGACAAATGCATAAAGTATTTACAAAATTGACGCAAACTTAATGCTGACATTTTAAAGAGGATTTCCAGTAGACGAATTCGCAGATATGATGGCATTTGAAAAAATTATCTAATGAAGACCTTGACGAGTTATGCGCAATTATGGCTTATTTAGCTCACATTAGCATTTTAGCGAGTTAGAGACACCACCCTTAGTTATGAAAATTCGCCAGCAAGTTTTATCTACACTCAGTACAATCTATCCCAGCAGGGACACGACGTCCCACTGACGTTGAAATTTGGCAATGTAAACGTTGGTTACCGACCAACTGAAAAACAACGTCTTATCGACGTGTTTTTTCACTACGTACTTTATTTTACTTATTTGTGACGTCGAGTTAACGTGAGTAAAACGTTGAAAAATGATGTCTCTGAATTTACCAACATAAAACGTCTTAACAACGTTGACTAAAGGTCTCGAATTTACGTACTTCTAGTGCCTTATTTACGACGTAAATATTACGTAAAATTTGAAACATGTAAATTATGTCATCTTCGTGACTATCATTGGACGTTTAAACGACGTCTTAAAACTACTATCATCCGATTTCTTTATTTCAAGTTACTTATAACGTCGTTAATACGTAAGAACGTTACTTGATTTCAACGTTATAAAAGAATTGGTAAGTCAATGTTGCGTTAATGTAATCTTTTGTTTGTTGTATGTCTAATAGATAAAACATGGTAATAAGGGAGGCTGCGGGGCCTTTAATTAACCAATAGAAACTGGAAACCAAACTGCCCTAACCCAGTTGTTACGGGTGAGGCCAAGTTCCAGTTTGTAGGTCACAGGCATCAAGTAGCTTCATGGTAAAGTCCGCGCCTCCAGGCCGGGTTGATGAGGGTTGAAGGTATGTCAATCAGCTGACTAAGTTCGGGAGAACATGTCGAGAACACGTTGTGAACACTGCGAGAACATGTAGAGAACATAAACGATCGGACGTGAAACTGACGTTGAAGGTACGTTATTCTCGACGTAAAGTAGAGGACGTCGTAGCTACGTTGGTTGCTTACGTCGTAAATGTGTTTTATTTCAACAACTATTCACGACGTCATAGCAACGTCAGCAAGGACGTCGATATAACGTATTCTCAACGTAACTTTCACAGCTGGGATTTTATTGAAATCGAATTTGAATCAACATTCAAAAGTTCTGCAATTATCCAAACATTCCGTAATTGGAATATACTAATTTCGAATTTAGTGGTCTTTTTTCAGATTTGACGAAAAATGAGCAAAGATCTTCAATTTTTATGAATGCTTAACATATTAAGTATCATTTGGTTGCTTTTGGTTGTTATGCTATTTTGAGTCAAGTCAAGTCATGCCATTTTTGTTTACTTTCATTCATAGTCACATGGTTACATGAAGTCTGACTGACATATGCAGGAAGTCGATACGAAATCTTTAATCTTTCCCGCTACTTTAAAGTTTTGTAAAATCTGAAATTTCCCGCCAAAGTAAATAGAACGTTCAAAAAGGTGATATCGAAAACTATTTTTGAATTCTCTGATGTGTTCACAAAAGAAATTGAGATTTTAAGAAATTTTTCGCAGATGTTTTGAAACGAGAATACAAGATTTATTTCTGCGATTTAAAACAAAGTAGAATACAGAGCGACTTGCCTTTTCAATCTAACTGTTATCAAATTTCACGAACAGTAAACATTGTTAATGTAAAACCATTGAATACAAAAGTTTTCAAAGGAAATAAACTTACGGTCCTGCACTGTCTCAGATACGTCAGAAGATCGCCATTTGGCATATATTCCAAAACTAAACACATTGGACTTTCCAAGGTACAACAGCCAACTAAGTTTATGATATTGCGGTGATGTCCAATGCGCTTCATCAAATTCATTTCTGCTTTGAAGCTGTGCAATTCTTCAGGGGTCGCAAAATCTAAAATCAAATCGGAGCTTTTATTGACATTCAAATCAAATTTATAAGATGCATTTATCTCTAATCTGCTGACATATTTGTTTTTTCGCCGTCACTATACTGTACTGTATTTCATCTAATAAACACCGCGACGTTTATGAGAAGTTTCAGTTTTCGGATGGAGCGTTTAATTGTTTTATTAACAAAATGAAATATGTGACCAAACTAGACTTTAACAAATAATGTTTTCCTTTCCAAAAAAACACTACAAAACTTTTTCACAAAAGATGTGTTCACATTACACGAAAATGTCAAAGAATATCAATGTTGTTGTCGCTATTCTATTTCACGACATGAAAACCAAAAATTTCTAAAGGATTTTCCGAATATTGATCTTAATTCAGTGTTTCTGTTGCCTATTTCAATAAAGTAACTGCAGTCGAACGGCGCGAATCCCTGTTATTTATTAAAATTGTACAAGAAAATGTCAGAAAAGGAAATATATCGGGACATTCGCCAATAGAGCTGTCCAATGTGGAATCATCACTTAAAGATATGACAATTTGGTTTGAATATTTCTGCGCGATGAAATGCACATCTATATATTAATCAATATACTTATTTCAAATGTTTGGCTGTAAGTTCGGTGTTTAAAAGTGGAAATATGGTACAATGTTAAAACTGAAATCCATCTTCCACCAAAACAACTGTGACGCATTTGCTTTTGCAAAGATTGTTTGATTACCTTTTAAATATTTAAGTGCAAACTGTTCATTTGTGATTTCAGGTGCTTCTTCATTTAAGTATTTCAAATACGGCGATTTCTTTAAAGCGACACTGTCTATTGAGCCGCAATAAACTTTTCCAAACGCTCCAAAACCAATTTCTTTGATGATTTTGATTGAATGTTTCAAGATTTCCCATTCGTCTGATGAAGTTGCAGGTCCAAAGTAAAACCTAAATTTCGTAAGAATCACAATCACTGGTGGGATTAAAATAAAGAAAGGGAAAATTTGCTTTACAATACCTTTATTTTGAGAGATGTTTCTCTTTCAAGAAAGTGGACCCTTATTTAAGCATCCATTAGTTTTTAGGATTTGCAGTGCATTGATAACGTTTGTCTATTTCCAAAAGTGACTGTTAATTCTACATTTCATCTTAAAATATACAAGTAAGCGAATACTTTGCAATGGTTACTGCTCTTTAAATAGTAGTGTCTTAATATCATCAATCACGATTTAATATTGTTTGTAGCTTGGGAAAAACACATACTGCAAGGGCTAGGTGGAGTCTATGTAGTACCTGCTTCTGAGCGCCAACACATTGGTCGGTTGTCTGGAAGGTCTCTTTTTGTTTTTCATTATCTTTTTGTACAAAAAGAAGGCTAACAGAGTTATTCCAATGCCAATAGTCAGTATCGGAAGTAGGATTGCCAATAATGTTTCTATAATCATGTGAATAAAAAAGTATCAGTAAAAATTGTAACTGGAAAAATACAATCATAAATACCGTTTTCTCTCCAACAAGCCCCCTCTCCAGTAAGCGCCCCTCTCTGATAAGTTCCCACTTCTAGTCAAAAACATTTTTATAAGCGCCCCTCAACATTAACTCCGAAATTGATAAGCCCCCAGACGGTGACTAGAACATTGAAAATAAAGCGAAAATTCTGTAATAGAAACTAGTGAGTGCTACTTAATAATACAGTGTGTTTCGTAATGTCGGAAATGGAAATTCTAAAGCTGTTTTTTAAAATGAATATACCGAATTTCAAAACATTTTTTACACCGTTGGAAAGCAATTTTCAAGTTCTTTCAGCTGGTATAGTTTTGTAAAAAATGAAACGGTTGTTTTTGAAAAAATAAGGAAAATGTCTTGGAAAAATGTAATTAAATTTTTAATGGTCGATTAAGATGTGAATGAAATGAAAAGATTTTTTAAAACAATGACAGCAATTTGGACAACAATAAACAAATTTAAGCTGTGTGTTCACGAAAAACGTTAAACTTTTATGTTTTAAAATATCAATTTGTGGGTCTCAGCGCAAACATAAAATTAATAAAAAATTTGAATGGATTCAGTGTTTTGAAACAATAAGCACGATGTAATTAAACTACGTGTTAATCGACCATTAAAAATTTAATTGCATTTTTCGATGACATTTTCCTTATTTTTTCAAAACACACTTTTTCATTTTTCACAAAAATATACTAGCCGAAAGAGCTTGAAAATGGCTTTCCATTGATGTAAAAATTATTTTGAAATTCGGTATATTCATTTAGAAAAACAACTTTAAAATTTCCATTTCTAACATTAAGAAACACACTGCATCTTAATAATAATGATATGCACTTTTTTTACCATTGTGATCTTTATGCGCTTTTAGAAAAGGATAACATTGTTGTTTTGAATTTATTTTGAAAAAAATGTTTCCTCCTTTTGTTTCTAATTGAACGGTGCATTGTGACTAGGCCACACCTATTGCTTCATTAAGGAGATTTCGATTGATCTTAATCAACGGAATTATTTTAGATATTCATTAGGGCAATGAAATAAAAACCGAGTGAATATAACTTTATAATAATGACATGCTGGATTTACCAGTTGGATTGGATTTACCAATCGAGTCTTTTCTGCTCTCTCCAACTAGAAAATACATAAAGCTAATTGAGGAAAATAACTTCTGTTACAAGTACATTAGGACTTTAATAGTGACATTTGCAAAACTAAATATTAGCAGGCATAACATGTTACGGTCTTTACACATTTAAATCTCTACTAAGACGCTTTATAGATTAACTTCAGGCTATCATGGCACAGGCTATCATCCTGCTTCCCAAAAGTATATGCAATTACCTTGAATCCAAAATTTTTGCGGAGTACCTTCATCGCAATCAAATTGTGCATTTTTTGTTTTTTCATTTCCTTTCCCAAACAGGGTGCAAGCACTAAAACCAATTTCGTAAAATCCATCTGTAAGAGGAATGATATTGAATTTATCTCCGTTACTTCGAAATTCACCATTTTTGACAGGCCCAGCATCTCTTCTCCAATACAACCAAAAAGAATCATTTGATCCAATGCGATATCTAAAGAAGGAAATGTTACCAAATTTTAAAATCTGAGTATCATGCATTCAAATTTTAACGAAGGAATAACATTTGACCTTCAGTAAGCAATAACTATGTTATGTGACCACGTTGCTTAGATATTGCTTTAACATTACAAAATGCTATTAAACGCATGAGCAACTACTAGCGCCATTTTTTTAAACGTTGTTTCATAAGAGCTTCATGACATACAGATATACGAGACCAGTTTGGCAGATACAGAATTCCAGTCTTATGCAACTGAATCAAGACCAAGTGCATTGCCCTATCACAAAAATTATTATTGGTCAGCGCGATAGCAGCTGATCGTACTTCAGTATTCTGTTTGTCCGTAAGTCCACAAATTTTTGTCGTCATATGTAGGCTGATAGCACTCAACTAAGGAATAGAGGGTATTTGTTGATCATGGCTCAATTCAGCATCAATTGTTTAGTTACTCATTGAAACTTTTTTACCACGGTGAGAGCGCCTGCAGCAAATTTAAACTAAGCACTTGCCCACACACACACACACACAAACAAACAAAAAATGTATTAACTTGCACGCAAAAATAGATGACATAAAATGTGCTCTGGTGTACTTAAATGTTGGTGTTATTCTTATTAGTATTCATCCAAGTAACAGGAAAACATCTTTAAGGATATTTAGCATTTTATTACCTGCGATGATATGTCAACAAACATAAAATGACCTAATCGATGATATTCTGTCTTTGTTGACGTAGTAATTATCTAATTACCAAACAAAGAACACAGTCTATATATTAATAGCCTACTCTCCGTCTGCTTGTAAGTCACGCAAAATGGTAGATTGAGTCGTGAGCGAAATTATTTCTTTTTTTTGTGTGCGACGTGAGTTCGAAGCAAATACATTGCAATCCCAATCGAACGTGACTTTTCTTGGCTGATGAACTCATAGGAATAACGTTTTTTTTATCATTATTGTTAGTTTTATATTCCACGTTGACTTGGCTTTGAAAACAGTACATCAACTAAATACAAAGAAACTAACTGATTAAACATTTTGGACAAAAAGCAGCAGTGGCAGAACGTGGCAGCATATGTTAGGTTTGCCATTAACTCTTGCCTGACTGTCTGAGACGGGTGAACAGGTTTTTTTGCTTTTCTTTTAATAAATTAATTCCTTCTTTTAATTTTAATTGAAATAAAAGCTCTCAGTTGTTTGTCATTGTTTAAATTAACTTAGAAAGCATTTACATATTCATGTTTCAATGATGTTCTTTTGTTAAATTAAACTGAGCAAAAAAAAAAAAGATCAAACCTTAAAACACTAGCATGAAACATTAAAATTGGTGCAGAGTAGACACACATTTTTGATTTTGGAGTTGAGGAGGATTCTAAGCTGAGCTTCAGTATCAAAAGCTTAAAAAGAACAACAGCCCGTACACGAAACAAACGAAGATATTTTGTGTTTTCACTAAAAACAAACAAATATATACCTTTTGACTCTTCTGTTTACAAAACGTTGTTATCTTCTTTAAAAAAGAGTGATGACAGTTCAAGATAATTCGAAGTTTCTTTTACAGATTTTTTTCGTCTTAAAATCTATATATACTAATCCGCGTTGTGCATACCACTTTTATTTTAGAGAGTGTTGTGTTTTTTCTAAATTTACGGTCAAAATCTTCTTAAACGTGGTCATTTTTTCGTTAGACCATTGACAATTGACGATTAGTATAATAGCACGCGGCGTGACGCCAGTTTCATTTTGATCAGTTTTTCAAGCTCTACAGCATCAGTACACTTTCCATTTCCAATTCCGCAATTAAAATTTTCGTCACGGGGTACACACACGGGAACGCGTCGTATTTTTGCAGATTCTTTTCGGAATTAAAGTGGTAAAAAACTTTTACGCGAGATACTAGTCTTATCATAATAATCCGCGCTGTGTGTCACACTTTTATTTTAGAGAGTGATATATTTAGTTTTATTTTACGGTCATCGTCCTCTTATGTGCGCGTAAAACCACGTAGAGGCGAGAGACACTTTTTTCACGATCATTCCAAAAGCACGTGACATCATTTGACGTCAGTTTTTTTTTATGATCACGGGGAATCATTGCATTGCATCCCCAATCGAACGCGACGTTTTTGGAGAAATATCTCGAGAAACAATAGGGATAACTGACGTTTTTTGGGGTCGGCGATGCGGGTGAAGAATTGACGCAACATTTGGGCCTAAATTTTATTTGGCACTGTGGCTATGACGTCATCAAAATCTTTGATCGACGATATCTCTGCAACGGTTGGTCGTAGCGAAACGATCCCATACATTTTTTTGATCAGTTTTTCGAGCTCTACAACATTGGCAAACTTATCATTGGCAATTCTTCATTTTATTTTTCGTGAACTGGACGCATGCTGAACATGGGTGGTGAGCGACGCCGCCCTGGCGGCAAGTCTTATTATACTAATCCGCGTGTGTGCATACCACTTTTATTTTAGAGAGTGTTGTGTTTTTGCTTTTTCAATGGTCAAAATCTTCTTAATCGTGGTCATATAGCGGCAGTTCGACCACGCAAGACACATTCACGATTAGTATAATAGCACATTTTTTTGATCAATTTTTCGAGCTCTACAACATGAGTACGGTCTCATTTCGAGATTTGGTACTTTAATATTTCGTCGCCTATTTTCGTGACAAAATTTTCGAAATTAAAGCCGTAAAAAACTTTTACGCCAGTTACTAGTCTATAAATACTAATTCGCGTGCGTGTGCAACACATTTAACTTAGAGAGTGTTTGTTTTTTTGTTTTTTAATGGTCAAAATCTTCTTAATCGCGGTCATTGGGGAAATATCTCGAGAACCAATAGGGATAACTGACGTTTTTTAGGGTCCGAGATACGGGTGATAGGGTGACGCATCATTTGGGCCTAAATTTAATTTGGTACTGCGGATATGACGTCATTACAATCTTTAATTCACGATATCTCTGCAACGGTTGATCGTAGCGAAACGATCCTATACATTTTTTTTGCTCAGTTTTTCAAGCTATACAACATGGGTACCTTTTTCAGTCCCGAATCCGTAATTGAAATATTCGTCACGGGGTACGCACACGGAAACGCGTCGTACTTCTGCAGATTCTTTTCGAAATTAAAGTTGTAAAAAACTTTTACGCGAGATACTAGTCTATATACTAATACGCGCTGTGCATCCGCTTTTTTCACGCTTTCACTCTCTAAAATTTTGGGTCGTTTTTGCGGTCACTTATTCATAAAGGTGTTTAAGACCACGGTTAATATTTTTCTACGATTAGTAAAGGACAGATACCTTTACATTACATTTTATTTTTATCCTTTCGAACGTTTTGTAAACTAGCAACTAAGTTCGTTCAAAATGTAAACAAATTCATTTTCGTATTGTAAGTGAAGGAGGTGATTACTCAAACAAAAACAAAAAAAGGAAAAAGAAAAGAAAAGAAAAGAAAGCGAAAGCCAGTAAAGTTTATGAGGTAACTTTGTACTGTTGTTTATTTCGATAGAAATGAAATGGAAAATGAAAGTGTCTTATTACGGTAGCAGCGTAAGCGAATACCGTATTAAAACACCCTTGGACTCCTACTACTACTCCTACTACTACTACTCCGGCCGAAACGGCAGTTTTTAGCCTACGATTTAGAGTATGCGAGTCCCCACTAAAAACTCAATATACATTCTAATGAACGAACGCAGCCTTTTGAATTTTCGAAGGTTTTCAATCACATACATTTAAAATACGTTTTCTTTGATATTTTATCACTTAATTGATGAAGGAATGGATATTAATCAAATAGGTCTACATAAAACTGGGACTTTTAGTTACTTTTATGGTACTGAATCAATGAACTTTGGCACTTGAAAATAGATATGTTTTTCGTGTCAGTAAAGCACAGATCAGACTTTCTTATTACTTTCTACGTTGGTTAGCTATCGGTTCTGTCTTTGAACATCAAGGTTTTCAAAAATCGAGTTAAAAAAAGACAGTTATCTGTTTGAATTCATATTCGGTTTCAAAAAATTATAATTCAAAACATACATTTTTTTTTCTACATAAGCTCTTATAAAAAAAACGTACGTTATAAACAGCTCATGTATGTATAATTCTTTTGTCTTCTAATAAATTAAATTGCTGGTGTGTTGCGATTAGACCCTATTTACACGAGTTAGTAATTTTAAACATTATAATATTGTTTATGCCTGTTTTCCACCAGTAAGATATCTCAAGAAATAACGTTTACAGAACGTTTAAGAACTTTAAGTAAAATTTCAAATTTAAAAGTATTCTTGTGGTAAGTACTTTTGCTGCTACCGTTTTGCGCCATCTGGCTCTTGTTTTAATTCTTATTCAGAGAAGCAGAAAACAGAAAAAGAAGTGCGATAAAGATGAAAGATTAAAGAGTAAAGATTAAAGCCAGTAAAGTTTACGAGGTAATTCATTAATGTTGTTAATTTCGGAAGATGATTTATGGAAAATGAAAGTGTGTTTTTATGATTCTTTTATTTAATTCTTATTCTTATTCAGAGAAGCAGAAAACAGAAAAAGAATTGCGATAAAGAATAGTTCAGAATAAAAGAGTAAAAGATTAAAGCCAGTAAAGTTTACGAGGTAATTCATTATTGTTGTTAATTTCGGAAGATGATTTATGGAAAATGAAAGTGTGTTTTTATGATTCTTTATTCAGAGTTGATATATGAATTAAAAAGCAGAAAGTTAAAAAGAGTGTGGCGATATTTTAAGAACAGTTCAGAGTTTTCTCAGGTGATTGTTACAATGTGTTACAGTTATGTTTTTCTTTCATGAAACCCATATTTTAATTGCGTTTTTAATTTTCATAAAAGTCAAACTTTTATTTTATTCAGGGTTGTGAGTTAATCAACAATTTGGTAGTTATATTTATTCTAAAGTTTCCTTATTATTACTACTGTCTGTCATGTATAATATAGGAAGAGGCAATGCTATTGCCCCTGCCATTCCAGCAACTTTCAGGAATGGACAATTTGTTTTGCAACCACCTGATCAACAACAAATTCGATCAGTAATCCAACGTAGGTTTGCACACAAAGATGTCGCTATTGCGCGACGTCGCGAAACGCATGATAACACGGATGATCTCCATAATTCTCAAGGTATTTCTGAGAATGGGCGCCGTAGGAATCGCGATGCTGAAAGACGCGTTCAGAACCGTCAAAATGAAAACGCTGACGAAAGATTAGCTAGGCGGAATAGAAATATGCAACGTATGCGGGCTAGACGCGTTACATTAAGTTTGCATTGTGCTACACGTCAACCTGATCAATTGCCTGAGCAACATTACTTAGGCTCAATGGACAAGGTTTGTCAACGTTGTAGTGCTAAAATGTTTGCCGATGAAATTAATTTCAAATGTTGTCATAATGGTAAGATATACCTTAATGACATTAATTACCCTAATGATCGTAAAGACCTTTTAGTAGGTAATACAAATCAAGCAAAGAACTTTCAAGAAAATATTCGAAAGTTTAACAGTTCTGTCGCTTTTGCGTCGATGGGTGCAAAAACGGCTGTACCACCAGGTAGAAGACCACCTGTCTTTCGTATAAATGGCCAGGTATGTCACCGTACAGGGAATCTGCATCCGTCGGAAGGTGTTCCTCCATCATATGGTCAGTTGTGCATTTATGATGGGATGGATGCATTCAATGAAAGAATGGCGAGACCTGAAAATCAAGGTTGTTCGCCTGAGGTCATGCAAAATTTGCAAGACATCATTATAAGAGAAAGTCCTTACGCTGCTGCATACAAATACATGAGTGAGGTAGAAGCTGAGGAATTACGGCTTGCCCAAGAGCAAAATCGCCAACCATCTTTGGTAAAATTTTGAGTTATTAATCAGTAATCTTTGTAGGTTTTTTTAAAATCATTTTTTTCAAAATCTTACATTTTAAAATTTAGGTTAGAATGCACCTAAGGAGTGTTGGCGATCGGCGGCGTTACAATCTACCACACCATGATGAAGTAGCAGCTGTTTTTGTTGGTGAAGATGGTGCATCACCTGCGTTTCGGGATATTGTTGTTTATCCTCGAGACAGACCATTGCAATGTCTACCAACAAATTCACCACATCTGGATCCAATGGTTTATCCAGTCTTTTTTCCAAGGAGAGAGTCTGGTTGGACTACAGATATTCCTCATGTAGCTGAATATGCTACAGGTAGTCGGTGTCGCACAACTGCATTACAATATTATACTTATAGGTTTTCATACAGAAATGATTTTAATCCCATCTTAAAAGGTAAAAGATTATTTCAACAATTGGCGGTTGACTGTTACTGTAAGGTTGAATCTAAACGTCTCAACTATATTCGGAAAAACCAAAAAGTGTTACATGTTGAGCAATATCAAGGGTTGATTGATCATCTTGCCAATGTTGCAGGAAATAGAGGTTTAAATGCAGGCAGACCTGTGATATTACCATCGTCTTTTCAGGGCAGTCCAAGAGCTATGCAACAAAATTACCAAGATGCAATGGCTATGGTGACTAAAATGGGAAAACCTGATTTGTTCTGCACTTTCACATGCAATACAAATTGGAAGGAATTTACCGAAAATTTAGATAATGAGCCTGTACATTATCGACCTGACTTGGTTGCACGTGTTTTTAATTTGAAATTGAAAGCACTTTCAAATGATGTCATAAAAAATGGTGTATTGGGAAAAACGATTTCTCACCTTTATGTGATTGAATTTCAAAAGCGTTCTTTACCTCATGCACATATTCTTATTCATTTAGCACAAAAGGATAAGTTACAAAATGCTGATGATGTTGACAGCTTGATATGTGCTGAAATCCCTGATCCAGATGAGGAGCCAGAACTACACAACATCATCAAATCGTGTATGATACATGGTCCATGTGGGATTTACAATGAAACTTCTGTTTGTATGGGAGATGATGGCAACTGTACCAAAGATTTTCCCAAATCATTATGTGATTCAACACAAATAAATGTTAATGGCTATCCTTTGTATCGCAGACGAAATAATGGTCGAACTGTGAGGGTTAAAAATGTAGATTTAGATAATCGATGGGTAGTTCCATACTGTCCCTGGTTATCAAAGAAATATAATGCGCATATAAATTTGGAGGCCTGTACTTCTATAAAAAGTGTTAAATATTTATTCAAATACGTATATAAAGGACATGATCGAGCGCATGTCGAAATTAACGAACAATTGCAATATGATGAAATTAAAACTTTTCTAGACGCTCGATATGTTAGTGCACCTGAAGCTCTGTGGAGAATCTTTGAGTTCTCCATGCATGAGAAATCACACTGTATCAAAAGATTGGCAGTGCATTTGCCAGATCTTCAACGAGTTTATTTTCAACCTGGTGAAGAGTATGCAGCTGCTAACAGGGCATCTATGAGAGACACTCACCTCACAGCATGGTTTAAATTGAATGTTGAAGATCCTGATGCCCGACAATATCTGTTTCCTGACATTCCATATCATTATGTATTTCATGATAAGGAAAAAAAATGGAAAGCAAGAGATAAAACATATAAGCCAATAATTACTCGACTATACAATGCAAGACCAACAGAAGGAGAAAGATTTTTCCTTCGTGTTTTATTGCTTCATGTTCCTGGTGCCACATCATTTGAGTATTTACTCACGTTCAATGGGGTTGTTTATGATACATTTCGTGAAGCATGTATTGCAAGAGGTCTTCTTCAAGATGATGAGGAATGGCACAATACATTGGAAGAGGCATCTACATTCCAAATGCCACAACAATTGAGGCAACTGTTCGTCACAATATTGACACACTGTGAGCCATTAAATCCGTTGGATCTGTGGAATACATTCAAGGGTCAATTGTGCGAGGACTATGCGCGCACATTGCCTGTTACTCAAGCTGAGCAAAAGGTTTTTGGATATATCGATAACATACTCAAACAATTTGGTATGTCCTTAACGCAATTAAACCTTCCTGAGTTAATTGAACAAATTGACGAGGAAGAGGTTGATGTAAACTTATACATTGACCAGACACAGCAGGTAAGGCCTCTGCTTAATGAGCAGCAGGTGGCTGTGGCTGATGCAATATTATCTGCTGTTTCAAATGTAAAAAACGCTTTGGTACAACCTGATACATTGTTTTATCTTGATGGACCAGCTGGCACAGGTAAAACATTTACATATAACTATGTTATAGCAGCATGTAGGGCCAGAGGTTGGAAAGTCACTACTGCTGTATATACAGGTATTGCAGGCACTTTACTTTCTGGTGGGTGTACATTGCATTCATTATTTCGTTTGCCTGTTCCTGTTTTCGAAACCAGTGTTTCTAATGTAACTCCAACATCAAAACATGCTGAATACTTACGTAGTGTAGACCTGTTTCTCATCGATGAAGCGACAATGTTTTCCACTCATATTTTTCATGCCATCGATCGATTACTTCGTGATGTTTGCAAAAACGATACTCTCTTTGGTGGTAAAGTACTGTTATGGGGCGGAGATTTCCGTCAATGCTTACCTGTTGTAAAGAAAGCAAAACCCACTGATGTTATTGAGGTGTGTTTAACCAGTTCTGCATTGTGGGCTTCAGTGTCAAAATTTTCATTAATTCAAAACATGAGAGCTAGACCTGAGGAGCAACAGTTCTGTCAGTGGCTGTTGCAATTAAGTAATGGGGAATTACCATTTAAACAAGATGATCCTGCTAAAGGTGCCATTGAAATTCCAGATTGCTGTGTCGTGTCTGAAAACACATCGCTTATCTCAGTCATGTATGATGGCCTGGAACCTAATAAATATGCTTCAACTGCTATTTTGACACCTACAAATGAGCAGTCATTAATAATTAATAATGAGGTGTTGGAAAGATTGCCTGGTGATCCAGTTTGCTATTATAGTGCTGATGAAGTTGATTGTGATGATGAGGACGAGCGACAAAATTATCCGCTTGATTTTTTAAACAGCATCACACCATCTGGTATGCCTCCACATTGTTTGAAACTTAAAGTTGGAGTAATAATTATGCTTTTACGAAATTTGAACATCAAGAAGGGTCTTTGCAACGGGACACGCTTGATTGTTCGGGAATTATCTCAGAATTTTATTAAAGCTGACGTTTTGACAGGGTCAGCTGTTGGAGAGACAATTTTCATACCTAGGGTACAATTGTCACCCTCTGACACAGGTATGCATTTCACTTTGAAACGCAGACAACTGCCGATTCGTTTGGCTTATTCTTTTACTGTTAACAAGAGTCTAGGTCAAACATTTGAAAAAATTGGTTTGTTTCTACAACGACCGTGTTTTCCACATGGTCAGCTATATGTAGCCTGTTCTAGGGCAAAGGCATTTGATAATGTTAAAGTCAAAGTTGCTGCCACAGGTAAACAAGGCTATATCAATGGGAAGTTATATACACAGAATGTTGTCTTCCCACAAGTTTTACAGTAAACTATTTATTTATATTTATATTTATAGTTTTTCTGTCATTAATTTATTGTGTTTAATTTTTAACACTTCCTTATTTGACAGTCTGTGCCCTTTTATTAGTTCAGTAACATGTGCATTATTGTGACGGATGTGATGGATGATTGATTCACTGTGTATGGTTTCCCTTTGTGCAACCTTCTCGGTGTGATATTTATTCTATCCGCCTGGTGGTTCGTTAATGCTGTTTATAGTAGAACTACCGTCTCCGTTTTTTCTGATATACGATGACTGTTCCGTAAGGTGCCAGCTGTTAACTGCTACATTTAATACTGAAGAAATGTAATCAACTTATATCACATGATATGTTCATTTCTTCTTTAGGTGGAGTACAAGTCCCATTGACTTACGTTCCCATCGTGTACTCTGTTACCATGAGTTGCTCATGGAAAATCGAAAACTTCCATAGGCAATTCATGAACCAAAAGTCAGGGCAAATCTTGATGATGGTCAATAATTATTGTCAAAATCATTGTAATTTTAGAATTTACGATAATGTTTTTATTCTATTTTAGTATCTAAATAATAGACCACTAAAAAATGGCAGTGCCACTTAAAGACACAAGTAAGTTAAACAGTTTTACTTTCAAAAATATTTTGCAAGGGTTTTCGTGGCTAATTATATACACACTTTACATTTTAGTATTCGAGAAAGCCGTTGTCGAAAGTATGGTTTGCTATTTTTATGATATCCTATAATGTGACATTAACATGCAAACGAAATATAGATCTAAAATAAAAGTGTGACACACTTACGCGCATTAATCCCGCTGGTACAATTATTGAAAAATATCTGCGAAGAAGTGTATTTCTATAGAATTCTACAAACAATTTCACTAATAATGCTCTCCCTCACAGTGACTTTTTGACAATTTTGCCCACTGGTAATTAATGGTTGCTTTACTTATTTAGACATGGATCAGTTGGAAAGAAAAAAAGGAGGTATGTAACTTAAGCAAAGGTCTTTTCCTGTAAATCATTTTAACACCTTGATGGAATTTGAATAAGGGCCTTATCTATTCAATTGATAAACTTTATGTGAATATCTCTTCATTAGTTTCATATTAACATTTTAGCAAGTAAAAAGGTGAAAAGGCCACAGCCTGTGCTAAATGCAGTCCAAAAACACGACATTGGTAAGATTTCAATATGGCTGCGTACTATTCCTCTGTCAATTTGACTCTATTTATTTTGCGGATTTATAAATTTAAATTTAAAAGGGTGACTTAATCAATTCGAAATTCACAGTGAATGTATATGTTTGTTATAAATAGGACAATGATAATTTCGAGGCCTTCTTCAGTTCACTCCTTCATTTGTTATGTTTTTTAGTTGTTGACAATCAAAAGCCTTCCGGCAGCACTAGCAGTAAGTTTTTGAATTTATAAGCAATATTTATCAACACTTTTTAGTTCATTTAATTGCCTTCTTTACTCAATCATGTGTACATAAAGAAACTATATATTTTCAGATATTATGGATGTCGATGAAACTGGGAAAAACAGTAAGATTTTATTTCTAGAATCAAATATCATCTATTATATTCGGTAAATTATTACTTTTTATTGATTTTGTTTAGAATTAACGTTCGTAGATTTCGCGAAATACCGCGAGGAGCATCCGGGCTCCAAATCGGAAGCAGCATTTCGGGTCTGGTCCCGGAATGGTGGTCGGGACCGACCCGACAACGTTTATAAAAAAAATAAAAAAAATAAAAAAAATATAAAAATAACAAAAATTTATTAAAAAATATTAGTAAAATTCTTAATAATTCTACGCTGTAAGAATCAATGCAGTGTTAGAGAATAGAATAAGAGTGTAGGAACAGTTTACAACAACAGTAGTTTTTATTTCAAGCGCATTCTTACAGCGTAGAATTAGTTTATACAGTTTATTTATTATTTTTAGTTATTTATAATATATGTTTTGTTATCAATCCGTTGTCTTTTTTTAGTTTAATTGTTACGATTCACTAAAACTTTAAGTCTTTTCCCATTAAATTCATAACCCAATAGAATAACCCGATAGAAACATTAGATTATGCTGGACCTTTATAGTCTTCAACAGAAATCCACCTTAAATGATAAGTTAAAACTGAGTTCTCATTGTAGCTCTTCTTCTCTGATAAGATTCGATTCAAACTGAAAGACCTTTTATGATAGATTGGATTTAACATACCATCGACATCATCTATGACGCAGTTCACTGCCGATATATGGAATGACTAACTTGCAATGTCAGTTAAACTTGAGATCTTACTAGCATAAATTTTTTCATTATACTAAGCCTTTCGCTGTGGTTCAGCTAACATCGATTAAAACCCGTAAAAATATTTCATACTACATTCTAAACATTCTACATTCCAAACAATTGAGGCACTTTATCATACTAAAATTCATTATACTAAGCCTTTCTCACATCATCGATTAAAACCTTTAAAAAATTTTTACACGGGTTACTAGTCTTATCTTATTATAATAATCCGCGATTGTGCATCCCACTTTTATTTTAGAGAGTGACATATTTGTTTTTTTTTCACGGCCAAATCCTTCTTATTTTTTCCCTTTTTGTCGTAAAACCACGTAGATCCGAGAACACTTTTTTTGATTTTCCGCGATTAGTATATGCTCCTCCGTTTTGTTATTTTTGGTTTGCGCAGTGGAAATCAGCCGAAAAACGTCTTTGGAGGAGTGCGAGCAATGCAATGTTAATCGTTCGAAATTTGTCAACGATCATTTCGTGAGCAAGAAACTTCGCGAAGAAGACGTGTTTCTTTTTGTATACGAATATTTTAATTTAAATTTGATTGTTTTAGGCAGCAAATCGACGAAAGAACTGACGAAGGAACACAGGTTTGTATGCACGAAGGTATTGTCATTATTATGAAACGTTTTATTATCGTTTGTTTACAATGAAAAATCATATTTAGATATACAGAAGAAGTGCAGTGAAGTTTTTAAAAATTAGCTGCAGAAAGATCGAACGAACAAAAGGTATTATTATAAAACTTTTATACAGAAGAAGTGCAGTGAAGTTTTTAAAAATTGGCTGTGCAGAACGATAAGACTTTTATTGTTTAATATTTTAGATTAATAAAAGAACAGGTTTTTAAATGTTTGTTTACGTTTTAGTTATCAAATATCGCTATACAGAAGAAAGTGCAGTGGAGAAATGCAGTTTCATGTTTATTTACACAGTAAGGAATGGTTTTAATTTAGTTTTGAAAGATTAATTGATTTAGCTTTGAGTGGATGTCTCAGTTATTCTGTCGTTTAGAATGTGTATATGCTGCTGGATGAAAAAGAAGCCGAGAGAAATTTGTTTTGGTAACGCGCGCTATTATTACATTAAAAATGGTCCTACAGCTATGAATATTTTTATTTCTCATGACACTGTGGAAGTGGGGAATGTGTTATGCTGTCTGATTGTATCTATTGTATCTAATTTATATCGATGCTTGATGCTTTTGTCTGCCTGCCAAATAGTACAAAATCTACTGGAAAATACAGAAAGTTTAGCAGTTTTTCCAAACGAAGAGAGCAGTTTTATGTATTTCACTTAAAAAAAAATGGTAGCGAAAGTGGTGTTTTATAAATACCTATGTATGTTTGTGCTGGAAAGTAAATAAAGTATTAGTAATTTGTTTATAGGTATGAATATAGAAGTAAAGAGTTTAGAAGTGTTTCAAAATGTCTACAGAAGATGATCAATGCTGTTTAATTTACTGACATGTGAATTGGCAGTGAAAGGTATCCCATTTTGTTTAAAGTTCAGCTAAAGTTAAAATAGTATAAATCTATTTAGTTATAACACAGTTGGTATGCTGGATAAATAAGAATAAAGGGTTGTTTAACTGTTGTGAATTAGCCAGAGGAGATTTTAACTCAGATTAAAAATGTGGTTGTTTTCAATTTTTTATAAACTCTTTAGGTATATAAATTCTGTCATCACGTTTGTGTTTTTAATTATTATTCATAAGGTAGATGTGAATGGATTATGTATTTAAGAAGTTCATTAGTTATTACTGTGCAATGAAATGTTTATGCATTATTTTGTGTTATGGTAATCGTTTACGTACCTGGGTATATATATAAGTTTGGCATTATGATTTTATTTGTGACTTTTTATCTTCTGGGTAAATTTTTGTTTTAAGGATAAATGCGTAGTTGAATTTCACTTTTTGTTGTTGTTGTTTATTTCAATATTCTTATAGCATGATTAGGTTTTCGGTATTACAATTCAAGTATTAATTTTTTAGGTAATAATAAAAAAAAGCATAAAGAAATGAAACTCATGGTTTTAATCATGACGTTGATGGTTTTGGGAAGAACAGACTATATATCATTTCAAAAATTCATTAATGGTTGCTGTATAATGTAACTTCCGCACGAAAAAAACACAGTTGGAAGGTATCAATTTGTTTTCAATTCACATTTTGTAATGTTATTCAATGTTTGGTTTCGTATGTCTGGGTAAACAGTTCTGTGTTATATATTGCCATTTTTTTTACATTAAAGTTACTTCTCTTCTGCGTATAAATATATTATTCTGAGCCATGTTGCTATTTGTTTCTGTTTTTAATCTTCTGAATGTAATAACAAATTAATGCCTGAAAAGAAACTTTTACAGGAGTTAAATTCTGTGACACAACGCATACTGAACATGGGTGGCGAGTGACGCGTACGTACCACAGGAATGGCAGATTTGACCTAATGTTTTCAAAGTTAAGTTCGGTAAAATGTTTTTACCCGGGATACTAGTTATACTATAATTCGCGATTGTGCATCCGGTTTTTATTTTAGAGAGTGACATATTTGTATTTTTTTCACGGTCAAATCCTTCTTATTTTTTCCCTTTTTGTCGTAAAACCACGTAGAGCGACAACACTTTTTTTGATTTTCTGCGATTAGTATATGCTCCTCCGTTTTGTTATTTTTGGTTTGCGCAGTGGAAATCAGCCGAAAAACGTCTTTGGAGGAGTGCGAGCAATGCAATGTTAATCGTTCGAAATTTGTCAACGATCATTTCGTGAGCAAGAAACTTCGCGAAGAAGACGTGTTTCTTTTTGTATACGAATATTTTAATTTAAATTTGATTGTTTTAGGCAGCAAATCGACGAAAGAACTGACGAAGAAACACAGGTTTGTATGCACGAAGGTATTGTTATTATTATAAAACGTTTTATTATCGTGTTTATTGCTAAAAGAACACGGGTTAGTTGTTTGTTTACAATGAAAAATCATATTTAGATATACAGAAGAAGTGCAGTGAAGTTTTTAAAAATTAGCTGCAGAAAGATCGAACGAACAAAAGGTATTATTATAAAACGGTTATTTTTGATTAATAGAAGAACAAGTTAGTATTCAAATGTATTTAAATGTTTGTTTACGTTTTAGTTATCAATTTATTGTTAAACTTTTATTGTTATTGTATTTTAGATTTTATTTTAGATTAATAAGAGAACAGGTATAACCACATGCTTAGGTGAGTTTTTAAACATATGTTGTTTTTTATATATAGGTTTTTTCAGAGGAAAACGAAACGAAGAACGAGGTGAAGAAAGTCTATTTTTATTTTACGAGCTGTTTACGTATTTTTTTTTATAGTTATCAAATAGTTATGGGAGTGCAGCCGTAGAGTAGTGTAGATGAAGTTGAAGTTGTTTAAAAATGGCTGCAGAAAGGATGCTGTTTATTTGCATTGGTGAAGAAAATGGTTATAGCTACTTCTTTTTTCGGAGAGAAATTGTTTGGAAAAGATATAAAGTAATATACGTAAGTACATGAGTCAAACGAATTTAGTAAATACAGCGTTAAAAGAGAGTAAAAACAGAGTTAAAACGATCAAATCATTAAGATGCATGTCCCTCGAGCAGTTAATGATTTGTTTTGGTAACGAAGTTGCTGTTCCTTATTTTATTTAATTCAAAATGGCTCCACAGATATGAAGTGAAGTTACGAAGAAAGCATTTTTATGACTTTCACTGTATAAAAATGGTATTGGAATTTCAGTAGAAAGCAAAGAGAAAGTGTATCTTTACAATAGGAAAGTATGCTGGAAAGTTAATCGAGTGTTATTAATTTGTTTACAGGTATGAAATACAGAAAGTAAAAGAGTTTAGAAGTGTTTGATAATGGCTACAGAACATGATCAATATTGTTTACTATCATGATGATGTGAATTGGTATTGAAAGGTAAAGTTAAAATAGTATCTATTTAGTTAAACACTGTTAGTATTAGTGGATACATAAAGGATAAGAGGGATGTTTACTGTTGTGTTTTGAATTTTCCAGCAGAGAGGAGCTTTGAAATGGAAATAAAAAATGGCTCCACGAATGTTTTCATATGTTAAAAATTTTTCAGCTATACTAATTCTGTCATCACGTTTGTGTTTTTAATTATTATTTTTAAGGTTAATACATTTTCAAAGTTTCTTTTACTTTGTTTTGTTTTTCTTTACATTTCGTCATAGCATGATTAGGTTTTTTGTATATGTTTTTTTAATGTTTTGATCTGTTAAAATAGAAATGAAGCACATGATGGGTTATAATGTCGAGAGGGTTACTTAAGATTTACTTACTTATTGACTGTGCAATGAAACTATCTTACAAAAAATAAGTGTTGTTGGCTGTATTTTTCTTAAGTTTATATTTTATCGCGTTTATGCATATTTTGTGTTATGGTAATCGTTTACGTACTATGCCTAGGTATATAACTTTGAATTTATGATTTTATTTGTGACTTTTTATCTTTTGTGTAAATTTTTCTTCTTAGTTATTGTTTTTAGGATAAATACGTACTTGAATTTCCTTTTTTTTTTTGTTTCTTTTTTTTTTCGGTATTACAATTGAAACATTATTCTTTTAGGCAATAATAAAAAAAGCATAAAGAAATGAAACTCATGGTTTTAATCATGATGTTGATGGTTTTGGGAAGAACTAACTATATCATTTCAAAAATTCATTAATGGTTGCAGTCCAGAAGTAACTTTTGAACAAAAGAAAAAGTTGGAAGGTATCATTTTTGTAATGTTATTCAATGTTTGGTTTTGTATGTCTTAGTAAACGGTTCTGTGTTATATATTGCATATTTTTACATTAAAGTTACTTCTCTTCTGCGTATGAATATATATTCTGAGCCATGTTGCTATTTGTTTCTGTTTTAAATTTTCTGAATGTAAGAAATGAATTAAAAAATTAATGCCTGAAAAGAAACTTTTGCAAGAGTTAAATTCTGCGACACAACGCATACTGAACATGGGTGGCGAGCGACGCCTCCTGGGATGTTTTTGAGTTGCGATTCTATGATTTATTTTTTCGTCACGGGGTACGTACACGGGAATGGTGGATTTGACCTAATGTTTTCAAAGTTAAGTTCGGTAAAAAGTTTTTACCCGGGATACTAGCCTTACTATACTAATCCGCAATCGTGCATCCCACTTTTATTTTAGTGTTGTGTTTTTTCTAACTTTACGGTCAAAATCTTCTTAAGCGTGGTCATTTTTTCGTTAGACCATTGATAATTGACGATTAGTATAATAGCACGCGTTGTGACGTCAGTTATTTTTATCTTATCACGGGGGAACCATTGCATTGCATCCCCAATCGAATGCGACGTTTTTGGGGAAATATCTCGAGATCCAATAGGGATAACTGACGTTTTTTGGGGTCCGCGATACGGGTGACGGAGTGACGCAACATTTGGGCCTAAATTTCATTTGGTACTGCAGATATGACGTCATTAAAATCTTTGATCGACGATATCTTTGCAACGGTTGATCGTAGCGAAACGATCCCATACACATTTTTGATCAACTTTTCGAGCTCTAAACCATGGGAACACTTTCCAGTCACGATTCCGTAATTGAAATTTTCGTCACCGGGTTTTTGCACATCCGTTTCGAAATTAAGGCCGTAAAAAACTTTTACGCGAGATACTAATCTACTTATACTAATTCGCAATCGTGCATACCACTTTTATTTTAGAGAGTGTTGTGTGTTTTTTTTTTAAATTTACCGTTAAAAATCTTCTTAATCGTGGTCATTTTTTCGTTAGACCATTGACAATTGACGATTAGTATAATAGCACGCGGCGTGACGTCAGTTATTTTTATCGCATCACAGGGGAATCATTGCATTGCAACCCCAATCGAACGCGACGTTTTTAGTGAATTATCTCGGGAACCAAATGGGATAACTGACGTTTTTTAGGGTTGGTGGCACGGGTGATGCGGTGACGCAACAATTGGGCCTAAATTTCATTTGGTACTGCAGATATGACGTCATCCAAACCTTTGATCAACGATATCCCTGCAGCGGTTGGTCGTGTTGCTCAGTTTTTCAAGCTCTACAGCATGGGTAAACTTTCCATTTACAATTCGGTAATTCAAATTTTCGTCACGGAGTACACACACGGGAACGCGTCGTATTTCTGCAGATTCCTTTCGAATTAAAGTCTTAAAAAACTTTTACGCGAGATACTAGTCTACATATGATAATCCGCAATCGTGCATCCCACTTTTATTTTAGAGAGTGTTGTGTTTTTTTTTTTGAAATTTACGGTCAAAATGTTCTTAATCGTGGTCATTCTTTCGTTAGACCATTGATAATCGAGAATTAATATAATAGCACGCGGCGTGACGTCAGTTATTTTTACCTTATCACGGGGGATTCATTGCATTGCATCCCCAATCGAACGCGACGTTTTTGAGGAAATATCTCGAGAACCAATAGGAACAACTGACATTTTTAAGGGTCGGCGATACGGGTGATGGGGTGACGCAACATTTGGACCTAAATTTTCTTTGGTACTGCGGCCATGACGACATCAGAATCTTTGATCGCTGATATCTCTAAAACGGTTAGTCGTAGCGAAACAATCCCATACATTTTTTTGCTCAGTTTTTCAAGCTCTACAGCATGGGTACACTTTCCATTTCCAATTCCGTAATTATCATTTTCGTCACGGGGTACACACACGGGAAGCATGATACTTCTGCAAATTATTTTCGGAATTAAATTCGTAAAAAACTTTTAAGCGAGATACTAGTCTTATATATAATAGCGAGTGTGTATCCCACTTTTATTTTAGAGAGTGATATATTTAGTTTAATTTACGGTCATCGTCCTCTTATGTGCGCGTAAAACCACGTAGAAGCGATAGACACTTTTTTCACGATCATTCCAAAAGGGCGTGGCATTTGACGTCAGTTTTTTTGTGATCACGGGGAATCATTGCATTGCATTGCCAATCGAACGCGACGTTTTTGGGGAAATTTCTCGAGAGCCATTTGAGATAAATGACGTTTTTTAGGGTCAGTGATACGATATAGGATGACGCATCATTTGGGTCTAAATTTAATTTGGTACTGCAGATATGACGTCATCAAAATCTTTAATCGACGATATCTCTTCAAAGGTTGGTCGTAGCGAAACGATCCCATACACTTCTTTGATCAGTTTTTCGAGCTCTACAACATAGGTACACTTTTGAGTTGCGATTCTTTGATTTATTTTTTCGTCACGGGGTACGTACACGGGAATGGTGGATTTGACCTAATGTTTTCGAAGTTAAGTTCGGTAAAAAGTTTTTACCCGGGTTACTAGTATGTAGATGTTCTTAAAAATCCAAATAACATTGACAAGACTTGTTAATCCAAAAGGGTTTCTAAAAGGGTTGCACGACGTTTTGGTTTCATGTTAACGCACGCATGAAAAATAAAAAAAACTGCAAGGTTTGCCAATAAGAACAAAAAGAAAAGCAAGATGCCCTTACAGACATAAGGATTTCTGCGAAACCAATAGAAGCATTAAAAATGAAAGACTACAATCCTGGACAAATATTGTGGCAGTATTGATGTTTTTCATGACGAATTCAAACACCCCTCCCCCAGCATCAACGTTTTGATTTGTGTCCAGCAAGGGGCTCCAACAAACATTGATAACATTGATTGTAGGGGAAGGGGGGCCTCATGATGTGAATTTCATGTTTACATCGACAATATTTTATCCGGGATTGTAAAATGCACTAACCATAAAAAAACTGCGATTATTAAGGCTGAAGTTAAGGCTAGATAAACTAAGGTATGGACTTGGTATCAGCATACAACTGGGGACAAAACTTTGTGGACTTATGGACGGAGGAGTATAAATGCTGATTAATGTTAGCTGTTGCCGCGCTGACCAGTTATAACAATATCAACATGTAAGTTTTTTCTTTTACACAAGAAAAGCTTGGCAGAGTTAGCTTTGGATTAGTTCTTGCTATTCCAATTTTTTTTCATTATTTGTATCCAATATCAATATGGTGTAAAGACAAACCTTTAGGGATTTTCTAACATATTTAAAAGAAACGAGTGAGATATTTATGTGTTATATGTTGAGATGCTTTCTCTTGCGTAAAATTATGTTTATCTGTCTGGAATAAAAATACTATAAGGGAAGACATTTTGACGCTCAAAAACCGCTAAAAGCCGCCAATATTTCTTCCCGTCAAAAATAAATATTTTTGGGATCCACTAAAATCGATTCCCGCCAAATTTGATTTAAATGCTCGTCCACCAAAATTAATCCCCGTCAAATTTGATTTTTTTCGTAAACCGCCATTTTTTTTATCCCCGCCAAATTTGATTATCTTCGTAAACCACCAATTTTTTCTCTACTTCAAGGTATAAAATGCTAG
Organism: Turritopsis dohrnii; assembly: GCA_027922465.2. Classification (NCBI taxonomy): domain Eukaryota; kingdom Metazoa; phylum Cnidaria; class Hydrozoa; order Anthoathecata; family Oceaniidae; genus Turritopsis; species Turritopsis dohrnii. The sequence continues at coordinate 147,321 of BQMF02000511.1, forward strand.
AATTTCAGCATTGCACATCACTATTTCATTTTAAACTAGCATGTAACTTTAGCTAAAAATGCCCCCGCCCTCAAGCATTCCAATTTGTACACACAGCAAGCTATACATTGCAAGCTATACAACGGAAACAAAAACAAAGAAAACTTTTGGTCTTGGTCCTATGTGACACTGATGCTAATTTATACCTTTCAAAAAGTGTAATTAAGGTCTAAAGGAGTGGTATCGTCATTTCAAATTTTATGACAAATTTTAGTTTAAAAAATGTAATGTTAGCCTGCGTTAAAGCTTTTTTTGAAAACGTTTTACTTCCGAAGATATTGAGTTTTTAAAAAACCCCGTCTTTTTGCTGATGAAAAATGTGTGACGTCATTGAAGAAGTTTCATTTATTTTTATTTGGTATGTCAGTGCAAAGGAGCGTATTAGTTTCTCATGTTTTTCAAAAACCGTGAGTGAGAATTCAAGAAAGAGGAATCAGATGTTCTCAGCGAAGATGAAGAATGTAGGAATGAGTTTTATTCAAGGATTTCACAGAGAATTTTAGCGGTTTGAGCCATTAGTTTTGACGCAGTTCCTGTAAAGAACATGAAAGAAGTCCGGATGATGATTTTGATGATGCTGACGAAAATGATTTACCGGAGACAGTTGGCAACAAAGAGTGATGCAAATGTAGAAATCGTTGCAAGAGGAAATGATTGTTCTGATGGCAAAGAAGTTTATGCGATCGAAGACGATAAATTTCAAAAATCAAAATGAAAAAAAAATAAATGCAATATTGAGTTGATCATTGATCGTAGTAAAATTCATTATATAAAAAGTTAACGTTTTTCCAATTTTCCATTTCATGTAGGAGTTCAACAAACAATATAGGTCATTCTATGAAAACAATGATGAAATAATCGGTGAAACGGAGTAATATTTAAATGCCCAGTTTGAAGAGAAACATGAAAACAAAAATCGAAAAAACACTTGCACACAGAAAGTAAAAGTTCACCTATATGTATAACGAAAAATGTAGATAAAACACTAAAGTAAAACTCCTTATAACATGTTTACCATCAAATTTCTTCGAAAACATGATTCTTTAAAATTTAAGTGACATAAAGATGGAAAATTGGCCTTGCTTCAACTTTGAAATCAATATTTTTTTAAATATGAATTTTAGGTAATCTAAACAAACTAATGGTTGAGTCACTGTCACAACCCACAGCAGCACAAATAGCCATGTTATTCATTAGATTTTAAAAAAATACTTAGTTATTGCTTGAATTTCAAAGAACACTTGCTCAATTTGAATGCAGAACATCACATCGACACTGAACATAACTTCTTCAATGATCTCACATAACTATAACTAATTTATTCAGCGTTTTAAAGTGGCATTTTATAGCGAAAAAAATCCTTTTTTTTTCCAAATTAAATTTATTTTGTAGTATCTACATTAAAACAAGAAATATATATATGAAGAAAAAAAATTTTTTCAAATTTTCATGACACAACTCCTTTAACAAATAATATCAGAAAGTATTGGCTACAAACAAAAAAAATGTGTGAACTGAAACCATGGTTACATATTTTATAATCAAAATAAGATAAACATTTGGTAAAGAAATTCTGTAAGAGCCAAAAGAAAGAAAACAAGATGCCCTACCGGGCAGAAGGATTTCTGCAAGTTTTGCTGCTGAAAATGAAACAAAAATGCAACACGAGCAGCCTAGATTCGTCCTGCTAAACTAAAACAATCACATCATTCAACTCGAGAAGCATCAGCATTAAATCAACAAAAATGTTCGTCAAGAAAGTCAGTCTACATTAACGGAAAAAAGAGGCTTTTCTTTATGCTACGGTAGAGATTATTTATGAAGATCTATTGGTACGAATAAGCAGAATGATTGTTACTGGATATTTGCCACCCACGTACTCCAAAAAGTGCATTGACACAATACGAAACTCTAATTTAACCACATCAAACATAATGAATTCTATAAAAAGATTCTGTGTATACTGGCGGCAACCAATACATCATTTGGACAGCACAATAATTATATAAAGTTTCTACATTGATCTCCTCAGGATGAAAAAGATATGTAATATCACAATAATTGTTACTTAGAAATTAAAATTCATATCTAATCTGAAAGTTAAAAAAAACAACATACATAGGGAGCAAAGAGATATGGTGATATAGCCAGAATACATCCAAACATTGCTAGTAAATATAGTATAATAGCTGTGTTAGAGTAATTATGTTGGTGATGCTGGGGGGAGCAGCTGAAAGGAAGCTAAGCTGAGATTTAAGAATCCAAAAGCTTCTAAAAATTGACTTCAGACATGCGTACACATACAAATACACAAAGGTCTTTTATATTTAAAAAGGCTTGGAGCAAAAATAAAACAAGAAATACCTTTTCTTCCACACCATGTCATGTATTGGCATTGTTTTCATATTTTAAACTTCAAGAAAACTTCTTTCAAAAAACCGAATAACCACGCTGTAATTTAATTTTGTGAACATGACAAGTTCCCGACAGTAATGCAATTCTTTATATAGAATTATAAGCTGTATTAACTTCTTTTAAATCCATATTTTCATCAAAGAAACTTTTAGCAAACTACACGCGTTTTTTCGCTGCCATTTTTAAAACGTTTTGAAGACGATCACATGGCATGGCGAAAATCAGCCAATGAACTATCGCTATTGAACTTAAGGTGGCTAAATTAACACCCTTTCTTAGTAGTCGGGCATTATGCGCCAATGACGGTACAGACGGCTTTTCTATCGACCAATGAAATTCGAGAAACAAATATGCGCCGGTTTGGACAGGATGAAAAAAAAAAAAAAAAGTCAGAAAAACACGGACGATCGTAAAGTATTTCTTGCTTACGCAGAAATCCAAAAAACTTTTTCAAAAAAAAATTAAAGCGAAAAATCCATTAGAAATCTGCGTTTCAAACTATGATTCGAAACAAGAAATAGCCAAAGTTTACATAAAAAACAAGAAAAAGATATAAGAAGGTTTTATTGATCATGTTCACACCAGGTTTGGGGGAGGACAAAAAGAAGGAAAACACGAAGAACGACGATTTGTAGGCTTTCTCGAATGCACAGAAATCCAATAAAAATCTTTTTAAGGCAAGATCTGCCAAAAATCAGTGCATTGAATAAAATTTTATCGAACGAAAGATTATTTAAATCTAAAACATATTACAAAAATAAAATGTTGTTGGCAAAATGTCAAGATTTCCAGCTGTGCAAAATCCTATTCGTTCACTTCACTAAAACAACACAAAAGTAATATGAAAAATGTCTAAGCAATTTTAGCATACGAACTTCCTAAATAATATAGTATAATATAATAATAAATTAGGAAAGACATACGAAAAAACATTCCACTTACAGTACCATGCTTTGAAACGGGAAAAAAGCAAAGTCAGCTAATTAATTGTATTCTACCGTGTAACGTCAACACGAAAGTTGGAAGATGATGATGATGATGATAATGATGATGATGATGATGATGATGATGATGATGATGATGATGATGATGATGATGATGATGATGATGATGATGATGATGATGATGATGATGATGATGATGATGATGATGATGATGATGATGATGATGATGATGATGATGGTGATGATGATGATGATGATGATGATGATGGTGATGAAGAACAAAATCGGAACTGACATTCGCCTATCTCGTGAAACTACTATGCATCCTCGCTCGTTTACGCTCGCTGCGGGGGCAATTAATCAGTACTAACGATTGCTGGTCTCCTCTGACCCTCGTCTGTTTTTGCTGATTCTCTCTGAACCGGTGAGAAAAAGGTTCTGATGTCTTTAATATCAATTGTTTTCATGTCGGGATTAGATGTTTTAGATGATTTTGTCAACGTGCAAGATGATGACGACGACGAAATATCAGAGTGGGAAGATGATAACATTGACTTTTCGAAATGCTTTCGATAATTATTATAGATGATGAATTTGATTCGTAAATTACTGTAATAAAAACCTGTAATGTTTATGATTTTTGAAGAAACGATCCATATGATGGACTTTCCTCTTCTCATTTAGATATTTTGTTTCTTTATTCGATCGAACCACTTAGTTGAAAATTGATTATTCAGGGCATCCACCAAATTAATTCTCGCTAAATATAAAAATTTTCCTTAACCGCCAAAATAAATTCCCGCCAAACTTATTTTTATATATCGATCCGCCAAATTGAGTCAGAATTGGTGGATTAGCTCATACGCCAAAATTTCTTCCTGCCAAAATTTCTTCCGTTAGGTATGGTTAAAGCAGCATTTTAATCAGTTCGATGTCTCAATCTTTTTTTCTTTTCAGGAGTCCCATATAGAAATTGAATGAAAGAAACTGATTTTTGGTTCCATTTAACTCTCATGAAACTCTAAATTACTTATCTGGGATACTAGTAATCTTTTATACTAATTGGCAAATTCATCTCAAATATATTTTAGAGAGCGACTGGTGTTGTTTAATTCTCTAAATCTGGAAAAATCAAAAAATAATTTACAAATTCGAAATTCAAACTTAGTTGTTCTTGGAGCAAAATTCTATGAAAATTGGGAAATGTGGGAAATATGCTTGTTGAATTTTGGGGAACCTTTAAAATCAGATGGAATTGGGAATTTGCTAATGATTCCATGTAAAATTGTTGATAATTTAGAGTAGCAGTAGGAAGAGAATTTCGTGTACTATAAAGATGCTACTACACATCACTGTGGTATGATTATGTCTTTACCACTTGATTTCCATGAAAATTTCATACAGTGGAGATTAGTTTAACTTACGTTCTGTCATCCATCGAAATTTTAAATAGTTTTCCTTTGCCACCACCACAATCGAATATTGCGTTTCTGCGATAAAGATCACTTTCTTGATTCCAGTCCAAAAAGCAGGATGTATCGTATCCGATCGTTAAATTGTCATATCCAATAAATGTTTGGACCGGTAGTGAAGCTACTGTTGAAACTAAAAGAACAGCACATGCAATTTGTGTTGCAGTTTCTCCTTTATTTATGATTAATGAAAGACATAAGATACCGACAAAATTCGCAAAGATCTTCAAACAACCTTGTACACACAATAATATCAACTGAATGCTAGAATTGTGAGTTGTTAAAAATGACTTTCTTTTGACACAAAGGATTTTCATCAAGTCTTATTGATAATTCAAGCTCATGCAAAATCGCAACTTCAATCAATATCAAATTACCTTTAATCCAAAACGTTTGGGACACATCTTGATTACAACTAAACATTGCATTCTGAATGTTTCCAACAACATTTACGGACAAGGAACAGTTACCAAATCCAATTGCGTAAAGTCCATCTTTTTGTGGTCTGATCCATAGTTTGTCTCCATTGCCATAGTTGCGGCGAAATTGGGCATTTTTTGTGTTTGTAGCTCCATATAGCCAAAAGCCATAATTTGATCCAATACGATATCTGATAATCAAAGAACATTATTTTTCGAGTAGCTAAGTCATGGTTGCTTTTGTTTGTAACCACACGCTATATACAGTTATGGTCACTAAATAATTGTAAATTTAAACTTATTTGCTGCAAATAAAAGGTAGCTCTAGGCGAGAAGTAGTACTAGTACCAAAGTATACAAGACATAGCCATGAGTATCTACTTGATGCATTAAAGTTCGATGTGGCTCGCAAACTTCTTGCAAAGCGAAAGAACTCCTAAACTCTATATATTAATAGCCGGTTCTTTGTATGTCTGAATCCCAAGCATTAAGTTGTGAAAGAAATTATTTCTCTTGTGCCCGTTTCTCGTTTTGGCGTTTTTTTGGGGTCTGTTATACAGGAATTGTAGGACAGGCCTGTGAGGTCATCAAAATTTTTGGTCGATGATATCTCAGGAACGGTTTGTGATAGCAAACGATCCCATACGTTTTCTTTGATCAGTTTTTTTCGAGCTCTACAAGATAGGTACACTTATCATTGCCAACTCCTAAACTTAAGTTTACGTAAACTCAACTCAGCCTGGACATCGGTGGCGAGCGACGCCGTCTTGGTGGGTATTTTGTATATTGATTCTCGACTCTCTGTCTGTCTCTCTGTTTCTGTCTGTCTCTCTGTCTGGATGGCTGGATTGCTGGCTGTGAGGGTAGTTATTTCCCCTCTTTTGAACGATGTCATTGTGAAGCCATTAAATTGAGACCCAAATCAAACGCGACATCTAAGGAAAATTGCATTGGTACCCAATAGTGATAACTGACAATGTGGTGACGAATGTGGTGTCCACATAGGTACACCTTCGCTTGCTAATTTCTTAAATGTATTTTTGTGAATATTTTGGGCGACATAGCGACGTCGCCTTGGCGGCTAGTCAATATATTTCTAGCCTATTCTCTGTTTATTTGTCTCTTTTTCTTTCGGTGACGTACAATGGTGGATGTTAGCTGTGAAAACACCATCATATGCATTTTTTATTAGTTTTGCGAGCTCTTCATCATGAGTACACTTCCCACTCCCAGTTCCTGAATTTAATTTTTCGTGAACTCAACACAAGCTGAACTTGGGTGGTGAGTGACGACGCCTTGGTGGCTAGTCTATATGTTAAATGCAGATTCTCTGTTTGTTTGCCTGTTTGTTTGTCAGTCGAGCAAAAATGGTAGACTTGAGCTGCGAGAGAGATCCGGAAGTCAGCAATACAAGATCACACATAAATTCGTTCTGTTCTTGTGCGTGACGTCAGCGTGAAACTATTGCATTGAGACCTAAATCGAACACGATATTTCTGGAAAATTATCTCGGTAAGCAATGACGTTTTTGGGGGTCTCGGGATGTGCAGAATTGCGTGACAGAAATGTGGCCTAATTTTTTTGGGAGACGTGTGTGTGACGTTATCAAAATCTTTGATCATCGATATCTCAGGAACGATTTGTCCTAGCAAAAGGAATCCATAAATTTTTTTGATCAGTTTCTTGAGCATGATCGTATGTTGAAAGAATTTTTTGTCTGGCATCATTTGCAAATACAGGTGCAGCAGCTGCAAAGCCCGGGTAAGAGACCACATTGCTGTGTCTTTGTTAACAGGTAATATATCTATTTCATCTCAATTACAGAATATCTCAGACGGTGTTATAACCGTTCATCTCTTGAATATCTCTTCAATATTTTGGCTCAGGGAAGCAATTAGTTTTTGTGGGAGTTAAAAGAGAGATTACTTATGATGTGTGATAACTCTCCATTAAACAATAACATACGACCTTTGTATTAATCTAATTGAAGGCCAGTTTTATAAAGAAAAAAAATTTCGTATATATACCTATGTATGTTTTTATCAGACTTGGCTTGAAAGCAGATGGCTTCACCCGAAACGTTGACAAAACATGCTGTTTTATTTTTTTTTATAAATTGGACACTCAAATTTTAATGCTGGAATTAGCTGCTGCCATAATGATTCTGAGCAATTGTAGATCCATGATGCAGTGTTTTTCTGGCCCTTACACTTAGATACTATAATGCCACTAAAGCAAAAACGACATTGCCTGATATGTCTAAAGAATTTAATAGGTATCTTGCTTATATAGCAACAAAAAGTTACAATATGAATGATAGATTTGTTTACAGTCACCTTCAAAACGATCATATATTTTGCTAGCTTTCAAACCACTCATGAACAAAGACTTTCAACATCTATTTCTTTGTTGTGGTTTTTCAACTGTAGAGAATACTTTTAGTGCGGACCAATGATAAAATAATTGTGAACTTTAAGCTAAAAGCATGAATATTTGCATCATCAAAATCATAAAAATCAATGTACAAAGAGTTATTGATGCTCAAAGTGAGCGCTTGGAAGTCCTCGTTAATTTTAACTATAGGTAAATGTTACTAAATAGTGGACACATTATATGTAAAGCTGCACTTGTTGCTGGAATGGAATCAATGGAACGTCCTTTCCAGAACAAATCTTTGCGACATTCGTTAATTGTAAGACAGTTTGATGTTCTGTTGTAGCACTGTAATCCTTTTGATGATTGGTAGCGATTCCACCACCTCGGATGTGTTGGTTGACGGCTTATCTCTTCAAAAACAGGAGTGATGTCATCAAATAAATCCAAAATAATCCAAAATGAACCCTTTGAAACTTGTGGAAAGTACTTGATCACACCCTGTGAAGGCTTGGAGCAACGGACGTCCTACAGCGTTGGACTGCCCGAGATTGGTGAAATTGACGTGTTCCAAAATCGATACAGAAGCTGTTCAAGCTGCTCTTTTAATCAAGAAAATACGGAGACTGCTATCACCAGAAAATTTTCATCCACGGTTTGGAAGGTGATCTTACTATGGCCCTGTAGTGACATATGTAACTTGTAGTAACCGTAACTGCAGCCCTCCTTGTGATTGCAGGGTAAAATAAATGAAGATGCCATCTGACGGCTATTGGTGATGCAATTTGCATAGGCACACGTTAAAACTGTTTGGTGATCAGTCCAAAGGTTCAACTCGGTAGGTAAATAATTCTGTCTTGTTTTGACCCAAACGTTTGGGTTGGGGTTAGGGTTTTAACGTGTGCCTATGCAAATTGCATCACCAATAGCCGTCAGATGGCATCTTCATTTATTTTACCCTGCAATCACAAGGAGGGCTGCAGTTACGGTTACTACAAGTTACATATGTCACTACAGGGCCATAGTAAGATCACCTTCCAAACCGTGGATGAAAATTTTCTGGTGATAGCAGTCTCCGTATTTTCTTGATTAAAAGAGCAGCTTGAACAGCTTGTGTATCGATTTTGGAACACGTCAATTTCACCAATCTCGGGCAGTCCAACGCTGTAGGGCGTCCGTTGCTCCAAGCTTTCACAGGGTGTGATCAAGTACTTTCCACAAGTTTCAAAGGGTTCATTTTGGATTATTTTGGATTTATTTGATGACATCACTACTGTTTTTGAAGAGATAAGCCGTCAACCAACACATCCGAGGTGGTGGAATCGCTACCAATCATCAAAAGGATTACAGTGCTACAACAGAACATCAAACTGTCTTACAATTAACGAATGTCGCAAAGATTTGTTCTGGAAAGGACGTTCCATTGATTCCATTCCAGCAACAAGTGCAGCTTTATATATAATGTGTCCACTATTTAGTAACATTTACCTATAGATAAAATTAACGAGGACGTCCAAGCGCTCACTTTGAGCATCAATAACTCTTTGTACATTGATTTTTATGATTTTGATGATGCAAATATTCATGCTTTTAGCTTAAAGTTCACAATTATTTTATCATTGGTCCGCACTAAAAGTATTCTCTACAGTTGAATAACCACAACAAAGAAATAGATGTTGAAAGTCTTTGTTCATGAGTGGTTTGAAAGCTAGCAAAATATATGATCGTTTTGAAGGTGACTGTAAACAAATCTATCATTCATATTGTAACTTTTTGTTGCTATACAAGCAAGATACCTATTAAATTCTTTAGACATATCAGGCAATGTCGTTTTTGCTTTAGTGGCATTATAGTATCTAAGTGTAAGGGCCAGAAAAACACTGCATCATGGATCTACAATTGCTCAGAATCATAATGGCAGCAGCTAATTCCAGCATTAAAATTTGAGTGTCCAATTTATAAAAAAAAATAAAACAGCATGTTTTGTCAACGTTTCGGGTGAAGCCATCTGCTTTCAAGCCAAGTCTGATAAAAACATACATAGGTATATATACGAAATTTTTTTTCTTTATAAAACTGGCCTTCAATTAGATTAATACAAAGGTCGTATGTTATTGTTTAATGGAGAGTTATCACACATCATAAATAATCTCTTTTTTAACTCCCACAAAAACTAATTGCTTCCCTGAGCCAAAATATTGAAGAGATATTCAAGGGATGAACGGTTATAACACCGTCTGAGATATTCTGTAATTGAGATGAAATAGATATATTACCTGTTAACAAAGACACAGCAATGTGGTCTCTTACCCGAACTTTGCAGCTGCTGCACCTGTATTTGCAAATGACGCCAGTCAAAAAATTCTTTCAACATACGATCATGTTGTAGAGCTCAAGAAACTGATCAAAAAAATTTATGGATTCCTTTTGCTAGGACAAATCGTTCCTGAGATATCGATGATCAAAGATTTTGATAACGTCACACACACGTCTCCCAAAAAAATTAGGCCACATTTCTGTCACGCAATTCTGCACATCCCGAGACCCCCAAAAACGTCATTGCTTACCGAGATAATTTTCCAGAAATATCGTGTTCGATTTAGGTCTCAATGCAATAGTTTCACGCTGACGTCACGCACAAGGACAGAACGAATTTATGTGTGATCTTGTATTGCTGACTTCCTGATCTCTCTCGCAGCTCACGTCTACCATTTTTGCGCAACTGACAATCAAACAGACAAACAAACAGAGAATTGGATATTAATATATAGATAGTCGAATAATGTAGTGGTGATAAGCCAAACTCTATAGATTTTGCACAGATTGAAAATAAAGAACGTGTTATTGATAACATTATGAAAAAATTCGAAAACTATCCCAGTGTTCTGAGAATTAAAGAATCTTTTACAGTGTCGGATGAATTTGTTTTTAAGGAAATATGTGAGGAAGATGTTAAAAATGTTTTTCGTGAGGTTAACCCAAGGGCATCAGCTGGTGAAGATCAAATACCACCAAGGCTTTCTCTCTTAGCAACTGAAGACCTTTCAAAACCTTTAACAAATGCTATCAATTGCAGCATAAGAAACAATAAATTCCCCGGTAAGGCAAAAATTGCAACAGTCACACCACTAGACAAAGGAGGGAAGGATAAATATAGTATTACAAACTATAGGCCGGTGAGTGTTCTTAATTTCTTTTCAAAAATTTATGAAAAAGTAACTAAAAAGCAGCTAATAATATTTATTGAAAATAAATTGTCTCGTTTTTTGTCGGCATACAGAAGAAATTACAGCACACAACACGTTTTGCTGGGATTAATTGAAGAATGGAAAGAGAAGTTAGATTTGGATTATTTTGTTGGTGCAGTCATGATGTATCTTTCAAAAGCATTTGATTGCATTCCTCATGACCTCATCATTGCTAAGCTGCATACATCTGGGCTACATAAAGACGCCCTTCAGTTCATACTTTCATATCTAACTAATAGAAAACGGAGTACTCGTGTCAATAGCGCTTTCAGCCTTTTTCAGTTAATCATATCAGGAGTTCCCTAAGACTCGATTCTGCGGCCAATAATTTTTAACATCTTCATCAATGATCTATTTTACTTTATTGATAAATGTAGGCTGCACAATTATGCCGATGATAACAGCCTTTCCGCACATTCTAATTCGATAAATAATTTAATCAACATTTTGGAGGTACAACCCAACAGAGCACTGTTATGGTTGAAAAATAACAAAATGATTGCGAACCCTGAAAAATTTCAAGCTATTTTGTTAAGTAAGAGCAAAGACGATTACTCTTTATCAACAATTAAAATAGGTGATAAAATGATCAAGACAGAATCAAATGTCAAACTTCTAGGTATAAACATTGACCATAAACTAAAATTCGATTCACATGTTAAGCTTTTATGTCAAAAAGCCTCAGCACAATTAAATGCATTCTACAGATTGAAAAATCAACTGTCTTTCAAAGCGAAGCAACTACTAGTAAATAGCTTTGTATACAGCAACTTTAACTTTTGTCCGCTAATATGGCCTCTTTCATCTGCATTAATCGCTATTAAAAGTGAATAAAATACATAAACGTGCCATGCGTTTTCCGAAATACCAAGACAACCAAACAGCTTTCAAACTTAGGGTATATTTATCAAAAAGAAAATTTTATCACCTATTTTAATTGTTGATAAAGAGTAATCGTCTTTGTTCTTACTTAACAAAATAGCTTGAAATTTTTCAGAGTTCGCAATCATTTTGTTATTTTTCAACCATAATAGTGCTCTGTTGGATTTTACCTCCAAAATGTTGATTAAATTATTTATCGAATTAGAATGTGCGGAAAGGCTGTTATCATCGGCATAATTGTGCAGCCTACATTTATCAATAAAGTAAAATAGATCATTGATGAAGATGTTAAAAATTATTTGCCCCAGAATCGAGTCTTGGGGAACTCCTGATATGATTAACTGAAAAAGGCTGAAAGCGCTATTGACACGAGTACTCCGTTTTCTATTAGTTAGATATGAAAGTATGAACTGAAGGGCGTCTTTATGTAGTCCATATGTATGCAACTTAGCAATGATGAGGTCATGAGGAATGCAATCAAATGCTTTTGAAAGATCCATCATGACTGCACCAACAAAATAATCCAAATTTAACTTCTCTTTCCATTCTTCAATTAATCCCAGCAAAACGTGTTGTGTGCTGTAATTTCTTCTGTATGCCGACAAAAAACGAGACAATTTATTTTCAATAAATATTATTAGCTGCTTTTTAGTTACTTTTTCATAAATTTTGAAAAGAAATTAAGAATACTCACCGGACTATAGTTTGTAATACTATATTTATCCTTCCCTCCTTTGTCTAGTGGTGTTACTGTTGCAATTTTTGCCTTACCGTGGAATTTATTGTTTCTTATGCTGCAATTGATAGCATTTGTTAAAGGTTTTGAAAGGTCTTCAGTTGCTAAGAGAGAAAGCCTTGGTGGTATTTGATCTTCACCAGCTGATGCCCTTGGGTTAACCTCATGAAAAACATTTTTTAACATCTTCCTCACATATTTCCTTAAAAACAAATTCATCCGACACTGTAACAGATTCTTTAATTCTCAGAACACTGGGATAGTTTTCGAATTTTTTCATAATGTTATCAATAACACGTTCTTTATTTTCAATCCTGTGCAAAATCTATAGAGATTGGCTTATCACCACTACATTTTTCCACTATCTATATATTAATAGCCGATTCTCCGTCTGTCTGTTGTTTGTTGTTTGTAAGTCACGCAAAATGGTAGATTGAGTTGTTAGCGAAATTACTTCTTTTTTTGTGTGCGACGTGAGTTCGAAGCAAATACATTGCAACCCCAATCGAACGTGACATTTTTTGGCTGATGAACTAATAGGAATAACGTTTTGTTTTTATTATTATTGTTAGTTTCATAATTCCTACGTTACTACGTTGGCTTTGAAAACAATACAATACAAGTAAATACAAAGAAACCAACTGATTAAACATTTTGGATAAAAAGCAGCAGTGGCAGAACGTGGCAGCATGTTCGGTTTGCCAGTGTATCCTAACGTATCCTTGCCTGACTGTCTGAGACGGGTAAACTTTTTTTCGAGCAATCAAAATGTTTAAAAACCGATAGGTAAAAAAAGAGTATCATGATACAAAATATTTTATTTTGCTTTTGTCTTAATAGTTGTCTTAATTTCTTTTAATCGATTTCTTTTAATCTATTTTAATCAGATCGAACGTTTTTTTTTTATTCACTTTATTCATTTAGCACGTGCCTTTTTTCTCTCCTCCGTGTGATCTTTTTAAGAAGAGAAACCATTTCTCCCTTACGTTTGATAGCACCCATGTTAGAGCGCGTAACGTTTTTTAAAACAAAAGCTAATAAAAAGTTGAAGTTTTCTCTCTATACGTTTTGAGTGTATTGTTACACTGATAAAAGATTGGTTTTACCAGAGGTTGTGACTTCGAATCTGCTTCTGGTTGAACACAAGTTGTACGAGCCGTTTGTAAGGAAAATTGACGTTTATTGATACAGTGATACAGAGCAGGTGGACATGGGCGGCGAGCGACGCCGCCTTGGCGGCTAGTATTTACGTAATGGTCATTAAATATGTTTGCTAGCTCTTGTTCCTCCGTTATTACGTTTTGATCTTTGACAATCGAGATATTAACATTATCGAAACCACATTTATTTGTTATGAAAGGTTTTATTGTTTTCCAAAAGCCTTTTTTATTTACAGTATTTGTTTCTGTAACCTTTTTAAAATAGCGCTTAATTGCCTTTCTACGTAGATTTACTCTTTATCTTTAACTGCTTTTTTTCGGCTTTTCTTGATTTACCCTTCGTGTAACGTGTTTTGAAAACTGATATGTTGTTCTTCGTTATGGTTGTGTCGATCGCATTTGATCTCGTAAAAATTCAAAAAATCCATAAAAACAACTTACAAATTATGATAAATAACGAAACATTGATGACGTCACAAAACAAAATATTACGACATCAATTTCAAACTTTGCCATGATAAATTGCAAATAAGCGTTTGTGAACATTATCCGAATTTCATCCAGTTGTGCTGTTTACTTAAAGAATTATTAAAATCTTTCATATTGCTTACTACCTTTGCTCGGTACTTAAAAATGGGCTACTGGGTAAAACAGAAAAACTGCCAAAACAGGCCAAAAAATGGATTAGGTCCCAGTCTCAAATAAAAATTAATACCCTAAAATATCATTGTGCAAAATTTCATGCTTTTATCAAAAAGTTCACAATTCGACCAAAATCGCATATGGTTGGTTTACACTATTATACTTAAATTTAAGAAACTTTCTGCTTCATTGATGACTTACGCACTTACCCATCATCATAGCGTAATATTCTTGTTTGATCACCGTTTCCGTCTCCACATCGAAACTCGGCGTTCCTGGTATCACTGTTGCTTATGCTGAGATATAAGAAGCAGTTATCACCGTATCCAATTTTTAAATCATCATGTCCGACAAAGTTCTCTATGCTTGAATTCGGTGCTAAAATTGAAAATAAGTTTGCAAGTCTATCGGAAATCTTTTACATTTGGAGTGGAAGAATTTGAAAATGACGATTTATCTATCTTACTAGAACAGTAGGGTTTTTCAAAAATTCAAAAAATTTCAAAAAAACTTTTGTAAGAAAATGAGGTTCAACTGGCCAAAAATTTAAGAAAATATCAATTTCTTGAATGTTAAAAACACCGTGATGAATTGCTATTTGATTTGTAGCAAGAAGCCAAATGAAAACTTCAGGAGAAAAATACAAACTTGCCGAATTGCCAAATTACGGTCAAATCTTACAATATGACTGACAAAGTCAAAATCAACATCTTCCATTTGTGCTTTGTACAAATTTTTAAAAAAAAATTGTAGTATTTCCTAAAACATTGTCGACATTGTTGGGCGACGGAGAAAATTTTGAGTTCTAGAAGCCCTTAAAACGACTCAGAGGCTTTCGAAAAACGCATTTTATTTGTTAAATAAAGCACACTAATGTAACTAATGAGATTAAATTATAGCTATAAAAAGTCACTGAAGATCTTTTTCAGTAAAAGTTCCGAACTCATTCCGACGCCTTTCTTGGACATTCACAAACCTTTCGGCTACTTCTATAAGTGACATATCATCTACTGTGTCTGCGTGGGCATTTAAAATTGCTAATGAATTGAATCATTTTTGACCCATAGTTGATCTGATCCAAGTTTTGATTCTTCTTTGCATGGAAAAAGAGCGTTCGGGCGTAGCTGATGTGGCACCACTCGTCAGTACGATACGAATTATGGTCCAGACGTTCTTTATCAATTGTCTTTTTTCTTTTTCCATTTTTCGAAGCTTCTGGCAAATTTCGCGAAAATCAATTGGTATAGACTGATTAAAAATGGTTGGTAGGAGATGGAGCTCGCTTTCCAAGTGAATAAGATCAAAATCTCCGCCAAAATCCATCTCTAACTGTGACAGGTTTTCTGAAATATCAGCTTTCGAGATGGATTTTAACAGCAATTCTTCTACATTGCTAAATTTCTTTAAAGCAGGCTGCTCGAATCGATCATTGATTGCATTGATAATTACATCAAGAGCTTGAAAATACATTGGTTTGAAATATTCGCGGGCTGTTTCTGGATGGTATGTATTGCTGGCTGGTCCTTCATAGGTTGTAACGTATTGGAAGATGGAATAATTTGGCCTTTTTCTCTTTCGTGGCAAGACTGGTGTCCCAATTTGTTGGATTGAGTTGGATGCTTTCTTAGTTGCTTCGAAAAATGAATCAAAATCTTCATCTTTTCTCATGCTCTGTAATGTATTTACAACCAGATCAGCACACTTTTTACCCTTGATTGCTGACATTCTTTGTGACTGTAATGATCTGGATAGATTATCTGTCATGGAATATAACTTGTCCGATAATTTAAGCCCGAAGAAAAAGTAAAATGACTCCATTTGACTTTTGCAGCCAATAATTCTGGCTTTCGTCTCCTGATCTAGCTTTTCTTCCAAAGATTCTTCCCATAATTGCATGAGTGATTCGTAATTGTCAAGGATTCTTCTCATGCATTCAGCACGAACTGTCCACCTGGTTGTAGAAAGCTTTTGCAGCTTTTTAAATACTTCGAAATCTTCCTCCTTCTCGATGTTGTTGTTGATGTTTCCAAGTAAATTTTCTCGCTTTGGCGAAAACTTGACTAAAACACAAATCTCTCCAACGACACTCATAGTTTCGTGTAAAATATCGCATTCTTTGGTCATTGATTTGACTGATAAACTGAGAGAATGACCTTGGCAGTGAATTGCCACAGCTTTCGGCTGTTCCTGTAGGATTTGAGTCGAAACCCCAGATTTTCTTCCCATCATATTCGATGCTCCATCATACGTTTGACCTCTGCAATTATCTAAACTCAAGTTCATTCTTATGATAATGTCCTTTATCACTTGTACAATTGTATCGCTTTTAATATTCTCGAGCTGGTGGAAACCTATAAAGTCTTCAAAAGCATTCAAATCTTCATCTACAGATCGTAGACAGAACGATAACTGTTCTTTGTTGCTAACATCAGTCCCTTCGTCGGCAATTATGGCAAAATAGACACGTTCCCTAATTGCTTTCAACTTTTCTAGTAATGTTAAAACCGCCATGATATCTAATATTTCGTTTTGCACATCGTTATGTGTGTACTTGTGACAAGTGACACTTGGAGTAGTAGTAGAAGTAGAAGGAAGAAGAAGAGAAACCACGGGTATTTCAAAGACTCCACCACGAGTGTCCTAAAGTCAATAACTAACAATGGTATTCTTAATGTATTAATGGAGAGAATATTTCGATTAATATTTTAATCATCTTCAGCTCTATAAAAGTAAAGTTAAAAAATAGTTTCTTGTGTTCCGAAAATATACATTCCCTCATTGTATGAAGATTTTCTTTGCAGTAAAGATCAAACCTTCCTTTAAATTTCTAATTCAAAAATTAACTAAGATAGGTAACTAGTTTTAGCCAGTTCATGCCAATGAAAGTTAAGAAGATCTTAAGAGAATCTCATTCTCATTTCCGATTTTTTTTGTAAGAAAATTGGGGTTCGTTCAAAAAAAGGTTTTCTTATATAAAAAGAACGTGCATTTATCAATTATACTCTATAATAATCGATTGGGGTTGCAATGTATTTGCTTCGAACTCACGTCGAACACAAAAAAAGAAATAATTTCGCTCACAACTCAATCTACCATTTCGCGTGACTTACAAACAAACAAACAAACAAACAAACAAACAAACAAGCAAACAAACAAACAGACAGACAGAGAATCGGCTATTAATATATAGACTGTTTAAAAATCTTATAAGTTAACTTTTTTCTGGACTTGTGAGTACCATTTTGGGGGCAATGATTCATTGATTTACTTTTGTAAATATTGATATTGAAAATCGTGCTAAAAATGATTCAGTTTTACTCAGTTGTTATCTATTGCGAATCCCATTTTCAACTTGAGAAAACCTCCCAACTAATCTGTGAATGTTCTCGTAGCAAAATAGATGTTTGCTTGACCACTTGCCAAATTCTTTTTGCGGATCGAAATTTCAGCAAATTTTGTAGAAACCCTCTGGTAACACCTCCTTTTAAATTAAATGAAAGTATCCCCCAAAAGCGATAACCCAAAATCTAGCTTTAGAACTCCAAACAAAATCTCACTGTTATTCAGTAACAAGGTACCCAAAAAAAACAAAATTTGACGTCACTGATGGGTCAGCAGTGTTCTGATAACAGCCTCTATATACTCATTTATTTCTTTAATATCTCGGGCATGCATTGACTGTATGATTGAATGCATGATTGACTCTTGTGAATATTCTCTTGTAGAAAACTGTTGACTTTATTTATTCACTACTTTCATTACAGTGAACACTCTTAAGCCAACCTGTGTCAGTAAAACAAAATAAATTTAAACACGGTTGTTTACTTTAGCCATGACCTGTAGGGCTTCTCCCTGGAAGCCTAGAAAAGTCAGGAAATACCAGGGAAAACTTGAAGAATTTTATTCTGAATACTCTGAAATCTTATCTGAAATTATCAAGAGTTTTCTGTGGAATATCCTTGCATGATAATTTTTAATGCTTTTAACATCTATCAACTTATAGTAGTATTCCAATCTTGGGTTTTTATCTATTTAGGTCAGTTGGAAGCACCATGAAATATCCATTTTCGGACTTGTCCAATTTATCAAATTAATCTACCAAATATCCAGACTTCAAAAATGCCAGCACTATAAGACTTTCTCAAACTTCATCCAAACTTACGAAACTTTATCAGACCTTAGCTAAACTAAATTTGACCTGACTCGGACCAAGACTCAGAAACAGATAACAATTGGTTTTGTCTTCTGATGACATCAGAATTGTTCCGTGTGTCGTGGAAAATTAGGATCTGGTAGATCAAGGCGTCCAAGTCGACGTTCCTGGGGAATTAAGAGTGATCTGAGAACTTAAAACTCGTGAATTAAGTTTTTATGGAGAATCTAACCTGAAAGAAGAAAGTTCGAAAAGAAAAGGTATCGTATTTCAAAAGAAAGCTGCGTGTTTATTAACGAAACCAAAAGATTATTTGTTGCGTCCGTAACCCTCCGATATTGCAAAGTTAGAATGTAATGAAAGGTTCCCCCTCTTATTTACTAATGGCTGTTCAGAAACAAGCCTATTTTTAAGACAGTTTCAGCTAAGAGATTTGAGTCGTTTAAACAGATGCTGCTTTGTCTAGTGCGCTGATCTTCACAGCCTCTGGCGTCTTATTTCCTGTTGAAACACGTGGATCCATGAATGCTAAAGTCGCTAAAAAGCCACTTAGATAAGAATGCCCATATCGTTCTTTAAGAAAAATTGTCAGCTGAACAAAATAACTTGTGATTAAAAGCTCAAATGATATAGCTACGGAATAAAAGTAATGTTAAAGGATTTCTGATGTTGATCATTGACAAATGCTAAACAAGAATAAACATTATCGGACACTTTAATGCGCGAAACTACTTTTTTCCATACTTCTTCGTGACACTTTTCTCATGTACTTCATTTGAACTCCAAGCGATAGTCTTATTGTTTGAAAATACACTAATATTTCACGACAAGTATAGATTTCTTATTATTTAAAATTGATTTTCGGAAAGAAATTTTGCCGAGTTTAAAAGGATGTTTCAAAACGAGTACACTTTTCAGTTCGCAATTTAATTTTTCGTCACCTATTTTCGATATATTGTTTTCGAAATGAAAGCCCGTAAAAAATTTTGCGCGTGATGCTAGTCTCATTATAATAATCCACGAACGTGCTGCTGACTTTTATTTTAGAGAGTGATATATTTAATTAAATTTTACGGTCAAGTTCTTCTTATGTGCGCGTAAAGCCACGTTTTTCACGATTATTATAAAAGCACGTGGCATTTGACGTCAATTATTTTTATGATCACGGGGTACACTTTCGAGTCGCGATTCTATGATTTAACTTTTCGTCACGGGGTTCGCACACTGGAACGCGGGATTTGACACATAGTTATCGAAATTAATAGCCGTAAAAGAATTTTACGCGGGATACCAGTTTGCTTATATTTGTAAGATGGATTCAGTAAATCCTGAAATATTTTGTCAGAAATGAATAAGTGCTTTCCGAAGCTTAGATGTAGTAACGCAGTTATTGGAAGTGTTTCTGTCAGACTGTTGGAATTCGACGATTGTGTTTTTTGCACCAATATAATCTCCAAAATGCTTGGGACCTATTAAGATCATACCTTTAATCCAAAACGTGTCAGAGATTGGTTGAGAGCATCTAAATTCAGCAATCCTTTTGCTTCCTTTCCTATATAGTGGACAGTCTGAAAAGCCAATTGCGTACAGTCCATCGTCCTGCGATTTAATCCAAAACGTGTCACCATTTCCATAGTTGTAGCGAAATTCTACATCTTTTATGTTACCGTAGTTACCATTCCAAAAAAGCCATAAGTTTTCGTTCGATCGAATGCGATATCTGAAAATCAAATGACATTTAGGTAATAGATCCTTCCAAAGTTACGGTTCAAAACAGTGTGATTGATTCAATTTCCAAAGCTATTAAGAAATGCAACTTTTAGTTTGGTTGTTCGACAAGATTTACTTTTGATAGGATTTCTGTTGTAGACTATGTACAAGAGTCGCCATGTCAAGTAGGAATAAAATAAGGTTAAGTTCAGGGTGGCCGAGAAAAAACCTTAAAATGATTATAACTTTTTGAATACTTGGTTCTGCGTTTACTCAATGAAAATAAATATATTAAAAGTTACAGACGATTGCAACAGTCACTACTTTCCTAAATATAAATGAGAAATACTTAACATTAGAAATGCTTAACAACAAAAACTAATAACGCAATCGTGCAATAACTATTAACACACTTCAACACTTTTATAAAGGTTTCCGAGACTGTCCAATGTTCCCGCAAAACGAAAAAGTTTTAAAGCACTCACACAAGAATCAAGTTTTCAAAGTGGATTCACCTCAAGATATGTTGAGCTATTGCAAAAAGTATTAAGTTAAATACGTCTCGTACAAAGAGAAACAGTACTGAAAGAAAATCCAATACCAAAGAACTTATCAAAACCTCAAAAGGTTGGTTGATTTTAAAGAGTTACTCGAGGAGAAGCCTAAAAAAGAACGCAATAGCCTTCAACAAAATGTTAGAGAGTATCCAATCAAAAATATTGGATTCTTAGGGCCTCTTTGTAAGTTGTGGAATCAATTTGATGCTGCTTTAAATGTGTAAGTAGAGGATACTGCTGAATACAACTTAGAAGATACTGTGGGTGGTTTAGAAATGCCCATTATGATATCTGGATAGTCCTTTGGGAGTGTTACTTTCCGTAGAAGGTTGAACGCACTCATGAATGTGGTAACTAATCGGCAGAATGCCAAGAACACAATTTAAGTTAGCAATTGGAGACATCAGATACTGAGTTTACAGGAAAGCATTACGAAAGAACATAGTAGAAAAAGCAAAGGCAAAAACAGATTCAAAAGGCCCTTTTGCAAGGTTTTCCCATCTACAATGAAGAAGCAGACCAGTGATTTCTATAAAGAAATTTAATATATCATGAAAATCATTGAATAATTTGAAAAAATTATTAGTACAAAACACGATTAAAAAGCCTTTGAAGCAAAAGAAAGGAAAGTAATTATTGGAAGCGTAGAGGATGGTGTAATATAGTTTTTGCCATGTGAAGCAGGTATATTGGAAGCAATCTCAAAAATTTAGCAATAGTAATAGAATTACAATAGAAAGCTAAATAATTTTACGAGTAACATCGAATTGCAAATAAAAATCATATGTTGTGCAAATAAATCGAACGTACACATCACCATCCTTGAGGATCTTCATCCTATGTCCTGTCCCTTCACCACATCTGAATTCTGCTTTCCTTCGATATTCCACATAACCTATCCAGTATAAGTAACAGTTGCTGCCGTATCCAATCCTTACGTCATCATATTCAAGAAGACGGTCAAGAGGTTCAGAGCTGCTACGGTTAATTTCAACAAACAACACAAAGATAATTTGGACTGCTACTTTCCACATTCTTTAAGGAACTTTCAAAGGAAAGCCAATATAGAAGCAGCATCCACTGAAAATTCGAATTATTTATATTTTCTAAATAGCATCACCATATCATATAACAGAGATATCTAAAAAAGAAAGATAAACAACTCACTGTTTCTCGTAAAAGCTATCCGTGTCCCTTTTTCTGGTGTGAGTATTGTTTCGCGTAAATATTTTAAGCATATAATTAATTCTAATTGTTAAAATTCTAAATGTTCATTGGTTGAAAATTAAAATTATACTAATAATCATTGCATAATTTTCATAATTTTTCCTAGTTGTGCATATTTCAATATTTCATAAAGCTTTCGTTCACCAAACATGCCGAACTATAGACGAGTACATTAACTATGAAGAATATTTCATTTGTAAACATCGAATTTTAGGTCTAACTTTTCTCAAAATATCTCGTTTTAAAACGACTGTTGAATAATCTTAATCAAATAAACTGATAAATAAAAGCATACCTTAAGTGTTATTAGCCAGACTTGCATCAGACTTCAGTACTTTTTTTTGAAAAATTGATTTCAATGAGAGTCACTTATTTTTACGAGAAAATTTACCAGTATATGACTTATTGGTTATTTCTTTTTCTAAAATGATAATCTTTTTTACAAACTTTAAGAAAAATGAAGAGTATATGTGTGAGATTAAGATTCGCCTGTAAAATCTCTCAGGATATATTTATGAAAGACAAATCAACAACAATTTAAATGGTCGGTGACACTCGTTATATATCTTAATCTTTCTAAAATTTAATTATTCTCAAAAAAAAAAGAGTCTGGATCTGGGGACACGGATGGCGTTGTATAGAAGCGCGAAACAAAAAGATTAACAATAAGCTGTCAATCAAGTTCAAACGAGTTGTTTATCTTTCTTTTTTTACATATCTCTGCATATAATCATCAAGTCAGAAAATAAAATATAGAATTCTAGACTGTTTACCAATACCGATGTTTGAAAAAGCCCATTTAACATCCGTCCATTTTATATAAGAACAAAGCTATAAAATGCATGAGAGATGTGAGTTGCAAAAAAAGTGCCAATACTCTAATCCAAAAAAATCATCAGCACATCTTCCGTAAATGTCAGCAACTCACTAAAATGAAGGATTTCTACCAACACCATATACAGTTTTTTACTTCTTCTTTTTGGAAAATCCTTGAACCTTCGTCAATGAAACCATGTTTTACAATCCAACACATGTTGTCAGGGATTGGTATTTATGGAAGCGCACACAGGAATCACATAAAAGTCAAAGGATTTGTAGTAACAAGAGAATCGACTTGATAAAGTGAGCTAGAGTGTTAAATGAGGCAATCATAAAATACTTAGCCCTAGAATGGCTTAAACGTGTAATAAAAAACTTAATACTGACGAAGAACGTTGGGTTTAGGTACAATGAAAAACTGGGATCTCCTTGATGTCAAACGATTAAAAATGGTAAATATAAGAACGTTTGTATAACTATCGCCATTGATACCTTGCCTATCGACGTTTATTAACGATAGAATTCTAACATTACTTCTAAATATATGATAATAATCACCATTTTTCAACAACATGGTACAAAGTTAACTTTTCTTTTAAAGTAGGATAAAATCATCATTGTAATTGAAATATCATATATTGTACCACATTGAGCATTACTCATTTATTCCAGCAGCTTTGCAAAACGAATAAATCAGCAACCAGTAGTGTTTCAGGATTATATTAACAGTGGATAATGTTGACTTATAATAAATATTTACGTAGGAGAAGTTTTAATTACTTTTCAGATTTGAATCATGATTGTCAGAGAAACTAATTATATTTCTTAATGCTTCGTATTACAATTTTAATCTTATCAATGATGCTTTCTTTAAAACGTAATTTACTTTAATCCAAAATGTTGTTTACTATATGGCATCAATTTTCCGTTTACTCCATTTTGCTTCAACAGGAATCAAAATACATGACCTACCGCCGTTAAACAGTCCTCTTCCTTCTGATTCAGTAATCCATCAACATTGATCAAATTAAGTCTTGGCTTCAAACATCATCTTCGTTATTTTGCGTTTAGTCGAGTTTTAGGAACATGAAGCTTTTTTTTTTTTTTTTTTTTTTATTTCTCCAATATCATATACAAATCTCAAATATAATCGTATATAATGGCTGGAGCAAGCAGAAGGCAGAAGTGCCTTATCATCAAGCCCCATTATTCAAAAGTGTTGTATAATATTAAAATCAAGTTGCGGTTCTTTAAAATTCATTTTCATTTTACATTCTACTGTTTTCCCCAACTACATTTCTTAGTACTTAGCAAGATTTACTTGCTAGTAACCCGGGTAAAATTTTTTACCGAGTAAAACTTCGAAAAGGATGTGTCAAAAACGCCATTCCCGTGCGCGAACCCCGTGATGAAAATTTTAATTACGAAATCGCGACTCAAAAGTATACCCATGTTTTGGAGATCGAAAAACTGGGATTGTTTCGATACGACCAACCGTTGCAGAGATATAGTCAATTAATTTGTTTAACATCAAAATGATTAAAAAATTAAAACATCGAAATACTTAACATTTGCTCCTGGGATGAAAAACAACCAAACATCGAAATAAGGAATATGAATCATCGAAACGCTTAAAATGCACTGCTACTGGCCGTTTTTTTACATGTAGAAGATTTAACACAGAAACAAATAGCAATATAACACAGAATATATATTTATATGCAAAAGAGAAGTAACTTTAGTGTAAAAAATGACAATATATAACACAGAACTGTTTACCCAGACATACAAAAGCAAACATTGAATATCATTACAAAATGTTAATTGAAAACAAACTGATACCTTCCAACTGTTTCTTTTGTGCCAAAGTTACTGTTGGACTGCAATCGTTAATGAATTTTTGAAATGATATATAGTATGTGCTTCCCTAAACCACCAACATCATGATTAAAACCATGAGTTTCATTTCTTTATTGGCTATGCTTTGTTTATTATTACCTAGTAGAATATTATTTCAATTGTATAATAATACAGAAAACCTAATCATGCTATAACAATATTGAAATAAAAAAAAAAGAAAAAGAAAAAAAAATAAACAAAAAGAAAATTCATGTACGCATTTAATATAACTATAAACACAAATTTACCCAGAAGATAAAAGTAACAAACAAAAACATAATGCCAAACTTATATACCCAGGCATAATACGTAAACGATTTAAACAGGGCACATAGTCTAACAATCTGACATTCTGCCTAATGTTTATTTTGTCAATGGAATTTTATAGAGGAGACCTCAGACTACCAAAATCTGCCAGTTGACTTTTTTGGAAATGCCTGTATGTCACGTGAGTGCTGACGTCATAGATCATAGTCAGTAAAATAATGTAAATATATAAAATAAACCCTATGGTTCACAAAACCTTCGTCGCTATCACTATCGCTGGTGTCGTTGTCAAAATACGCCATATGGAAACTGATCTCTTCTCCTGTGAATTCGTCGTTTATTCAATACATCTTGTGTCACTTTCACAACGGGATCTTTTATTTGAAATTCGAATGTTCATAAAAGTGTTTTGCTTATCGTAGTCAGTTCATGATTTTACCAACTTGAAATATTTACTCGAAGTATTGAGATACTTTTAAATTGTTATTGCGTCATAAGTTGAGGTCATTAAAATCGTGCCTGTTTAACACTGGAGGCTGGTATCTTAATTTGGTTGAGAGATTGAGAGACATTGCCTCGCTATGATTTTATTCTCAACAAGCAGGAGTTTTATGATGCAGTCTTCATACGGTATGCTTGAACAATGAAACCGTTACCAGCGAAATGTGCATGTAAAGCTAGTTTCTCCATTGAACATGAACTTTCGTGTCCCCTAGGAGGTTTCGTGATTCAACGTCACAATAACATTCGTGATGTAACGGCGAGTTTTTGAATGACACGATGTGAAAATTGAGCCGGGTCTGATTGTTGCAGCTAGAGAATCACAAGATCTACCAAAATCTTCTATAACGACATGTGAAGCAAGAGCTGACATCACCACAAATAGATTTTGGCAAAAGTACCAAAGAGCATTTTTTGATGTGAAGGCTTCCAACCTTAGCGCTCCGAGTTACAAAACCAAATCTGTGAGTGCAACTCTATCTGATATGGAAAAACAGAAGAAAAGATCGTATAACGCTAGAATACAAGAGGTAGAAAAAGGCTCGTTTATGCCGTTGATTTTCGGTGTGATAGGTGGGATTGCAAAAGTAAAACGCAAAGTAAAACGCAATAGTCATGTAATAACGTGCTTACGTAGAAAACTATCGTTTGTCTTGATTAGATCAATTGTGACGTGTTTACGTGGTGAAAGGGCAAGTCGTTTTTTTTCAAGCAGACGGTTGTGCGTAGAAGACGCAAAAGTTAAGGGATATTTCACATCATTTTAAGTAACTTTTCACCCTGCATTCAACTTTTGTTTTCTTTTCTCAATTATCCTATAGATTGTAGCTCGTGGGGAGCACACGAGGATCAAATACCAGCCGATAAACGTATGACTGTGAACAAAATATTGAAATAAATATTGAATGTAACTGTTATTTAATACAGAAGATAAATATTTTGATAAGAGTTACAGAAGAATCCGATGGAATCGTTGATGAGAAGTTTTGATAGAACGGGAAGCGATTTATCATAAGCACAGAGAAGGTGCCATTATTAATTCAACGTGACATAATTGAACTAATTTCAGATACGTAAGATTAGATCAAAATGGACAAGTCAATGATAGGGTGGACTGGAACCTAATCTTTGTTTTTGTAATCGCTTTTTGTTGGGAAAAAATCTCGTTTAGTTTCGGATGGTTTGTCATGGGTATTAATTTTGCTTTTTTCCGGAACGAAAATGTGCGCTCGATAAAATCATAGAAATACGAAAAGAGATAGAATAACATCAAACTTTAGCTCACCTTAGCTCTATTCAAATTTCTATTCAATTTTCAAACAATGAGAATCCATGCGTGTTGCCTCGCCTCATTCTCTTTTATGCAATGTTTATTATTTTTTAACTACTCGGTAAAATTTGAAGTAAAAACCGAAAATTTTAAATCAAAAACGAGTATACTTAATAAGTTCATTCGTAAAAACAAACATGCTATCCTTATTAGGGCTTCTAAAAGCTACTTTTTTCAGAAAATCGGAATTGAATTCGTTTTTTCGTTTTTATGTTATAATGAAAAACATATTTTCGATTTTTCATTTCACATACTTGGACGTTTGTTTCATTATCTTACGAACTAAAAGCGTTTTCAAGTTGTTTTCACTAGTACGACCTCCTGAGGAATATAGAATGTTGTGGTGTAAGTATCGGGACCGAAACTAATTGGCGTCCTCTTAATTATGGTCATAAACATTGTTTACACTTTCTTAATTGTCGGCGAATAATTATCACGCCGAAAAAATAAATCTACCAATCAAAATCTCTGCTATTGAACAATAGCGCACGTGCACAGCTGTATTATTTTAAGTTTGTAAAAATAATCTCCTATTCTGCAAAGGTTGAGTGAGAAGAAAGTTATGTTTCTGCCAAACCAGATTATAAAGATCATACTTTGATCATTCATACTTTTACGGAAACCTTCCAGAAAAAGAAGTTGAAGTATTTTTCTCCAATTTTAGGCAGTCAGAATATACATTTTATACATAAATATATTTTTAATGCCATTTATATATGTCAAGGCAACTCTTTCAAGAATCTTTTGATATTTACGACAAAGCAGTGAAGTGGTGATATCATTCAATGCAGTGATGATCTCTGTTTCATCAGAAAGCTGGCAGCTTGTCCGGAGAACATTGTTCATAGTAAAAACAATTTATAACAACTTGTAAAATTGTTCATGTTCGTTCAAACAGAAATATCATAAGGAATTTCCACTTCAAAACATACATGTCCATTACGAGAATCAAGTGTACTTTCGTCAATGTTATTTTGTCTTCATTTGTATCAATATCAATCTCAAAATCTTTAATATGATTTTACCAGAGATAGGTAAAAATTTCTGATTTTACATATTTGCTTAGCTGATCACGAGAAAGCAATGAATACGAATATTATTCTCGTCAAATCATAAAACGCCAACTTATTTTTCGTTTTGCTATCATCTGAATAATTCTAATAATTTTGATAATTATGCAGAATTGATAAAAAGACATTACTTGAAGTCCCACATTTTGAAAAATTAACAATAGATCTCGAGATCTGAATTACGACTTTTATTACGGGGAACAATAGACTTCCATATATAGCGCGAAATTTTAAATTTTTAAAATTCAACTTTGTATACGGCCACCAGTAATTACAACACGGATGGTACAAAGGAAATTTCATCGATGTTATTCTATCTCTTTTCGTATTTCTATGATAAAATAAACATTTTCATATCCGAGACATCTCGACAAAACCAAAAACTTAGGTTGAGGCAAAAAGTTTAAAGTAATTTAACGGTTCTGTAGATATGAGACAGGAAGAAGGTGCTTTTAAATGTTATTTTCTCTCCTTTTTCACTTCTCGAAGCTTAGGAATGCAGAATTTCCTCATTCATCGCTTCATGATTATTTAGATTTTTTAGGGCATTCTTGGGGGTTTAGGGCATAGCACTGATAAAAATGCTGTCAAAAATTGGATTGTCACTACGCACATACAAGCCAAAATTAAAGAACGTTTCAACCAAGAGATCAACTTATCTACTAGCTCCGTTCAAGAAACGGACTCAAACTATGTTCAAGCCCTTGTTCGGATGTTAAGCAAATATGGAATGGATTACGCGCTTAATCAACGCAAACTTGCATATTTTCAAATCCATCAAAAAGAACGACTTGAATACTGGTTTGAAGAAAGTCAAGCAACCAAACAAAGTCGTGACTGCTTTGAAAGAGGATGAAAAGGCGTTTGGTGAACTTTAAGGAACTGACGTGGATTTACTGGATTCATTTGCTTACCCGCTAACAACCTATCCATTGAACATATCTACACCTGCTGGCAAGCTCACACAAGGACAAAAAATGTCAATTTAGAAATTTTTGTATAAAAAACAAAAAGAGGGAATATCGAGAATTTTGATGTTCCAATTTTTATTATTATTTTGATGTTTGATTCTTTTATGTCTCCAGGGGAAATCTAATTGACTAATCCTTTCTCTCGGTTCAACTCACATTGACTAAAACTGTTAAAAAAATTTTACCAGTTATATTCAACACTCTACAACATGGGCACACTTATCATTGCCAATTCTTCATTTTATTTTTCGTGAACTGCACACATGCTGAACATGGGTGGCAAGCGATGCCGCCTTGGCGGCTAGTCTTAGTATACTAATTCGCTTGGTGCATACCACTTTTAATTTAGAGAGTGTTGTGTTTTTTTAAAATTTACGGTCAAAATCTTCTTAATCGTGGTCATTTTTTCGTTAGACCATTGATAATTGACGATTAGTATAATAGCACGCGGCGTGACGTCATTTTTTTATGATCACGGGAATCATTGCATTGCATCCCCAATCGAACGCGACGTTTTTTGGAAATATCTCGAGAACCAATAGGGATAACTGACCTTTTTTGGGGTCCGCGATACGGGTTAAGGGGTGACGCAACATTTGGGCCTAAATTTTATTTGGTACTGCGACTAAGACGTCATCAAAATCTTTGATCGGCGATGGCTCTGCAACGGTTGGTCGTAGCGAAAGGATCCCATACATTTTTTGGATCGGTTTTTCAGCTCTACAGCATCAGTACACTTGTCAGTCCCGATTCCGTGATTGAAAATTTGTAAGGACCTATAAAACCTCAGAACTAAATTTTCAGGCATATCTTTTTATACAATTTTTCTTCCATTTTAAAAGACCTATCGATTGATATATAACAATATGACTTTTGAGAAGATAGAATTTTTACTGACCATGATTTATGATGTCATCAATCACGTGAGATACAGGCATTTCCAAAAAAGTCAGCTGGCAGATTTTGGTAGTCTGAGGTCTCCTCTATAAAATTCCATTGACAAACATGATGAACATGACAAACATTAGGCAGAATGACAGATTGTTAGGCTATGTTTCCTGTCTAATTACCATAACGCAAAATAATGCCTAAACATGACAAAACATAAACTGAAAAAAATCTATCCAATAATGCTTCTTTTTTGTAGCGTAGCACAGTTTTATTGTACAGCAATTATTAATTAACTTCTTAAATACATAATCCATATTCTTCTCTTAACAACTCTCTCAACATCATAAGTTAACCATGTGCTTCATTTCTTTAATAGTCTATATACACTTTTTCTTTTCTGACCTTAAAGAAAAGATTTCAGTGAAGAACAGAATAATCACTCTGTAACCATATTGAAGCAAACAAAAACAAAAGACAAAAAGTTGGCTAGAACACAAAGCACCGAACATCTTAGATTGTACCGGAAAATTTAACAAAAGGCAGACATGGTTGAGATGAGGTGAGACAACATCAGACATTCCCCATTTCCACAGCCATTAGAAATAAAAACATTCATAACTGTGGCACCATTTTCAGTTGATTGTAAATAAATAAATCACATAAACCAAGTTTTTACTGTGCTCTCCCTCTTCGTTTTCATCCAGCCCTACATCCTAAATAATTGAATTATAGCCATATTTGATAACTAAAACGAAGTAAGTACACGTTGAAACATTTGCTAAATCACTCTTCTTTGCTAACTAATAACGCGCGTTACCAAAACAAATTCCTTCACTCTTGGTTGCGCTCCTCCTCTGGTCTTCGTTTTCATCCAGCATATACATATTAAAAATAGATAGAATTACTTTGACTCGTATATCTTTTCCAAACTAAATTAATTAACCTTTCAAAATTAAATTATGGCATTAATAAATGTCCATTCAACACATATTACTTTTGTAATTGTCAACTATCGACACTTAGTAACCATCGTTTCATCATTTATTACTTTCATAACATCCATTCACGTCATGTCGTCGATAACCGTAAACTTTGCACAAATTATTTAAAGATGTTATATGAGAAGTGATTAACTAGTCAGCGGCTTTAGCCAGCTGACTATTGGAATAGGGCTTCGTAGTCGTCTTGTAGTCGTCGTCTGTGATTGTTCGCTATTTTCGGATTTCGAATTCTTTTCCGATTTTGGAATGTTTGTTTATTTAGAATAGAACAAACCTGGAGCTCTGGTATAGGCAATGGTGTAAAAAGGTGCAAGTTTGAAAATATTTTTTGATCAAAATATTCATAATTTTTTAAATACTTTTAAAATATTTGGGATGTTCTACATAAAAGCTTTCAAATTTACAACTAAAAGTTTTTTAAATGAGTCCTTAAAGGGGGGATTCTCGTAAAGATTCTTGAAAAATTCTTCTCTTAAGCAGGAGTTCTAATAAATTTTTCGCTTTCAATTTTTCTTTAATGCCTTCAAATTTACTTTTAGTATTACAACTTTATATTTAATTTTTATATTTCTGCTGGTTTTTGGCGCACTAATTCGGTCTTTCTAATACCGTAGACATAACCTTTTCGATTTTGGCCAACTGTTTGTCCTTCAATTTGTTTTCGATTTTGAAGATGGAGGATTTGCTTCAGAATATGCAGAATCTACTTCATTCATAGCCTCATATTCTTCTTCCAAGTTGCTACGTATTCACCTTGGAACAAGATTATCATTCAAAACGTTTAGTGAGCTGTAAAATTTCCAACGAGAAACGAAACGTTCATCGATACTTGCGCCACTTTTTTTTTAGAGTTTTTCAGGCTTCTGAAACTACTATTCCCCACTTATTAGCGGGATTCGGAAAAATCATGTTTCGTTTACACAAAACTATTTTTCTATAGATTTGTAGGGAATTGTATACAACTTAGTAGAGTTGTTCGTGAATTTTTCTCTACAAAGTCATTAGAAACTTCACATCAACACTTGAAATAAGCGTGCAAAGTAATGATGTTTCTTTTGATACAACAAAAGGCTTTAAATCTCTGAAGTACCGTTTTAGTAGAACAGTTTTAAAAAAATTCTCACAAGTCATTTATTTTTTTCGTGTAGCAGACTCGTCGAGTTTACGAATCTCCCTAATCTTCAAGTTTTATTCGAACTCGGTCTAATGCCTTCGCTCTTTCATCTTTGCTGGAATATAAGAGGCACTTCACGTTGAATTATACTTCCTCGCTCTCTCACTCGTCGATCAAACTTGTCACCTCCTCATCAGTCCATATTCTTTAAACTTTATTTTTCGCTGGTTCACTCGTTTCAAATCTAAATTGAATATCATGATAAAATTTTCGCTAAATTCTGTAAACAACAAACGACTAGACATGATTACATTTTAGATATTAGTAAATAAAAAAGTTAACATATTACCAGCAGACATTTCAACGTTGTATCAACGTTGCGTTGAAGTTGATGTCCAACGTTGAACAAACGAACTGCTAGCCCAGTAGATGATTCGTAATTTGATGTTGTTATTGACACAGATTTTCCTCTTTAACAAAGTGGATAGCGGCTAACCCAAGGAACTAACCGACACAAAAAAAACAATCTTATTATCACGCTGAAATGCTTTTGTCTTATTATAACAACATATTCACAATAATACTTATTCCACATCATACAATAACTACTAAAATAAATAGATAAAAAAATTAATCATCTTGTAAGTCGTCGTCGTCGATGTCATTTCCCGTGTCGTACCTTCATCATTTGCAGCCTTATCTGAGATGGATTCCCGTGTCTTTCGGCCTCCACCGTCCATGCGGTCTGGTGAATATTTCAGCTGGTCCATAATCACAAGACGAACCTTTTCTTTGGTAACTTTCTTGAAAGTATCCATTACAGCGGCTAAAATAAAAGTACTTTTCAGTGATGCAGTCCAATTCATAATACAGTCATTCAAATCGATAATTTTTTACCTTCTCTTATACCTTAAATCATTGAAAGTAATGAATCTCACTTGTAATCGCATCATATAAATTAGTTTCTTCAAAAGATTTTTTTTTGACCGCCTTACGTTTTTTCCCACTTTTTTTTAAATTGTTCGACAGGATCCCTGTGGAACAATTTAGAAAAAATAATTATAGTAGTCGGTTTCTACTTGTGGTTGCTTTCGAACTAACTTCTGCATTGTTAATCTCCTATTGAATATGAAAACCAGCTAAGTAAGTTTAAGTTTTTTATGTGGAATTCTGTGATCGAAGTATTTCTAGCAGAAATTGTTCTCCTCTAAAATTTTCGATCGAAACATTTCAATTAAAAGTGGCCGTGGAAGTAGCGCTGTAGTTGTCGTGTTCTGCAAAAAAAAAAAACTACTGAGTTGTATAATAGGAAATATATGTCGCATTTGGGTCTCAAAAGTTGTAAGGAAAATCTTATAATTTGAACATGAACATCTTTAATCATAATAAGTACAAAAAAGTTATTTTGTGGTATTAAACTCCAATTCTCTCCTGCTTAAGGACAAAATCTATCTGAGTATCAGGTTGATGATAGTTATACCATTGTAATATTTATATATAGTTATATATTTTTCTTATGGTTATCAATGTACACACAATAATAAAATCTCACAACTTTATAGGGAAATAGTTGCATATTTTTGTGAATCTTGTTAAACGTTTGATCTAAAATATACAGAGTGATGCTTTCACGACAACTAAAACACAAAAATTACTGTGGTGGAATTTTCTTTTTGTAAAAATTTCTCTACTTCAGGTCTATTCTTCTCAAACTTACAGTAATTTCAAGGTATATTTCCAGTTTTTTTGATGAAACAACCGTTACCGCAACGTTGTTATAACGTTATCCAACGTTGCAACTTCCAACCAACGTTGATACAACGTTGAAATGCCTGCTGGGTAATTAATTGGGATTCATCGATATGGAAAACATATATTTATACTTTATAATGAAACACAGCAACCTGCTAAACACTGCCAACGATAGTTCTCCTAGCATATTCAATATCAATTCTTAATTTGAAACAAAACTTACAAAAGATATACCAAACATTCATGAGCCTTGTCGCTTGGTGAATCTTTCCTGCAGTGCGTGTGAAATGTTTTTCTCGTTCAATTCAATTCAATTCAATTTCACTGGATTATTTCATAATTTGGCGGGAAAACAACCAAAAAAACCGCGCGCATATCGAAAGTACTTCAACAACCGAAAACAAAATGTAAAGCTATAGAAAGTTAAGGGAAAGATGTACAAGCGAAAAATATGTCCTTTGTAGAAATATAGACAATAAAAATATGCGATAAAAACAGGAAATGGTTTTTTCTAAAAAAGATCACCTTGCCTTGCCCACTTCCACTCATCTTATAGACACGAAATCTCTACCCTCTCGAAAGTCTTTCGGGGAGTAAAAAAACACAAGTCTTCGGCAATGACTAAAACGAAGGTTGATCTAACGTTGTTTGATCAACATCAGAAAACCGACGTTACTTCAACGTTACGCTAATGTCATTTATCCAACATTGGAATTCCAACGTTACTTCAACGTTGTTGTAACGTTATCCAACGTTGCAACTTCCAACCAACGTTGATACAACGTTGAAATTCCTGCTGGGATCTGCCATCTTCTTTTTGCAACTGTTTGACAGTTTAAAATATGCGCACACAGCATAGAACCTTTTTGCCAACCGATTTCATTTCTGGTTTGAGGAAGTTGTAGAAAAATTTGCAGTTTCTACCTAATCTTGTTATCTAAAGGAAAATTGTGAGATCATATTTAAGGGAATGAAGCTGTACCGAATTAACTTTCCATATGAAGAGAGGCATCATGTAATATAAAGTTTATTGCTGAACACAACTAATCAAATGTATCAAATTTTCAGAAAGTCCTCATCCCAATACAGTTATTACCGAGTTTATGAAAGGACCACGAGAACGGCCACGGCAACGTCAGGGAATCCCACTTTGATTACTACGCATGCGCAAGTATATATCAAACCTTCTGGCATAGCGGACCTGACGTGAAAACAAAGATTTTCACGTTTTCACAAAACGAACAAAATGGCAGAAAGCAACACCACAAAAACGTGTCTAAACTTGCTGTCAGAATAAACTAAATTGTACGTTTAGGAAATGTTTGAAATTAAAATAAATGTTTTCCTTGTCTTGGCTTCTTTTTTAAACTCGTCCATCTACTCAACATGCTCTTCGTGATTTTTCTTCTCTTTTCTCACACTACACACAGAAGAAAAAATCAGAATGAACTCTGATTTGTTTGTTTTGAATACTAGTTCCTATAACCTTTTTTTTTAGACGTAACGTGATGAACTGGTCAGAGTACAACAACATTTTGTTGGCAAGAGAAGTTCTTACTTTGCATCCATGGACAGAAAGAAGTGGGAGTGCAGAGAGAGGGCAGATATGAGATCAAATTGCTGCCACACTGAATAGTGTTAGCGAACCAGTTTAGGATCTTTGCGGGATCGAATTGTGCTTTTCTTATGAAGAAATTTAAAAAGAAACTTGAAATTAGACAGGCAGAATTACGATTACAAGAGAAAAACCAAGAAAAAATGATGAAACAAAATGTTGGATTGATGCAATTGATTCAGCATTTAGCTGCAAAAAATAATAATACTTAAGTTTCGTAAATCCTCTAATAAACGCCCGTGCATTTATTTAATTTTCAAGATATTTAGGGGGCGTTTATTAGAGGGAGGCGTTTAAAGGGAAATTAAGCCTTAAAAATTCTTTTCTGATTTTGAATGAAATACTTCATTCATCCTAGAGGAACACTTTGTTATGTATAAAAAGTATTCCAAATGAAAAAAACTGCTAAAAAAACAACTTAGTTAAATCGCCATTACAGCTTTCGTTGTAAATATCATGACGTCACAGGGCGAATTTCATTTGCAGAAGCATCAGACGTAGGCAGCACATGATGTGTTTTTTACGCTTACGTTCTAAAAATACGAGAAATGGTAGAAAAACAATAAAGACAACACGAAGATATTTATCGTTCATCAACATAACAATCTTAAACATCAAGAAACAGCAAAATGTAAAATAAGTTTATCGTTAGCGTTTCAAAAAAAACAAAAACAGTCATATTTTTTTCTAAAATATACACATTTGTTCAAAAACCCACTTACGCACGTATACCTGCTATAAATGTAAAACAAAATACTTTTTAATAAAGGTTTTATATCACAAAGAACACAAGAACTTTCATCAACAAAAACAAAATATTGTAGTTTATGTAATCCCTACAAAAACAGCGATCGCGTCAAAATTTCCATCGCAGAGCACTGCAATGGCGTCCGTTGTTCAGCTTTTTTCACATGCACGTAAAATTTTACGTAAGCTCTTACAACTAGGACAAGGTTCATTCCTTCTCTTCTTAAGGAAAAGTTTTCGTTAGGGACGTTCATAAGCCCTTACGACGATTTCCTTAAAAACAAAAAATTTTGTTTTTAAGAAAATCGTCGTAAGCCTCCGTAAGCCTGAAGAAGAAAAAAACGTTCGAAAAATTAGATCGAGCGTTCGAAATGACGTCTTTTGTTCGAAATTACATCATTTTTTGCTAATGATCTATTTCCAAACGTTCCAAATGTACATTGTATTTTTTATTGCAACAAATGTTTAGTGCGTGTGACATTTTTATTCGTAAGAACTTAAGGTATTACGACAAAAACTACGCACATGTGAAAAACGCTTTAGATACTAAATGACGAAAAACTGAGTATAATTATCATTTAAGATAATTTTAAATGATCACAGAAGATTAATGAGACCTTTCTGCAACTAATATAAAAAGTTTTTGATAAAGGCTTAATTTCCCTTTAAAAGAGAGAGCCGTTTATTTCAAAATGAAGGAATTCTCTTTTCTTTCATCCCTTAATAATAATCTAATCAACAGATACAAATTCGTCATCCTCTTCATCTTCATCAAGAAAGTTGAATCCAACATTTGCTTCCTCAATATCCGATTCTGCTGGATCAGTATTAAAGGGGTCCTTTTCAAGCTCCTTATCATGGAGCAAGGCTGTCTGGTCTTTCAACAGCGCAGCACCGGCGGAACACGGTCCCTTTTCTTTAAAACAATGGGTTTTGTCGTCTGATCTTCCATCCGATTTAAGATTGACTGCGCATCATTGAAACGAATGACGATCAAATCTTTCTTGAGCATTTGCCACGCTCATAAAATCCATTTGATAACGAGATGTCGTGGAGCTGGCTTCATGTTTCCTGCTTCTGTATACTGGTGAACGCCGTTTGCTAACCACTCGTCATACATCTTTGCGATGTATTCTTTGAATGGTTTGTTCCAGTATATGTTTGTTCCAGTATACGTCAGGGGCCTGTAGTATATATTTTGTACAGCCGCCTGGTACCAATGCGCTTTCAACTTTCATACCTTTCAATGTGCATTTGACTTCTTCAGTTAGGTGAGCTTCAAATGTATCACATACAAGAAGTCTTTTACAGAAGAAGAATGACTCAACAACCTCTTTGCACCACTGTTTCGTAAATTGTTGCCGATGATGCCACAACACATTTTGATCCGAATTCCTTATTCAATGCATCAGATTCTCGTTTTGCTCTCGTAAAAATGATGAATGGCTTTATCTTGGAGCCGTCTGGCTTCAGGCAGAAACTTTCGCGAACCTTCTCATGACCAGTGGTTTTGAGCATAACTTCCTTTTGGCCGGTTTTGTTTACGGTGGTGCTGCTTACCATGTCCGCCCAAACTGGTGTTTCATCCATTGCGATGATATTTGATGGGTTGAAATCATCTTTGAATTTCAGTCGACGCATATGAATGACAAATGCCACTAACTTATTGATCAGCTGTGATGGGTCTTTTGAGCGGTCGTTGTTCTCCGTCTGATAATAAAAAAAGAAAAAAGAAACATTATTTTACTGTTTTAGCACACTTTGACTTGTGACAGATCTAAACTAGCGCTTTGAGTTAAACAAAGGATTTACACAAGAATATTCGCAGTCAGGTAGTTTATATAGGGCAACAACAGCCAAAACAAAGGAATAGATTGTAAGAAAGACTTATACCTGCACGAAAGATGATTTCTTTGCATAAATTTCTGCAACCACCCACGGCTTGCAACAAAGGAATCCTTTAGTAGTTCATTTTCTCCATACATCTCGATGAATCTGGATTTCGCCTTGAACATGATAAACTTACGAGAAACACGTAGCAAATTACTTCGCTTTTCGAAAATCCATTTTAATAACTCTTCTTCCAGCTGTTTTCTACCGCCACCATCCAGTCTTCGGTGTTTATCTTTCGTAGCAACAATCTTGTTCTTATTTTGACGCCATCCTCGCACTCTGTTCACATCAATTCTAAATTTTGCTGCTACATCCCTATTTGAGTTTCTTCTGCAAACTTGATGACTTGTTTTTTAAAATCCATTGAATAGGATATTCGCTTTTCACTTCTGTGTGAGGTTGTTTGGCGTGAAGAGGATTCAAGCTCGTCCATCCTTCTCATTCGTAAAATACAAAAGAACGCACGATGAATAAAAACAAAATTCGAATGTTTTGTCAGATGATTCGAACCTTTTGGTAATAATTCGAACGTTTTGGCAAAGATTCGAATGTTTTTGTGGATTCGAATTTTCGCTCGGATTCCATTGCGTCGATAGCTTTAAGTGTTGTACAGACAAAAATAAAATTATGGCTAGAATTGAGAGTTATGGTACTTATCAGCTTCTTCACAGGATAACATTTAGGAGCATCATACCGGGATCTCGTGTGTATAAAACGATATGGACTCCTGTTGTGAATGAAAAACTGTTTGTCAAACCGGACAAGAGAGAGGAGGCTTTGGAATACGATAAATTTTCTATCAGAATTTTCAAGGAAAAGGAAGGCGGCTCACATTGGATATTGTAAGTTTTGTTAGGTAATTTCTCCATTTAGGTCCCTTTGCATTTGAAAAAGCAAGCCTTGAATTTAAAAACGTAACGTTGAGAACCTTGAATAACCTTGAAAAGTCAATCAATAACCTTGAAATTTGGGGAATTTTTCTCATATGTGATTTCTTTTCTGTAAATTGTTTTCAGTTATATACTCCTTTTAGCTACAGTAAGTATAAAAGTTATTGTCATTTTAACAATATTTATAATAATTTAAACATGGGTAAACTTACAATTAAATGTTTCTTCTGATTATCAATGCATTGTCCTAATAAGTTTAAC
This sequence comes from Turritopsis dohrnii, assembly GCA_027922465.2. Classification (NCBI taxonomy): domain Eukaryota; kingdom Metazoa; phylum Cnidaria; class Hydrozoa; order Anthoathecata; family Oceaniidae; genus Turritopsis; species Turritopsis dohrnii. The sequence continues at coordinate 186,319 of BQMF02000511.1, forward strand.
ATTTTCCGAAAATTCTGATAGAAACTACTTTTTCAGTAGTGTTTCCAAATGTATATTAGGGTCTACTACACCGTTTATGTGAAAAGTACTTCTGGTTTTGTAAAGTTTTACATAGACTATTCGCTAGTATATATTTGATCTATATATTAATAGCCGATTCTCTGTCTGTCTGTTTGTCTGTCACGCAAAATGGTAGATTGAGTTGTGAGCGAAATTGTTTTTTTTTTGTGTGCGACCTCAGTGCGAAACAAATACATTGCAACCCGTGACATCGAACGTGGCTTTTTATGGCTGGTGAACCAATAGGGATAACGTTTTTTTTATAATAATTATTATTAATTTTATATTCCAAGGACTACTATTGACTTGGCTTTGAAAATAGTACATCAACTAGATACAAAGAAACCAACTGATTAAACATTTTGAACAACAAGCAGTGGTGGCATAATATGGTAGCGTGTTCGGTTTGCCGGTGTTGTATCCTAACGCTTGTCTGACTGTCTGAGATGGGTGAACCTTTTTTTCGAGCAATGATAATGTTTAAAAACCGAAGCTTTCCTTGCCCGGCTCAGACAGGTAAAAAAAAGTGTGTCATGAAACAAAATATTTTTTTGCTTTTGTCTTAATAGTTTAATTTTTTTAATTCTTATGCGCTTCTGATCGAACATGTTTTTTATTCACTTCATTCATTTAGCACGTGCATTTTTTTCTCCTCCCCTGTGATCTTTTTAAGAGAAACCATTTTTTCACCATTTTTTCACTGTGGTGTTATTTCGTAATGAGTGTGTCGTACTTTATCGTATGAAATGCCTTTGAAAAATCTGCAAATACTGCTAACATGACTTCATTTTTGTTTAAAAATCTTATGATATCGTTTTTTATTTTAAGGAGAAGAGTAGTTATTGAATGGTTCTTTCTTTGTTTCATGTATTTTTGGATAACCTAGGTAAAACAGTGATAGGTCTTAAATCGTCATTGCTGGTTGTTACATCGACTTTTGGAATGGGTGTAATCCTCCATAATTTCCAACACTTTGGAAAATAACGATTTTCGATACAACTGTTTATCACATGTGTCAATGGTTTATCGCGTTCGATTTTAAGATGTTGTATGTCTAATTCTCTCATCCAGGGTGCAGGAACCTGTATAATTTTTATAGGTTTCAAAAGCACATGTCGATCTGAAACCAACAAAAACTACACAGGCTCCTGAAATATGTTGTTTTTTTGTTAGTAAAGGTTATTACTCCTTATTACTTCATTTTGTCTCGTTTATTAGCTACCATCCTGTCTTTAAGGCATAAAGGCATTAAGGCTTAAAAGATCTATATCATAAAGGCAGTTATTTGTTGGAATTCATTTTTGTTCGAATTTTTTTATTTGAAATTATATTTAAAAACATATTGACATATTGATGTGCCCAATACCACTATCATGTATTATCTTCTTATTCTTCTGAAGCAAAAAAGCAAAAACATGAATATCTTAAGTGACGGAATTAGCGCCCCTTGCCCGAATAAGCGCCCCTGCCCGAAAAAGCACGTGAGAGTATTTTTTCCCCCCTGCCTGAATAACTGTCCGCTCCTGGAACAAAAGCGGGCGTTTATTCAGTCGTGCAGTCATCGGTAAAGGCGTTTATTTGAAACTAGCGAAAAATAATGAATATAGTTCTTAAGTTATTTTTTAAATATATTCATTGCATCAAGGCAAATAAATTCTGTAAAGCTGGAAAGAAATTTTAAGAAGCCAACTTTCAATCTTGACAGAAAAAGATATTGATCCATTTCAGATTGATGAAATCGACATTGCGACAGCGGCGCTTGATTTCTTTGTTGTCGATTCTGACCATGAAGAAGACGTAAATACTGCCATTTAGTTTACTTGGACATTATTTCGGACATTATTTTAAGAAAGAACAAAAAGCCGCTTGACTTGAAGACTTCAGGATGTAACACAAAAATACATATCTAGTTTCAAAAATACAGCATTGCAGAATTGCCAAATTATAACCAAATCTAACAAAATGACTGGCAAATTCAAAATCTACATCTTCCATTTGTGCCTTGTACAAATTTTTACGAATATTGCAGAACTTTCGAAATTTAGTGAAATTTTAGTGAAATCTGACAAAATGACTCCCAAATTTGAAATCAGCACCTTTCAAATGTAATCCATGCAAAATTTTCTGAAATTTTGTCCAAATATGGCCCAAATTGTGTAATTTTAGTCAAATCTGTCGGAGGAGGAGCAGTAGGAGGAAAAGGAGAAACCGCAGGTACTTTACTCCACCACGGTTGTCCTAAAGTTAACTAAGAATTTTGTTTATATGGACAGGAGGGCTGACCCGCTTGCCGAAATCTCGGCTATTTTACCCGAGAATTCGGCAAGCGGGCTGAAAAAAATCCCATATAAACAGTCACAGGCGAGCCAACACGGCAAACGGACTAGCCCCGTTACCAATACACAGATTTTCATTGGCTAACCTTTCTTTCTGACGCTTAAATTTTTCCCGCTTGATTTGCATGAAAAAGAGGTCAGCCCGTTTGCAAGGCCAGCCCGCTTCTAATAAACAGAAAAACAGAAAAACAGAAAAACTTTGCAGCCTGGCTAAAGGGCTAGCCCCTTTAGAAGCTATGGTGCTAAAGTCATCAAATAAACCATTACTGCTGTTATAAACCTAGTCAAATTTTTGTTTCCTAAAGCTCCGTTTCTCCTGATTAAATTTCTGCAGGTTGATTATTCGTGAGGTCTTTTGTTCAGCTCAAAAACGTTCTGTCAAAATAGCGATATCGTTTTCATTAATCATGATAACCCAAACCAAATAACAATATCTGTATAGATTATGATACGATTCAACTAGTCGAGGTATGAGGGACTTTCTCAGAAAATCTTCACCTCGCTTGTAGATATGAAAAGGTTTGCGTGAGCAAAGGGCTACTATGTTCTCAAGCGAAAGCTAAAATCACTGCGGAAGGCGGCTCGTGTAGAGCTTGAAAATCCGTTAAAAGTGAGTATAGAGCTATGCTAGTGACGAACCGTAGTTATTGCAAAGTCCCAAACTTTTCCCCAAGTTTAGTTCCCCTTGAACAAAAAACAAGAATTCTATTTTGGAAACCAAAGCACAATAAATACGGATTACCACGCAAGGAATTTTTAGCGAATCGCGAAAAAGATTCGAGCAAAATAAATGTTTCCACAAATCAGATCAATTTGCAATGGCGTTAAGTCGTATCTCGAATTTTAAAATTTACTGTAAAGTGTGAGTCAATTTCACCGGAAGAAAGATCGTGTGTCACTCTGAGATATTTAGCTTCTGGCGGTTCTCTACTAGTTATCTTATCAATCAGAATCATATGAATCATATAGCTGAGATTGCAAATGTAATGTGGGATGTTTCCTATGAGCAAAGGTAACTTGAAACTGAAAATGATTGGAGAGAAAAATGCATTTGGGCATTTTCCTCATAGTGCCGGCGCTGTCATTGGTAAGTACATCGTAATGCAAGCGCAATCGTTGTGCGCTCTATGTAATGATTTGAATGTCCTAGTATAATTACTATAAATACTTGATACTTGATACTCTTAAACGTGCACGAAGGTTTTCAATTAATGCTTAGCAATAAATTAAGCAACACTGCTACTAAAAAACGGTCATTTTAAAAGAAATATTCCTATTTATTTATTTCATAATATTTATACAGGGTGAAGGTATCAGTTAAATAAATAAATTTTCTCCCTACGAGACCTACTTACGTCTGAACTTGTTTTTTTTACCAATAAACGTATATTCTTTCGTAATGGTGGACATTGGTGAAGCTGGTAGACAAAGCGATGCTGGTGTTTTCGCTAACAGTAATATCGAATACTCCATTAACAATGATTTGCTTGCGTTACCAGCACCAGAAGAACTTCCCGTACCAGCATGAATTTCCCGTACGTACTTGTAGGGGGTGACGCCTTTTCACTACGACATGTTTAAACAAACCATTTTAAAGCAACACCTAAGAGCAAAAACATCTTATTGCTACGTACATAATTTGACAGTCACGTGTAATCATTGAAAACACTTTTAAAATAAAGGCTTTCAGATTTCAGACCGTACATTTCAACGCCTGATTATGGCTAAACTTTCTACCGCCTAGTCGGATACAAAAGCTTGTGTATGGCTTCATAACTACTTCACGAATGTTTGATGTATTGTCCTTCCAGGCGAAAATGGTATGGAATCTGCGAAAAGAAGATCTACAACAAGAAAACCCAACTGTTACAATTGCACCAGTGCTATCTAGTTTTTGGTAGAGGGCCGTTCTTAGGATGAGATGATTTCGAAACTTTTCTTCAGTTGCTGAATTCAGAACAATCTTAAAAACTTTTTGCTTTATGTTCAGTGAAGTAATGTTATTGTTCAATTTCCAATTGATTGTAATTGTTTATGATGACTGGCAAAGAAAAAAAACTTCTTATTTTCTTGTTCGTCAAATACATCCTGATTATGTGTTAGATCAGATCTGTAACTCCTTACAAGCAGGTCAACTCTATCTCCCTCTCAGGTTCAAACAAGTTTGTTTTTTTCAGTTAACAACAACAGTAACTAGAGAGTCGTTCAACTTTGCTACATAAGACCCTGAAAAGAACTTTTCCGAGCTGTCCATCCATTTAAATAATTTTTAGAGATAATTAACTTTTATATGTAGAGCTGTGGATTGCACTATGCTGATGTCAGTAGAAATGAAACAATTGAGAAATGTCTGGGCAGATGTTTATTATTAACAAGGCGTTCAGACAAAGTGAAAAAATGATTGGTTCTCTCGTGGAGATAATCTCACAAGAAAACTGCTGATACACTTTTATGATAGTTCAATAACTTTAAAGAAACATTCCGTCCGCACTACTGGTATTGTCTACAAAATAAAACTAGATTATCATTTAGGAGATTACATCGATCAAAATAAGACAAATTTTTAATCACTTCTGCTGATAAGTCTCTTCCCTTCAGTCTAGAAATAATCAACTTTTTTGTCAATTATGAGGAATTTTTTTTTCGTTTTTGTGCTTTTATAGGCAGCCTAGAGGTAGTATTTTTCAAAACGCTTCTTGGCACATCGGCCCCATCCATGGTGGGGCCTTTTTTCGAGAATACAGATTTGTGGAGCCCCCACCCCCTATAGCCCTCCCTAACTCAAAATGTCTTCCTACGCCCCTTTAATTACAGTAGCAATAACACACATCAGCTCATAAGAACACAAAGATGAAGAAAATATTAAAAAAACAAAAACAAAAATGATTATACAATACCTATACAATACCTTATTCGTACTCTTATAAATGCTGGAGAATTTCTTGCAGTAGTTGCGCTATTTGTTTTTGTAATTTTGCCATGAAATCGCCCAGATTCAGCCTGCAATCAATAAGCTTTTTCTCATCGTAAAGAGGAAGTGAATTGTATATACTTATATACTGCAGACCACAGAAATAATGGACCCCGAAACAAGAAGACATAATATTTTACTTTTCAATCTATTTCTATTACATCTATATATTAATAGCCGATTCTTTGTCTGCCTGTCTGTCTGTTTGTTTGTTTGTTTGTTTGTATGTTTATTTGTAAGTCACGCAAAATGGTAGATTGAGTTCTGAGCGAAATTATTTCTTTTTTTGTGTGCGACGTGATTTTGAAGCAAATACATTGCAACCCCAATCGAACGTGACTTTTTTTGGCTGATGAACTAATAAGAATAACGTTTTGTTTTTATTATTAGATTTCGCTAAGCGAAAGATATTGGTTTCGGCGGCGTTCTATCTATCTAATCTATGTACGGCGAAAGTTTTTTAGGACCGCACTTACTAACTTAAACTTTTTTTATTTCTATTTCTTATTTCCTCGCTGTTATGGCCATGGTGAGCGACTGTTTTTGATGGTTGAACTTACTAACTTAATGTTCTTTTATTTCTAATTCTTTTTAGATTTCTGCGAAAGCAAGAAAGCTATTACAACCGGCTTTCGTTTTTTTCTTACTGTCCAAACCTAGCGGTTTTTTGAAATTTCGTGCGTGCAGTTACATGAAACCAAAGCACCGTGCATTGCATGTCAGCGAAAGATTTACAAAAGTTTCTTTGATCAATATTAAATGGATTTTAAAGAAGATGTACATATTTTAAGGTGAAAACAGAAAATATATAAAAGAAGCTTACAATTATCTTGGACTGTGATCATTCTTTTTCAACTAAAAAGAAGTTCTCAACGGTTTGTAAACAGAAGAGTCAAAAGAGCTATATATATTTATATCTATACTGACGTGCATGGCTTCCGTGGCACAGTCGGTTAGTACAGCAACTACTAACCCAAGGGTCGGTGGTTCGCCCCGTGTTGATCAAATGTTTAAATGTCATAAAATATTTCGATTTTGGATTTTTGGGAAAGCAAGAAATACATTACAACCGGCTTTTCACCTCCATTTTTTTCTTACTGTTTAAAGCTAGCAGTTTATACATTACAGAGACATATGTAGTTCTGTGGCGCTGTTACTTGGCTGCTAACCGAAAAGTCAGTGGTTCGAGCCCACTTTGATCGTGCAACATTTTTTTTGTCGAATTTCATAATTGTCATGACATTTTTCATTTTTCACGCTTCAACAGATTTTGCAGAAATCTTTCTGCCCATACGGGCATCTTGTTTTCCTTGTTCTCATGGCCATGACATGTTTTCGTATACTTCCTGAGCTATAAAGTGTATTTACCGCTACTCACAAAAAAAGGATCTTTCCCTAAAGGAAAAACAAAAAGAAGGGTTTCAGTTACTTTTTTGATTCGAAGTATTACTGTGAAATGTAAATTAAGTAAAGTTTAGTTACGCTTTTGATGTTGATAATATGCTTCGAAGAAAGATCAACTGCAATAAAGAAGAAGCTTTAGTTTAGTAGAAGCAGTTTCAATTTTTAACTTTACTTCAAACCGTCTAACAAACTATTTGTTTGTTATTTGATTTGTTTATTTCGTTTGAGTATTTTGGATAGACTTTCGTTTTTTAAAATTTTTTCGAAGAAGACGTGTTTTCCTCTATTGGCTCACATTTTTCTTATAGAAATCATTTTTTACAAAAACTTCATGGTTAAAGCTCATACAAGTATATTTCTTTTGTTTCAATTTGTGATGTATTTATTAATAAAGTTTGGTTTACACCATAAAACTTTTTTATTTCTATGTTTACAGTAGTGTTTTTTTTAAATACAAAATGACATCAGTAGTGTAACTTTTCTCAAAACAGGTAGGTTACTCAAAAGTACGAAAACACGTAGGGTTATGGAGACCCAATGAACCCTCGAGTATGTATTTAGAATGGACGTTATTTATAGGGGCGCTATTCTTAAAAACATAAGCGAAATCTTTCGACCCTCCAGTCGTCTTGTTATTGTTAGTTTTATATTCCAAGGACTACGTTGACTACGTTGGCTTTGAAAACAATACATAAACTAAATACAAAGAAACTAACTGATTAAACATTTTGGACAAAAAGCAGCAGTGGCAGAACTTGGCAGCATGCTTGCCAGTGTATCCTAACGTATCCTTGCCTGATTGTCTGAGACGGGTAAACTTTTTTTCGAGCAATCAAAATGTTTAAAAACCGATAGGTAAAAAAAGAGTATCATGAAACAAAATATTTTTTTGCTTTTCCTTTAATTTAATTTTTTTTTTAATTGTTAAGCGCTTCTGATCGAACGTTTTTTTATTCTCTTTATTCATTTAGCACGTGCCTTTTTTCTCTCCTCCGGCGTGACCTTTTTAAGAAGAGAAACGATTTCCCCCTTACGTTTGATAGCACCCATGTTAGAGCGCGTAACTTTTTTAAAACAAAAGCTAATAAAAAGTTGAAGTTTTCTTTCTCTACGTTTTTAGTGTATTGTTGCACTGATAAAAGATTGGTTTTACCAGAGGTTGTGACCTCGAATCTGCTTCTGGTTGAACACCAGTTGTACGAGCCGTTTATAAGGAAATTTGACGTTTATTGATACAGTGATACAGAGCAAGTGGACATGGGCGGCGAGCGACGCCGCCTTGGCGGCTAGTCTATATTAGTACTATTACATTCAGAACCTTTTTTTTCTGGTACAGGTAAAAATAGGTGGGATTCTTTAGATTGTGTTATAAATATAGGAATATTTTTGATATTCTATATATATATAATGAATATGATGATGAGTAAAGGATAAAAAAAGTTATTTTTTCACGTCTTTGTGTCACATAAATTTGTCTCGCAAATTCCGAATTTTTTCGAGGTTCAATTCGCAAAAATTTGTCACGTAATTAATTCTCCTGCAAACAATTTATACGAAAACGGTAACATATTTTACTTGCCTATTTAAATCAGGATGAATATTAATACTAAATTTTCATTATCAGTATGGAAACAATCACCAGCGAAATTACAATCCGTTGTAGTCCAGTCGTCGAAGTCAAAAAAAAACAAAAACCCTTAACCTGAAAAAAATAGTACAAAGCTATAATTTGCACACTAACTCAGTTTTATATGTAGATTTCCAGAAAAATAAGCCCCAATTGCAGCCCTTGTAAAAAATGAGAAATCTATTTCTACCATTTTTCATAATGATGTTTTTAAAAATGTAAAGCTTCCCCATCTTATATAATCGACATTATGCGTACCAATCTTATTTCAGAGAGTGATAGCTATATTTAATTAAATTTTGTGGATGAGGTGACGAAAACTTTGGGCCTAATTTTTTGGGGGGCTGCGTATGTGACGTCATCAAAATGTTTGATGAACGATATCTCAGTAACAGTTGATCGTAGCGAAACGATCACTTACATGTTTTTGATTAGTTTTTCGAGCTCTACAACATAGATAAACTCTCTATTCACGATTCGGTGATTAAATTTTTTGTAACCTATTTTCGACACGGGTTTTGCGTACCCTAGACGTGGTAAAAAATTTTATCTGGTCGTTTTAATACTAGTCGTATTATACTAATCAGCAATCGTGTGCAACACATTTACTTTAGAGAGTGATAGATTTCTTTTAAATTTACCGTCAAAATTCTTTTTTAAATCGTGGTCAAGTAGTGTTCGTTAGACCAGTGACCAGTGACGATTAGTACAAAAGCACATGGCTTGACGTCAGATTTTTACCCTATCCACGGGGGAACCATTGTATTGCATCCCCAATTGAATGTTATAATCGATACAAGAATTAAGGAGTCAAAATCAACAACCAATAAAATCAAACCATAAACCAGTAATAATGGAAGCAAACATTTCAATAAAGGAACCATACATGACCAACTAGCCTAAGAAAAACAGAATAAATTGTTCCAGACTGTCTATTCCATGTATCATCAAAACCTTGAATAAATCGGCAATAACAAGCGCCGGATATACAGAAAGAAATAAACAATTGTACAATGAAGATATGAAGCAACTGTCCAATATACAAATAAAGATACAGTAGCAGATCGAAGCAACACCACACGATGATGCTAAAACTCGACGAAAAAAACAACACAACAGGATCATGACGGAGATACACAACATCAAAAAGTCCGAAGAGAACAGGAAATTGGAAACAATCCTAGAAAACCTTGAACACAACCAAAACGAAAACGAACGCATATATACTGCATTCAAGAGCTTGAACAAACTGAAACCAAGACAACCCCTTTTAATAACATCTGAAAAAGGACTGGCAGCAGATCAGAGCGAGCAAACGAAAATCATTGCAAAATATTACAAACCGATTTTCTGGGAAAACGCGGTACACATGCCAGAACTCACACCAACTCCAACAACAGATCAATTTACAAAGAAAGAAATCAAAGCTGCAGTACGCAAACTTAAGATGAAAAAGTCTCCAAGATGTGATGAAATCCCTGTCGGGTTAATAAAATTGTTTTAGGACATTATCAATATAACCTAAAACCCTTTCCTCTGGTTGAGCAAGAGCTAATGATCGAGTGTAGTCCTCACACAGATTCTCCTTGAATGTATTCCATAACTCAAGGGGATTGGAGGGTTTACTGTCTGAGACAGTCAAAAATTAGTTCTGGTCACCGAAATTTTGGAAAACCACTGTTGACTGGACAGGCAAAAAAAAGTATAAGTATAAATTGTAAATATGGTGTTTGAGTTTTATAATGTTTGTATTTGCAATTTCAGCTCTACTATACTGACCTGCCGCCATGAAATTGATAAATTCAGTCACAATTTTCCCTTCAGGCATAATATTAGAGTTAAAATTATGATCCTGTAATTGAAGTTTCTGAATTTTGTTAAATTGACTAAATTAGAATTAATTGGTGCGTTGTGCAGTTATACATAACTTTTTACACTTTTATTTTTAGTAATCAGCAACTGCTTGGCATTAGAACTTCATTTAACCTCATCTGAGGAACACTTAGTTGGTGGAAACGAAAGTTCACCTGCGTGATTAAAAAAACACGTAATCCTGTAAGAACGTAAAGCTGGAAAGTCAAACTTGTAAAACTCAAATTTGAAGCTTAAATAAAACCGAATAAAGTAACAAATGGTTTTAGTTGCAATGCCCATATGATTTCTGTTGATGCGTATTGTATTTCCGCATGTATAGTTTAAAATGCTGTCACAAAAACTTCCCAAGTATTGAGGAAAAGGGTTGTTGTGGAAGTGCAAGGTTTCCTTTTATAACGTTTAACTTGAGATTTAGTTAAAGCAACTTCCGTTAAAAAAAAATACGCATGTAATACGTTATTCGGCCCATAGAAATTTGCGTTTTTGGTCTCGATGAGACATATGTAGATCGGACATTAAGTTAGAGGTAGTAATCTGTATGCAATATCAGGCTTCTTTGCATAATATTCATTCGAAGACTTACTCCTTTGCGAAAGTACTACAGGGCCCCTTTTTATCACAAGAGGTTTTTAACATATCTGCTTTGGGCGAATGGCTTTTTAAATTCGCATGTTCACCAACCGAATATGGGCTTTCCAGGTAATAATCAAACTATTTTAGGAAGAAAATCATTTCTTTTGTAAAGTGATTATGATCATTAGATTTTTGAGCATACAGTTTGCGCTGACCTTAAGGCCTAGGGCTTCTTGATTTTTATTAAATTAAAAAATATGTTTCTATTTGACCAGAGCTTTCCTTTTTTTAGAGATTCTTTTGCAACCCAAACGAATGGAATCTTTTATATTCTGAAACACACATATTTTGGGTTCGTCTTCACCCAGGAGTATTACTTTTTAAACTATAACAGGGAATACGAGATTCATATCTTTTTAGGAAGTTTTAACTGCTTAAATAAAATATCAACATAACAAAAGAAAGAATGTAAACATTTCTTACCTTACCTGTTGGCGTCTCTTGCCATAAACTACTATGTAATGAATTAATAGCAATTAAGTGGCAAGGTACCAAAAGCATCATGCAGGTTAATGTGCTGGAAAGTATTTGAGGATATTGGGGTATAGACAAATAAAATACTGACCAAAATTGATAAATTAATAAAAATAAAATACTATATACATCCCTTGGAGTTGCTTGGGCACTCCAAATTTAAAAAAAACTATAAATTCTACTTAAAAGTCTTTGGGCTCATCCCATCTTGACTGCAAAATAACTGCCCCATTACATCTAAAAACGACACCATTAAAAAAAAAACAAGATGCCCTACCGGGCAGAAGTATTCCTGCGGATGACTGTAAGACTTTCTGGAGCTATTTCAGAAAGAAATGAGTGTTAGTTCACGCTTTAAAACCATATGCATAATGCGGAATGATGTTTGCAGTATTTTACATTTTACCTTTTAGCTACGATAACTATTAAACTTTGTTGTTTCATATAAAACTTCAGTCTTGCATCAATTTACAGATTTTTTTAAAAAGATTTCCATTGGAAGTTGCACTCCCTAAAGCATCTTCAAGAAGCAATTAACTAATTAAAAGATTATCGCGTTAAGAATAATCTGTGCTTTAAAAGGTGAATGTTTGTTCACGGCTTAAAACAATATGCATAATGTGGTATGATGTTCTTTGTGTTTTACAGTTTATCTTGTAGCTGCGAAAGAAGTAATATTTCTTATTTCATATAAACTGCACTGTTTTGCATCATTTAGAGATTTTTTCAAAAAGTTTTTTATTCATAGTTATATTCCCTAAAGCATCTTCAAAAAGTAATTAAGTAATGAAAACTTTGTCACATTAAGTTTTGAATCCCTTCAAAACCTGAGGCGTAAATAGTAATAACTTCGAATTCATTTAATTACATTCCCGAGAGCATCATAAAAGTTAAGAGACTTTGAAAAATTTTGCCGGAGATCAAGCTTAAAAAGGAACACCGTCAGTTTAAAAATCCATTAGAGAACACTCTTCCGTAGACGTTTCAAAATACTCCTTTTAAAACTATACAGTATGAAAATCTTTATGTCGTTTGTACCTGAACTTCATAATATAAACTTTTACTTGGCCTTGCGAAATAATAAAAATATCTGTGTTTCCATTTTATCGTCAGCTTGATAGTATACAAATTTTAGAATCATACAATATTTTAAATTCGACTAGTCAATTAAAAAAGTGGTCATTTATTGATTAATAAAATGGGTATAAGCTGATGAGGAAGTTGAGCTGTGCTTCAAGATTCCAGAGCTTTATAAAAACAGGATAGCTTACCTAGGAACATGAAATAGAAAATTGTATTATATTTAGAGAAAGACTAATAGAAACCTTACGCATTTTTTTAAATCGATGTAAGCATACTGTTTTTGTAGTCGTTCATATCTGATTTGAAGCATTAAAAACTGCTTATTTATCACGAATAACTACTAAGAGTATTAGTTTCACGTAGATTATCAGTTTGGATCATAAATGTTCTTGATTCTTTTAAGTTTTACAGCCGTATAACCTCTTCTATATCCATATATTCAAATAAGAAATTTTCTCAGATCTACGCGTGCTTCTTCGCTTCCATTTTTAAAACAACTACGGAAAACGTAAGAACGTTGCATAAGACTCACATGAAACAACATTTCTACCTTGGTATCTGCGATTTAGCCATATGTTAATTATTCCTTTCACTAGAGCTTATATTTTACACTTTTAGAGTCTTTTCAAGCAAAGTACTTGTATACAATGAATATAGTGTGAGTTTAGACTGTTAAATCATAAAAAGAATGTAAGTTGGGAACATTAATGATTTGAGTGGCTATTTTGCATCGACAAAAATTGGTCTAGGTTTGGACAGTGAAAAAAAAAACAAGACGCCCTACCGGGCAGAAGTATTCCTGCTGATGACTGTAAAACTTTCTGGAGCCTTTTCAGAAAGAAATGAGTGTTAGTTCACGCTTTAAAACGATATGCATAATGCAGAATGATGTTTGCAGTATTTTACATTTTACCTTTTAGCTACGATAACTATTAAACTTTGTTGTTTCATATAAAACTTCAGTCTTGCATCAATTCAGAGATTTTCTTAAAAAGATTTCCATTCGAAGTTGCACTCCCTAAAGCATCTTCAAGAAGGAATTAACTAATTAAAAGATTATCGCGTTAAGAATAATCTGTGCTTTAAAAGGTGAATGTTTGTTCACGGTTTAAAACAATATGCATGTAGTGGTATGATGTTCTTTGTGTTTTACAGTTTATCTTGTAGCTGTGAAAGAAGTAATATTTGTTATTTCATATAAACTGTACTGTTTTGCATCATTTAGAGATTTTTTCAAAAAGTTTTTTATTCATAGTTATATTCCCTAAAGCATCTTCAAAAAGTAATTAAGTAATGAAACCTTAGTCACATTAAGTTTTGAAGGGAAAATCTGTGGCGTAAATAGTAATAACTTCGAATTCATTTAATTACATTCCCGAGAGCATCATAAAAGTTAAGAGACTTTGAAAAATTTTGCCGGAGATCAAGCTTAAAATGGAACACCGTCAGTTTAAAAATCCATTAGAGAACACTCTTCCGTGGACGTTTCAAAATACTCCTTTTAAAACTATACAGTATGAAAATCTTTATGTTGTTTGTACCTGAACTTCATAATAAAAACTTTTACTTGGCCATGCGAAATAATAAAAATATCTGTGTTTCCTTTTTATCGTCAGCTTGATAGTATACAAATTTTAGAATCATACAATATTTTAAATTCGACTAGTCAATTAAAAAAGTGGTCATCAAATGATAAATAAAATAGGTATTAGCTGATGAGGAAGATGAGCTGTGCTTCAAGATTCCAGAGCTTTAAAAAAACAGGATAGCTTGCCTAGGAACATGAAATAGAAAGTTGTATTATATTTAGAAAAAGCCTGATAGAAACCTTACGCATTTTTTTAAATCGATGTAAGCATACCGTTTTTGTAGTCGTTCATATCTGATTTGAAGCATCAAAAACTGCTTATTTATCACGAATAACTACTAAGAGTATTAGTTTCACGTAGATTATCAGTTTGGATCATAAATGTTCTTGATTCTTTTAAGTTTCACAGCCGTACTACAACCTCTTCTATATCCATATATTCAGCCAAGAAATTTTCTCAGATCTACGCGTGCTTCTTCGCTTCCATTTTTAAAACAACTACGGAAAACGTAAGAACGTTGCATAAGACTCACATGAAACAACATTTCTACCTTGGCATCTGCGATTTAGCCATATATTAATTATTCCTTTCACTAGAGCTTATATTTTACACTTTTAGAGTCTTTTCAAGCAAAGTACTTGTATACAATGAATATAGTGTGAGTTTAGACTGTTAAATCATAAAAAGAATGTAAGTTGGGAACATTAATGATTTGAGTGGCTATTTCCCATCGACAAAAATTGGTCTAGGTTTGGACAGTGAAAAAAAAAAAAAAACAAAAAAAACACGAACGGTTTCAAAGTATTCCTTGCTTACGCAGGAATACAAAAAAACAAACAAGATGCCCTACCGGGCAGAAGTATTCCTGCGGATGACTGTAAGACTTTCTGGAGCTATTTCAGAAAGAAATGAGTGTTAGTTCACGCTTTAAAACCATATGCATAATGCGGAATGATGTTTGCAGTATTTTACATTTTACCTTTTAGCTACGATAACTATTAAACTCTGTTGTTTCATATAAAATTTCAGTCTTGCATCAATTTCGAGATTTTTTTAAAAAGATTTCCATTCGAAGTTGTACTCCCTAAAGTATCTTCAAGAAGCAATTAACTAATTAAAAGATTATCGTGTTAAGAATAATCTGTGCTTTAAAAGGTGAATGTGAAAGAAGTAATATTTGTTATTTCTAGAAACTGCACTGTTTTCATCATTTAGAGATTTTTTCAAAAACTTTTTTATTCATAGTTATATACCCTAAAGCATCTTCAAAAAGTAATTAAGTAATGAAAACTTTGTCACATTAAGTTTTGAAGGGAAAATCTGTGGCGTAAATAGTAATAACTTCTAATTCATTTAATTACATTCCCGAGAGCATCATAAACGTTAAGAGACTTTGAAAATTTTTGCCGGAGATCAAGCTTAAAAAGGAACACCGTCAGTTTAAAAATCCATTAGAGAACACTCTTCCGTGGACGTTTCAAAATACTACTTTTAAAACTATACAGTATGAAAATCTTTATGTTGTTTGTACCTGAACTTCATAATAAAAACTTTTACTTGGCCTTGCGAAATAATAAAAATATCTGTGTTTCCTTTTTATCGTCAGCTTGATAGTATACAAATTTTAAAATCATACAATATTTTAAATTCGACTAGTCAATTAAAAAAGTGGTCATCTATTGATTAATAAAATGGGTATAAGCTGATGAGGAAGATAAGCTGTGCTTCAAGATTGCAGAGCTTTATAAAAACAGGGTAGCTTATCTAGGAACATGAATTAAAAAATTGTATTACATTTAGAAAGACTAATAGAAACCTTACGCATTAAATCGATATAAACATACCCTATTGGTAGTCGTTCATATCTGTTTTGAAGCATCAAGAACTGCTTATTTGTCAAGAATGACTACTAAGAATATTAGTTTCACGTAGATTATCAGCTTGGATCATAAATGTTCTTGATTCTTTTAAGTTTTACAGCTGTACTACAACCTCTTCTATATCCATATATTCAATAAAGAAACTTTCACAGATCTACGCATGCTTCTTCGCTTCCATTTTTAAAACAACTACGGAAAACTTAAGAACGTTGCATAAGACTCACATGAAACAACATTTCTACCTGGCATCTGCGATTTAGCCATATGTTAGTTATTCCTTTCACTAGAGCTTATATTTTACACTTTTAGAGTCTTTTCAAGCAAAGTACTTGTATACAATGAATATAGTGTGAGTTTAGACTGTTAAATCATAAAAAGAATGTAAGTTGGTAACATTAATGATTTGAGTGGCTATTTCCCATCGACAAAAATTGGTCTAGGTTTGGACAGTGAAAAAAAAAACAAAAAAAAAAACAAACAAGATGCCCTACCGGGCAGAAGTATTCCTGCAGATGACTGGAAGACTTTCTGGAGGCTTTTCAGAAAGAAATGAATGTTAGTTCACGCTTTAAAACGATATGCATAATGCAGAATGATGTTTGCAGTATTTTACATTTTACCTTTTAACAACGATAACAATTAAACTTTGTTGTCTCATATAAAACTTCAGTCTTGCTTCAATTTAGAGATTTTTTAAAAAAGATTTTAATTCAAAGTTGTATTCCCTAAAGAATCTTCAAGAAGTAATTAAGTAATAAAAAGTTTGTCGCGTCAAGAAAAATCTGTGCTTAAGAAGTAATAACTTCGAATTCATTTAATTACATTCCCGAGAGCATCATAAAAGTTAAGAGACTTTGAAAAATTTTGCCGGAGATCAAGCTTAAAAAGGAACGTCGTCAGTTTAAAAATCCATTAGAGAACACTCTTCCGTGGACGTTTCAAAATACTCCTTTTAAAACTATACAGTATGAAAATCTTTATGTTGTTTGTACCTGAACTTCATAATAAAAACTTTTACTTGGCCTTGCGAAATAATAAAAACATCTGTGTTTCCTTTTTATCGTCAGCTTGATAGTATACAAATTTTAAAATCATACAATATTTTAAATTCGACTAGTCAATTAAAAAAGTGGTCATCAAATGATAAATAAAATAGGTAGAAGTTGATGAGGAAGATGAGCTGTGCTTCAAGATTTCAGAGCTTCATAAAAACAGGATAGCTTACCTAGGAACATGAAATAGAAAGTTGTATTATATTTAGAAAAAGACTAATAGAAACCTTACGCATTTTTTTTAAATCGATGTAAGCATACCGTTTTTGTAGTCGTTCATATCTGATTTGAAGCATCAAAAACTGCTTATTTATCACGAATAACTACTAAGAGTATTAGTTTCACGTAGATTATCAGTTTGGATCATAAATGTTCTTGATTCTTTTAAGTTTGACAGCCGTATAACCTCTTCTATATCCATATATTCAACCAAGAAATTTTCTCAGATCTACGCGTGCTTCTTCGCTTCCATTTTTGAAACAACTACCGAAAACGTAAGAACGTTGCATAAGACTCACATGAAACAACATTTCTACCTTGGCATCTGCGATTTAGCCATATGTTAATTATTCCTTTCACTAGAGCTTACATTTTACACTTTTAGAGTCTTTTCAAGCAAAGTACTTGTATACAATGAATATAGTGTGAGTTTAGACTGTTAAATCATAAAAAGAATGTAAGTTGGTAACATTAATGATTTGAGTGGCTATTTCCCATCGACAAAAATTGGTCTAGGTTTGGACAGTGAAAAAAAAAACAAAAAAAAAAACAAACAAGATGCCCTACCGGGCAGAAGTATTCCTGCAGATGACTGGAAGACTTTCTGGAGGCTTTTCAGAAAGAAATGAATGTTAGTTCACGCTTTAAAACGATATGCATAATGCAGAATGATGTTTGCAGTATTTTACATTTTACCTTTTAACAACGATAACAATTAAACTTTGTTGTCTCATATAAAACTTCAGTCTTGCTTCAATTTAGAGATTTTTTAAAAAAGATTTTAATTCAAAGTTGTATTCCCTAAAGAATCTTCAAGAAGTAATTAAGTAATAAAAAGTTTGTCGCGTCAAGAAAAATCTGTGCTTAAGAAGTAATAACTTCGAATTCATTTAATTACATTCCCGAGAGCATCATAAAAGTTAAGAGACTTTGAAAAATTTTGCCGGAGATCAAGCTTAAAAAGGAACATCGTCAGTTTAAAAATCCATTAGAGAACACTCTTCCGTGGACGTTTCAAAATACTCCTTTTAAAACTATACAGTATGAAAATCTTTATGTTGTTTGTACCTGAACTTCATAATAAAAACTTTTACTTGGCCTTGCGAAATAATAAAAACATCTGTGTTTCCTTTTTATCGTCAGCTTGATAGTATACAAATTTTAAAATCATACAATATTTTAAATTCGACTAGTCAATTAAAAAAGTGGTCATCAAATGATAAATAAAATAGGTAGAAGTTGATGAGGAAGATGAGCTGTGCTTCAAGATTTCAGAGCTTCATAAAAACAGGATAGCTTACCTAGGAACATGAAATAGAAAGTTGTATTATATTTAGAAAAAGACTAATAGAAACCTTACGCATTTTTTTTAAATCGATGTAAGCATACCGTTTTTGTAGTCGTTCATATCTGATTTGAAGCATCAAAAACTGCTTATTTATCACGAATAACTACTAAGAGTATTAGTTTCACGTAGATTATCAGTTTGGATCATAAATGTTCTTGATTCTTTTAAGTTTGACAGCCGTATAACCTCTTCTATATCCATATATTCAACCAAGAAATTTTCTCAGATCTACGCGTGCTTCTTCGCTTCCATTTTTGAAACAACTACCGAAAACGTAAGAACGTTGCATAAGACTCACATGAAACAACATTTCTACCTTGGCATCTGCGATTTAGCCATATGTTAATTATTCCTTTCACTAGAGCTTATATTTTACACTTTTAGAGTCTTTTCAAGCAAAGTACTTGTATACAATGAATATAGTGTGAGTTTAGACTGTTAAATCATAAAAAGAATGTAAGTTGGGAACATTAATGATTTGAGTGGCTATTTCCCATCGACAAAAATTGGTCTAGGTTTGGACAGTGAAAAAAAAAAAAAAAACAAAAAAAACACGAACGGTTTCAAAGTATTCCTTGCTTACGCAGGAATACAAAAAAACACGAACGGTTTCAAAGTATTCCTTGCTTACGCAGGAATACAAAAAAACACGAACGGTTTCAAAGTATTCCTTGCTTACGCAGGAATACAATAACGATCGTGAAATTAATTATTAAAAGCTGTTGTTTGTATTGACTTAGAAAATGATATTACCTTGCCAAAATCTAACGAAGGAAACTTCTAATGCAAAAGAAAGCTATCACAATACAACTTGACGGGACATATTTCTCATTGAACTCGAAAGGGTATTATGTGCTTTGGCACGAGGGCCATGTTGGAAGAGGAGGAAATGACGTTGCCAGTGCTACAGCGTCAGTGATGGATAGAATTCTTAAGGTTTTTCCTGACATTGAAAAAGTTATGCTTTGGTTTGACTCGTACGTGCCACAAAATCGGAACAGTTATATGTCTGCTGTCCTTAGAGAATTTATTATTCGACATTAGGAAAAATATACCGGTCCTTTTAAAATTCTAATGAGTAAAAAAGAACAACAGAAAATCTACCAAAGAATCTCCAGAAATCCAGTTTGTGAAAGTTTTGAAAGCAGACAGATTGATTGCAAAGGGAAAAAAGGACGATTTTGAAAGTGTGTTTGCCTATATGCCTCCTGTTTATGTTGCTTTTTATAAGACCGTATTAAAGTGAAAAAAGATAACTTTGATAAGGTTGTGTTACAATTTTTAGGGTTTAGGTTGGCTATTTTGTGAATTGTTTTTTAATTGTGTCCTTTGTATGTCCTCGTGGGACACATTATATTTGCATGACATAATGTTTGTGATTATATTAAAACCAAAAAATTTGAATAGGCTTTATCAGCATCTAATGCTCTTCCACGCCATTTTGAAAATAGTATAAAAATACTCTCCACTAATCTCCACTATTAACAGGATAATCTAACAGCAGTTTTAGACCAAATCAATAACCCCATATCGACCTGTACATAGAATAAGCCATATCTGCTTGGCTTTTGGAGATAGCACATAATTTAACATGGTATGGGTTATAACGAATAAGGAGATAAAACAAGATATGACTACCGTTTGAAGGGGATTTTGCGCTTTTTTTTAATTGAGAAAACTGACAGAGAAAGAACAAAATAGTCCTGAAAACTTGAAAACAATCGGAGCTCGTTTTTTCAAAAATGGAGATAGAACATAATAATTCTTACCTAACGATATACTTATAAAGGCACAATAACAATTATTAGAAATATTTGAGTACAATATTTTAAATATTTTAAATATTTTATATTTAGAAAATTCAAAACAGACATGCAAAAGGTGTAGAATACAAAGAAAAAAAATTTGAAAATTTCATTACAGGACCTCGGAATAGGTAAGAGATGTTAAAAATTATAGATCAAAAATGTAGATCAAAATAACAAAATAATAAAAGCTCTCGAGCCTTTTTCATGCGTAATGCTCAGTTTTAGAAGTAGATAGTGTGCAATACGTCGGTGTAGGTACAATCATAGTTCAGTATATGGTCTTCGCAGTATTTAATGTTAGCATTGGACGAAGTTTCACAAGCAGTCTCCCTTTCGCTTTTTTACAAGCGTGTTCAAAGTTCTTATTCATATTATTTATAGGTAATGCAAGTTGAAATTGTTCGATCTAGACAGGTATAGTAAGATCATCCTTACATTTTGCTAACATTTGCGTCGATCCAAACATCATGACTTCTGTTTTTCCTTATTTCCAATTTATAATAACATCGTTATCTTTACACCACATTTCAATAGACTCCATGTCAGATTTCATGAATACCTTTGTCACATACATAAATGACAGTATCGTCAGCATATTTCACTATCTCGCAGTGTGATAAAATCAGAGGTAGATCATTGAAGTTATGAACAGGAGGGGTCCAAGGATGGAACTCAGAAACAAATTCAGGATCTGACAAGCAGCGCACATAACTTGCTGTTGTCGATTGAACAAATAATCAGTAAACCAAGCGAGCTCTGTACCGTGGACACCATAAAGTTTCAGCTTATGAAGCAGTTGATCATGACCAATTGTATCAAATGCCTGAAGAGGTCTATGATTACAGCTCCAACTAGTATATTTTTGTTAAGGAGACATTTAATATCTATGAGGAATAAAGTAGCTGCAGTTTCTGTTGAGCGTTTTTTTTCTGAACCCGAAATTGGTGTTTTGACAGAAGGTTGTTTTTTTCCATGTATGTGTATAACTGTTCATGTACAATTTTTCAATCATCTTAGAGATTGCAGAAATAACTGAAATGAGTTGATCAGTCTGTGTTCTGCGTTCATTTTACCTTTAAGTTCGGGTGATATCCATGGGCAGGATCGACTGCGTATTCTCTTAGAAGCCAAAGACGCAACCTCGTTAAGCACACCAAGTAAAAATGAATTCATGCGAGGCGGTATTTACATCGTTGGATGAATATACAATGCTCCAGTTTTCAATTTTTAATCGGTTGCTTGTTTCGTCACGATTATAGTTTTTATAGTTGAGACATGTTGTAGTCTTTGGTTTAGTTTTCATACAGTTCATTTTTCTGACGGTACCAATTATATCATGATCGCTGTTGGAATAACATTCGTTTCCTTGATTACGAAAGGATTGTTAGTAGTGAATACATCGATTTGTGTTTGTGTCTTCGTCGATTCTAGTAGGTTTTTCAATCATTTGTTTCAAACCAAACGAGGTGAAAACAGACTTAATATCAGCATCATCGGCTACTTTCAAATAATTCACGATAATGTTACCAGCGAGAATTATCTCTGTATTATGGTCATTAGTTGCACTGAATAACATATAATTCAAAAGTTCAACAAAGTCTTTATGTAAATATTTTTGAACCATGGTTCAATCATGGATTTTCGGATACTGGTTTTGTCGGCAGTTCGTCATCGGTATTAATTCAACACTAGCAGCCTGTTATGTTAATGTTAAGCCGGTTGTAATGTATTTCTTGCTTTCGCAGAAATCCACTAAAAACAATATAGGATGAAACAGAATTATATGATTTATTTGTGTAGAACTATCTTCTCTTCTCTTATAGGTTTTTGATCTTATACTATTCGTTGTATAATAAAACATATCTATATTTGTGTCTGTTCAGTGTATTGCGTGGACATTCCACAGTGAGAACTACGTGCCAGCTTTTAAAAATGAGAAGGGCATAGAATGCCAATTCAAAAAATTTGAATTCAGGTGTTTTGAATAAACAATTCGTATACTGTCAATGTGATGAGAGATCCGCTTAATCTTAAATGCAAACCATAAACAGATTTTGGTCACGAAAATATATATATGTATTTATAACCCAATCACCACATATAGCTAAAAATGTACATTAAAAAAGATACACTTTATACATTTGGATGATGAATTTCTTCATTTTTCATCATTTTCTGCTTTGAAAAAAGTCACCAAAATTGATGGTTTTACGAAAGGAGTCAAAACATTATGGAAATAAACGTATTCTTACATAAAAAAAGTAGTGCAAGCAAATCTCTCTTCTTAATGTAATAAATAAATATACAAATAAAAATGATTACAAAGATCTCCTTTGAAATATACACAGGACATATATAACTTTTAATTTTCACACAAAAACTTCGTACAGGTCCATAAAGCTGCCGCGGCAGGACGGTGATATAATAACAAACTGCGTTAACTTAAAAAGAGAACTATCAATTTTTCCTCTTATCCGACTTAAAGTAGCCTAAACTGAGATCTTAGATTAGGATATACTAATTTAAGCAAATTTGTGGCTAGCAAATAAAAATAATGTCTTTCAGAAATTTATGTACTGTAAAAACTTTAATTTAGTGCGCCCTCTAATTACTGCAGATGGTCTTTTTCTCGGAAAAGGAATAATTATTTCCCCTCTATTTATTAGTGCGGGTGAGTTTTAGGGAATTTTCGATTAACCTCTAATTTAATGCGGGAATGGACAAAATTACCTCTAATTATAGCGCGGATCGGGTTTCAAAAAAGTGAAGTCAAGAAATTTTTGTTTTCATTTTCAACAATATTGTCTTTCAGCTTTCAAAAGCTATAAAGCCAAACGAAGATAAGTACACGATTGCTATTCAACAAGATCATCAAACGGTTGGGCATGTACCTAAATTCCTTTCAAGATTAACTTTTTACTTTTTGAAAAACGAAGGCGCGGTATTCATCAAAGTCATCGGACCGAGAAGGTACTCCGCTGACTTGAAGCAAGGCGTTTTGGAATTGCCAGCTGAATTTCACTTCAAGTCCTCAAATGAAAATCTTCTTCGTCGAATGGAGGAAAAGACTTTGGCAGAGATAAATAAATTTGAGGAGAATTGAGCCCGTTTTCCCTTTTTTAAAGTAAGGCCACAGGTCCAATAATTATATTTTATCGTATAAGAGGTGAGAGACCGGTGTTTAAGGGTCAACCTATCGTCATTCAAATCTCTAATAACCCATAGCTTGTTTAAACTTAACAATGTTCATTGATATTGATATGAAAACAATCAAATATCAAGAGAGATGATTCTCACGAAACAGTAAAAGTAAAGGGGAACCAAAAGAAAAATTGAAATGAAAAAATGAAATTGAACAATACACAATTGAAAAACATTGATTAAACATCTACGATATTTTGACGTGTCCGTGAACAACATTATGCCATCTTACAGCCTTTACACCTCGGTTCTTTTGAGAGTACTTAAAATGGCTTTCTATTGTCAGCTGAAAAGACATAAAAGATTTTAAAAAGAACAAGAAGCCGCTTGGCTTGAAGACTTCAGGACGTAACACAACGATGCATAGTTAGTCTCAAAAATACAACGTTGCCGAATTGCCAAATTATGTTCAAATCTAATAAAATGACTGGCAAATTCAAAATCAACAACTTCTAATTGTGCGTTGTAGAAAGTTTTATGAATATTGCAGAACTTTCTAAGTTTGATTCAAATTTGGCCTGAATTACCCATTTCTCGTCAAATCTGACAAAATGACTGACAAATTCGTAATCAGCACCTTTTAAATGTGATCGACGCAAAATTTCTTGAGATTTGAAGAACTTTCTAAATTTGGTCCAAATTTGACCTAAATTGCCCAATTCTAGTAAAACCTGGCAAAATCATTGTCAAATTCGAAATCAGCACCTTTCAATTGTGATCCGTGCAAAATTTCATGAAAATTGAAGAACTTTCGAAATTTGGTCCAAATTTGACCTGAATTGCCCAATTTTAGTAAAATCTGGCAAAATCATTGTCAAATTCGAAATCAGCACCTTTCAATTGTGATCCGTGCAAATTTTTGCGAAAATTGAAGAACTTTCGAAATTTGGTCCAAATTTGGCCTAAATTGGCCAATTTTAGTCAAACCTGACAAAATCATTGCCAAATTTGAAATCACCACCTTTCAAATGTGATCCGTGCAAAATTTCATGAAAATTGAAGAACTTTCGAAATTTGGTCCAAATTTGGCCTAAATTGACCAATTTTAGTCAAACCTGGCAATATCATTGTCAAATTTGAAATCAGCACCTTTCAATTGTGATCCGTGCAAAATTTCATGAAAATTGAAGAACTTTCGAAATTTGGTCCAAATTTGACCTGAATTGCCCAATTTTAGTAAAATCTGGCAAAATCATTGTCAAATTCGAAATCAGCACCTTTCAATTGTGATCCGTGCAAATTTTTGCGAAAATTGAAGAACTTTCGAAATTTGGTCCAAATTTGGCCTAAATTGGCCAATTTTAGTCAAACCTGACAAAATCATTGCCAAATTTGAAATCACCACCTTTCAAATGTGATCCGTGCAAAATTTCATGAAAATTGAAGAACTTTCGAAATTTGGTCCAAATTTGGCCTAAATTCACCAATTTTAGTCAAACCTGGCAATATCATTGTCAAATTTGAAATCAGCACCTTTCAATTGTGATCCGTGCAAAATTTCATGAAAATTGAAGAACTTTCGAAATTTGGCCCAAATTTGGCCTAAATTCACCAATTTTAGTCAAACCTGGCAATATCATTGTCAAATTTGAAATCAGCACCTTTCAATTGTGATCCGTGCAAAATTTCATGAAAATTGAAGAACTTTCGAAATTTGGTCCAAATTTGGCCTAAATTGGCCAATTTTAGTCAAACCTGGCAATATCATTGTCAAATTTGAAATCAGCACCTTTCAATTGTGATCCGTGCAAATTTTCATGAAAATTGAAGAACTTTCGAAATTTGGTCCAAATTTGGCCTAAATTGGCCAATTTTAGTCAAACCTGGCAATATCATTGTCAAATTTGAAATCAGCACCTTTCAATTGTGATCCGTGCAAAATTTCATGAAAATTGGTCAACTGGAAGTCCTAATTTGACCGAATTTGCGAATTCGGCAACGATGTCATGTAAACGTTGCACGAAAACGTTCATAACTTGGAGTAGTAGTAGTAGTAGTAGTAGTAGGAGGAGGAGAAACACGGGTATTTTAAAGACTTTACTCCACCATGGGTGTCCTAAAGTCAACAAGAGGACTTTAAGGGCAAAAAGATTTCTGCAAGGTCAGCTGAAGTATGAAAAATGAAGGATTAATATTAACATTCTTGAAACTTAAATGATTTTGAATGATTGAATGGCTGAACAATACAATACAATAAAACATCACGTTATGCTCAGTGCAGACTGCACAGAGACGGTGGAGTTTGCAACACAAAAGGTGAAATGAGCTTTGTTATTGAAATTTAAGTTAAATGTGTTCAAACCGCTGGCTAAAAGTCTGCAAGTCTAACTTTGTACATTTGTGAATACATATGCTCCCAGGGAAAGAAGTGTACCGTGTGTTTGAAACAAATTTGCAATTAGTATTTTGAGATACTTGAATTTTCTATCGTGATTAGGAAGGTCATTTGTAATTAGAAGCATTGGCAGCATAACTTGGCTAAAGAAACATCAAGCAAAAGTGGTGAAGAGTAGACAAACACTTAATGTTGGAGCTGAGGAGGAAACTGAGCTGAGCTATACGAATCCAGAGCTTAAAAGGTATTACAGTCCACCCATGAAGCAAACGAAAACCTTTTGTATCTGGAAAGGCTGAAACATTTAGACGTTTAGACATTTTTCCTCGAAAACAAACACATACATTTTTGAACTCTGTTTACAAAACATTGAAAACTCCTTAATTGCTAACTGTTTAGTTAGAAAAGAATGATCACAGTACAGTAGAATTATTATTACAAGGTTATTATAATTTTTTATATAGTATAGATTTTCTATTTAATCTTCGGTTTTGGATATGTATATCTGCCTTGCGCAGAAATGTAATAACTGACAGGCACTGAGTAAGAACAAAAAAAATCAATGGATGATTTGAAATAAATTCCTCATCTGTTATTTATATTATGGGTTTGAGATTTAAGAACTATTCATTTATTTTGCTTTGTTTCATTAAAACAAAGGGATAGTTATGTGTATATTGGCTTTAACTGTGGGAGGAAGGCCATAAAACGGTCAAAATGATATATTGAAAAAGCCCTTAGCCATGCGTGAACTTATTTTCTGTTTATGATGTGTTAAATACATAGCAGAACGGTACCAAACTGAATGGTTAAATTGTGTGTAAGGGCGATTAAAAACTAGCAGTTGCTAGTATTCGTAAAAAACTAATAATACCTCCTACCCGCCCTTTCATTATGACTCCAATAACTCAAGTATCAGAAAACTTGGTACTATGCAACAACATCATTCACTTTTCGTGAATGCAGTTTACTATTTAAGAGATATGAGTTACATGAGTTACATGTGTTAATTTTATCTGAATTTAGTATTTGTAAAACTAAATATTTCAACATATGAAAAGTTCTGTTTGGAGATTTGATTTGGTTTTATGGATTGCAAGTGTCATTTGCGAACGATGTATTGAGTGACTATTCCTGAAAATCGTGAGCTGGCAAAGAGATAATAAGTAATGTCACGTATTGTTCAAATATGTATACGATTCTCAATAATGAATTCGTTGTTGCTTAACATTAATCTATGTTTCTCAACAAAGAATTCATTGTGGTTGGTTAACATTTGAACGTGGTTTTCGTTAAAT
This sequence comes from Turritopsis dohrnii, assembly GCA_027922465.2. NCBI lineage: Eukaryota > Metazoa > Cnidaria > Hydrozoa > Anthoathecata > Oceaniidae > Turritopsis > Turritopsis dohrnii. The sequence goes on from BQMF02000511.1 coordinate 213,512, forward strand.
AATCAGCGTTTATCTTTTCTTCTTTTAGTGCAAACGGAATATTTTCTTCTTCTAAGTTGCATAACATAAATACTGAACAACTTTAATGATTGAAAATCGTAAATTGAAAGCTTTGAAGGAGAGCCACAGGATCTATGCAGACAGTTAATGGACTTTCAGTGAGAATTCAGTTCAATTTGTCAGCATCATCAATTCATACATGGAATTGAAACTGATAAACGTCAAACCAGTTTATATTTGCTAATGTCAATGTTGCGCACATTTTAAATGGCTAAAATGTATAAAGGATCATTGGTGTGGATATTTCTGGCTTCTATCTTCCGCTCAAATTGTTTTTTTTATTATTCAAAAGATGTTGAGTTCCTTGAACATGATATACAATCAGTCTTGCATGGCGAAACACTGGTCAATTGCTTTCAAAAACATTGAAAACGAAATGTTTGGCGACTGTATAATGCTTGGAAAAGCAAACGGTGAAGACAATAATTCAAATCGATTTATGAAACAAAAGGTATCACTCTATCAAAAGGTAAATTTGACGACAATTTAATAATTTGTAATTTTCTACGAGATGTTAGCGCCGACCCTAATTCTATTAGTCATAAATTTGCAAAAAATCGGTATGACGTCAATTAAGATCTTATTGTGCCTTCAAGGAAGAAGTAAAAAAAATTCTCTTTCTGATTTTAAGCAGTTTGTTACCATATTTTCATCCTTCTTATCATTACAAACCTTTGATAGTAGTAGTAGTAGTAGTAGTAGTAGTAGTAGTAGTATTCATTTCTCCTGGTTTCTAATGAATATACAAAGATTTTTATAAGAAAATAAATTAGATACAATTAAATAACTAAAAGCAAAAGGATGGAGGACTTCTATTAGTATAAACTATTCAAGAGAAGCCACCAATGATAAATATTAGACCAAAAAATGGAGTAACCTACTTTAAGCCAGTAAAAATATAAGGTAAGTTTCTAGGCACATCGAACTTGTTGTCTGTGGTTTTTTTATGAAATTATGGTAAGTACTGAGATATAAGATAGTTATAGTGCATTGAATTAAGTTTTCTCTTGCTGAGCTCAGCCAAAGGTGATTCCGGGTGAGAAATTTGAAAATGATTCCACTGCGAAATTGATTGATAAGTTACGGACCTAATTCCATACATAAAAGTTCTAGCTAGGGATCGAGATAATAGATGACGTACAGTACCTCTAGTTTGGGAGTCATATTGATAACAGTTAAGATCAAAGATTGAATTTATCCTTTGAGGACATTCATTGTTTAGAATTTGATAAAGAATCCGCATCTGATCATTTTTAAAAAAGATTGTCCTGGGTATATTTCAAGGATAACTTTGCAATGTTATTTTTATTTATATAATCATTTTTACATTAAAATAGAAATTTAGCTGTACTTAGATGTCCATTTCCAAACTATGTTCACTCTTTTCAATAAAAACTATCGATTTTAGTGACTTTTTTCAAAGTAGCAAATGATGAAGAATGAAGGAATTCGTCATCAACAGATATATGATACCCATATAAATATCTAGGAGTGGGAAAATAAAGTATAGGAGTACAGTACGATGAAATTCCTTTTCGATCTTATTTGGTAATTCGTCGTACTATCCTATCCTAGATATCTCAACATTCCCTGAATTTTGAATACTCTCTGAATCCGCATCTGATCACTGAGTTTTTGGATTCCTTAGGTAAGGCTAACATGCGAAGAAATATCATGTCCACAGAACCACTATTGTGTCCCTGGGTTTACTGGTAATCAATGCAAGGAATACACAGGTAATTGGGAAGCCTCGATTTCTTTTGTCCAAATTCGTCTAAATTTCCTTGACTTCCAAATTTCCTCATATGTATTTCTAGAATAACTAACAATCAAGTTCCACTATAATCATATCGAAATCAAACATATATAGTTACATTAATTTCGCTTTTGAGAGTCAACATTCGAAACTTTAGAACCTTTTCTTTTCTTAATATTTCTTCAACCATTCAACGATTCTCCTTTAAAATTTTCCAATCAGTGCTTTGGTGTAATTCTCGGGAAAACTCAGTTTTTCGCGATTGATTGTGTAACTAGAAATGCTGCGTATGAGAAATTTGCCATTTAGAAATTTCAAATTGAACAAAAACTATTTATGTACTTTCGTTTTTGTTGCTAGATCGATCGAATGAAAGGAAAATTGGACTGGAAAAATATCAGTTGGTAAATTAATATTCTCTATTTGTTCATATTTCAGGAAAAGGTTCATCTGAGGCCAATCCACATACATCATGCTTAGCTATTCGTAATGAGTATAATCGTTACTATCTCGAATCACGTTATTACTGGATAGCCTTCCAGAACACATCAATTCGCATGTTCTGCGATATGACAACAGATGGAGGTAATGTTCTTCTACTTGAGCTCTTACGTAGAGTCATAAAACTGAATCTCAAACAAGAGATACTTTTATTTTTACAGGTGGCTGGACACAATTTGCAAATGTGTTGACCACAGATATTGCATTGGACACTGACGGATTTATGTATTCGTCACCACTTGATTTTCCAGTTGAATCTTCTGAGAATTACATGCTTGATTCAAACGGGTTGAAGCAGTTAAAAAACACCATCAATGCAACGCAACTCCGCATTTACTGTCATAAACCGTCCGTTAATCGAACGTTACATATTGTCACCACAAATATTTCAAACGTCCTTGAATTTATGGTGTTTGAGACGGACGTCACTCCAACTGCATGCGGTTCGTTCACCAGACTGTCTGACGACACGTCAATGTTATCTCAAACTTGTCACCAGTGGAATTACGGCAACTTTTGGAGCCACAAAAACAAGAAAAAAGCGTCAAAACTAGACTTTATGATCATGTCATTTTTTATCCACTTAGTTATCATGTGATCATAGTGGGTTTTAAGAGGTTGTGTGACGATAACGATTACACATCAGTTACTGGAATATGGCGATACTTCACCAGATGATTGGTTAATATCATAAGAAAGTATTCATTGTGTTTGTTTGGACGTTAATCACGAAAACTCAATCGTCTGTAGATTTGCAGACAGAGATAAGAACAGAGATGATGCAAGAGTTCGTCTTAAGCGAATGGGTGGGCTTTATCATTCGAACCAACATCCTTTAACAGAAGGAAGGAACACTCAAGAAAGCAAATAGATATACTGAAATAGCATTCAGAAGTTTGACAATGCTTTCTTACCAAAAACACTTTTAAATTAATTTGAAGGTAGTATGAAACTAATTTTAGCAAGTTCCCGCTTCCTTCCCTTTGAGGATCGTAATTTCCATTCCTTTGAATAACAGTGGGTTAACATCACAGTTCACATACCTGACGCCCATTATCGATTGTTTACAGCCATAACTTAGGAGCTGATCTTATAGACATTTTTATCTTGGCAGAGGGAGACGAGACATTTTGACAAGATCCTAGTTTTTATATAATTCTCATTATATTTATTCTTCTGATCATACCGAAAACAAAAAAATCAACCTGTCAAAAGCGAGATCTCGTTTATTTTTGCTAAGTTCTGGACTAAGCGACGTGTTTTTTCCATATGATCACAATTATCTCCTGTACCTGGGAGTAGTTCCCATGGCTGTTTCGTACGCGAAATTAAGATAAAGCGGAGCGCGTATTATTTTCACGACTCTGCTATTAAACATGGTGCACACAGAAATCATGATCTAGTTCATTAGAATATCTGATCAAAGTTCTCTTTAATCAAAGACTCTCTGGATATAAAAAACTGTATTTCGTCGTTTCTAATCTTTGGAATACATAATAATCACAGAAGTTTCCCTGGTTATTAGAGAATTTTCCTTGAGAAGCTTTATAAAGTTTTGTTATGGTTTTCCTTAGTAACCCCCTTGGAGATAGACTTTGTACGAAATAAGTATGACCTAGAGTTTTTTAGGCATAAAATATTATGCTATGGAGCTGTTAATAGATGCATCAACAATGTAAAAGAATTTGTAGTTGCAGCCATTTTTTTCTGCTTGGCAAATAGATCCTGAAGTGGTGAAATATTTTATACCTCCCCAGAACAAGTTATAGTGTGAAGCACATTTTTCTGAATAACAATTTGATACACAGGTAATTTGTTTTAGTAATAATAAATACATTACAACACATATAAATTAATTTGATGCTGTTAACTTTCTTCTTTTCACTGCCGGTTTGATTTGTTGAGCTTTAGGGTACGTAGAGAGGAAGTGTTGATTCATAAGATACTTTAATCTGTCTACAGGATTTTTTATGTTACTGTATCGATGTTTCATTTGTTTAAATGCATGATGAATGCTCTCTCCACCCTGCTCTCCATAGAATCCATAGCCGACTTTCCATTTTCTAAGAAATGGAATCATGTGATCTTCCATTATGTGAAGTTTTGGACTGATATTTATGTCAGGCCAGTTTTTTCGGAGAAAATCCAAAAATTCTGATATTAATATTTCTACAAAAAAAGTTAAACTTGCATAATATTGTATAATTGTTTATTTAAAAATGGTAAAAAATAGTACCCATCAAGTGAATCAATTTTTTCAACGGACAAGTGACCTGCAGAGTTAAAAATGTTGTGACATCTGCTAAATTTCATAAAGAGTGTTTCGAATAACTTCATGCCAGCCTCTGATTTGTTATACAATTGGTTGTTGTTGGTATGCTGTTTGACAACATTAGAAATACTGTTGCATAAAACTTTAGTGTTTTCTCCCTGAAATTTTTTTAAACATAATTATATAATAAAGAAAATGCTACTGTGTTATGACTAGTAAGAATGCCAAGACAAACTTACCTGAAGTAATTTATGGCAATGATTCCCAATGAAACTTCTTCCATGATATGCTTGATGCTGAATACCCATTTTATTTAAAGTCACATCAAGTGATAAAGCACACACATCATGTCTATGTTAAGTACAGGAGATTCTTTTTCATTGTATTTATCTTTTATTTGTTTCTCTAGATGGCTAATTGCTGGCTGACGCTGACTGATGATTCGTTGTTCATTGTCATTATCTGCTATAACTTGTGATGTAACCTCTTGTTGAAGTATTTCAAGATGATCTTCCAACTCTTGAATATCAATGTTCAATGGGCACAAAGACGTCGTAAAAACGTCGTAACGACGTCGCAGGATTATGAAATTTACTCTTTCAAAAACTGTAATAGGCCACAGGCGGACCCGAACCTGGAACCTCTGGTGTGCCAGCCGAACTGGTAACCGTTATGCCACCGCTGTTTGTTGTCAAGACGTTTAAAAACATTTAAAATAAATCATTCTATACAGACTAATTGCTTTTGAAAGTTTATAATTGTTTCAAAGATCGTTATTGAATCTGCACAGAGACGTCCCAAAAACGTCGTAAAAGGATCCAATTGCGACGTCTCGTTTCAGACGTCCCTACGACGTCCCAAAATGATCTTAAGTTTATAATTGTTTCGAAGGTCGTTATTCAATCCGTATAAAGACGTCCCAAAAATGTCGTAAAAGGATCCCAATTGCGACGTCCCGTTTCAGACGTCCCTACGACGTCCCAAAATGATCTTAAGTTTATAATTGTTTTGAAGGTCGTTATTCAATCCGTATAAGGACGTCCTAAAAACGTCGTAAAAGGATTCCAATTGTGACGTCCCGTTTCAGACGTTCCAACGACGTCGCAAAATGATCTTAAATTTACAATTGTTTCGAAGGTCGTTATTCAATCCGTATAAAGACGTCCTAAAAACGTCGTAAAAGGATCCCAATTGCGACGTCTCGTTTCAGACGTCCCTACGACGTCCCAAAATGATCTGGAAAGCAAACGACCATTTTACGATTAAAATAAGACGTCTCAAAGACGTCTTGTGCCCGCTGGGTTAAGCTGTTGTTTACGTTTCAATATTTCGATGAAATTTCCATAACAAGTGTCAAAAGAGGAAGTTTCCTGCGCAAGAATTTCAGCTAGATCCATGTCTAATTCATTGCAAAATGATTCGAGCATGTTGAACATTTTCAAAAAAACACCTAATGTAACATATAACCCAGGAACTGATACCTGAAAAAAGAAACTCATGCTTTTTATAATGTTCTCAAAATACGTACCAACATTGATGAAGTTTTCCATTTATTTACCTGATCAATTGGGATGTTAAAAAATGCTGCTCTAATAACATTATTACAATTTTTGGCCATAAATCTGCATACAAGCCATACAAGCCATACAATGTTCTTTCAGGATATCTGCCCCGCAACTGTTTTGGAACATTCATGTCAGTGGATGTGATGGTGCACCACAAGCAACTATGACGACCTGAGGATTAAATGCACAACTATATAAATCAATATAATATTCTACCGTAAAGTTAGAATATATAATAATTTCTGTATATTTACAAACAACCTTTGAGATTTATACATTTTAGGATATGCACTATTTAATGTGAAATTCATCCTAAATTACTTACCATTTGCACCAGTCAATCCATACATGGCACATAAATATTCATAGTCTCCATAAAGGAAAACACGGATTAGCTTGCCCTCTCATTTCAATGTTTGTAGCATCTTCACTTGTGCACTGTATCGACTCAAACAAAGTTGTAAGTTAGTACAGTTATCTTTTCCTTCAAATATACTAAATACTACTGTGTCCTCTTTTTTATTTGGATTTTTTACATTGGCTACTTGATAGCACATTTTGAAGCTACTGTCTCCATGGTCTCCTCCAATCTTTATATGCATTTCATTGGTTGGCATGAAATTATGTTGTATTATTTGGTTGTAGAGTTTTAAGTTTGATAACCTTTGAAGGATATGAGCTACTACATTGTAAAGATAGGCCCACGGTTTCAGTTGAATTTCAATCTTATGGGAGTTTTGATTCCTTTTTGTAAGTGGGGCCAATTCAACCTGTAAACCTTCCCCTATCCAATCTTTTGAAGTAGCTCGTGTTTCTTTTTTAGATGCCATTTTTATATTAAATGTTTTTAACCATCTTGAGATGTTTCACATTTAGTTCCAGGGAATATTCAAAGTTGACTTCATAGCAGCCATTTGAGAAGCAGGAATAGTGACACTTGAAGTTATGTCGCATAAAATCTTTTTTCGCTCCTCCATCTCAATGCTTTTTAACATAGCTGCAGTTTGTGCATTAAATGCTTCTTGGGATCCACCTGCCAACAAGCCAGTTATATCATTAACTGCCTTGTTCAATCTTTGTATACTTCTTTGACAAGTGGAAGTCAATCTTTCCTAGGCATTAGGATCGGTGTTATAGTCAATGGCTATAAAAAAATATGATAGTTAAAATTATATTCATAATTTTGTGTTGATGATTTAAGACAGGGTCTTACCTGAGGTCCTTTGCTTTGCAGTTGAAAACTATGATTTGGTAAAATAGATCGTTTCATTTTTATTTTTACCACGTGTGAAACCATTTCTTCAACTTCTGATGGAATTGTTTTCGATGGAGTCAATTTGAGGATTTCCTTTTTGTCTATGATGTTATTAGTTTTTCTCTTTACTTTCGGTCGTCCAATTTTAGTTTTCTTGGCTGGGCGACCACCTTTGGCTTGTTTTTCAAGTCTTCCACGTGTAGGGCAATCAGTGTTACTGTGTACAGTCCAATGTACTAATGTTGATTTTATAGTAGATCCCCTTGATTCGAAATGACTAAGACTGTAACTACAACTTTTACAGTACGTTGTAGGATGAATGTTGGATAAATTTTCGTTAAAGTTGAGCTTAAATGCATTATTCAATCTCTCGATGTTGTCACAAACATAATAAAATATTTTTCCAGTTATTGTACATCCACAAATGCGACAAAGTTTCTTCATAGCATTCTTGTGATTTGAAAATGTACTCATTATGTTAACAAAAATTGTAAAAGTTTGATCTTCGATAACGTTACGTAAAAAAATGGCTAGATAACTAAACTTTTACTGCCAATTCCTGAACCTTTTGAGCTTCAAAAAATAAATGTTTGATAACTCAAAAAACTCTATAACATTGAAAAAGACGCATGGTTTTGCACCACAGTTTTGAACCGTCATAAAAGGAAGGCCTCTTTAGGGAGTGTAAACTACCTTTAATTCAACCTGAAGTACCTTTAGTTTTTGAAATTAATATTCTCTAGGGACACGTGTTTCATATTCATTTATTAATTATGAATTTTCGATTAAAAATCTTCATAAATTTGCGTTCAAAAGGTTGAAGTTTTCCCTCCCGATTTGTTTACATTTTTTATAACTCGTTCCAGACCTCCGTAAAAAACGCTTAATTTCGTAGAATTGCCATTTGAAACAGCCGTGTTCCGTGCGAAAATTTCAGTTCATCAAATTTTTTGCAGGAAAGTCTTATAAAAATGTTTGAAAGAAAGAGGCATGACGTAATTTTATGCTCAGTGACCCAAGCAAATTTAACAAGGTTTTCACCATGAAGTTTTAATGAACTCAATTTGTCACATGAGCTGTATGTAGGAAGGGATAATATTTCACGCGTGCGCATTAATTGAAATATTATGTAAACAATTGAATAAAAACTAATATTAATATTAATATTAATGTTTTAGAGATATTTGATCAATTTTTGATATTAATTCACTTTTTAAATAATAACGTGCACATAATTATATATTTCCCCATAGGGCGAAATATATGTTAAAACCGGCATTTTCCTTTTCCTTCATCTCATTCTTCTTCTCCGTTCACTTTTATAGCCGCGGTTCGGTATTGAATTTTCTCCTAGCTAAAGTAGATACGAATAGAGGCTACTCTACAATACGCCATTTTTTTTTCAGTCAGTGCAGATGAGCAGTGGAAGATTTTTGCTTTTTTTCTGCTAGCTTTTAAAATGATTCAATAGATGAAACGTTAAATGATGGAAATGAATCGTTTTGGTTCAGTGTTGTCTAAAAAGGCTTTGTAAAAACTTTTGAATGAACGTGTAAAAACCAGAAAAAATTGATATATCAATGAATGATGTTTTGTTTTTGTTGATAACAATGTTATGATGATGATTAGTAATTAATTTGCTTCGAACAGCAAACCATTGAAGGTGTGGTTTCAGCGCGAAGGTGAAAATTCATTATCAATAGCCAGGCTGAAGATTTATTTTTATTTTACATCCTGATATTAATGTAGCCCAACAGAACTGAAAGCATGATGTACCAGTCATAAAGGTAACCCTTTTCATGTGGAGAACTACCAGTTCAACCAGTTTGTCAGTTCAAAAAGTACATACAAAAACCGCAAGTAAAAACGTGATGTCGTATATGCAATAAGAAGTTCAGAAAACCAATTACGTATAACTTTAAGATACACAGGATTGAGACACATAATAACTTGAAAGAACCTGGTCAAGTATGCTTCCCTGAATAGTCATTTAATCCAACAACAGAAACACAGTTTACTATGGATGAATTCCATGGTCACGTATACTGTTTTGATACTGTATATCATATTTTATTTTGCAAAATTCATTATATTGTCAATTATCCTGTACGAACAACGAACGTAAATCAAAACACAATGCAAGTGACAGTCTGTAAATTAAATCAAGACGGAGCACGAATTTCTACTTTTGGATATGTAGTGATTTGGTTATGGATATGTATTTTCACTACCAAAGTTTGTTTTTTTTACCACAAAATAAACAATGAGTGTGAACATATTTTTTTGAACATCCCTGATGTTTATTCTGAATACTTGAATTTAGTTTTATAAATTGTCACTTTAAGCCCATCTGTTTTTTGGAAATAACTATTCGGTCCTAATTTGAAATGTTACACGTAATATTTGTTAGTGGAGATTTTGATTGCTTTTGATAGTTATTTGCTTATTATGTCTACCCGAAAGTATACTGTGGTATCAAAATTAGGCTTAACAATTTTCTTTTCTTTTGTACAGAAAACCTGTATACAAATTTGATTGTATAATGTAAGAAAGTTTTATCCGAGTTACAAAACCAAGTGTTCTGTTAAATAACATTGCTTATCGTGATTTTGTGGTATAAAGGATAGGAAACTTGTCAAGTTTCTGCAACAATAAAGACCATACATATATTATGATGAAATTATCTTACACATTGATGGGGTTGTTGATATGCAGTTGTTTAAGGGGAAATATTAGTCGCATTTAGGTCTCATAATGTTTAGCTACGTGTCCGTAGTAACTTCTCAGTCACTTTTTAACTAAATTGAAGGTTGATGGTAGTTACACTGTAATTATTTAATGATACATTTTTCTCATGATTATCAATGTACACACAATTATTGATAAAATGTTTGCAACTTTGGGGAAATATATAGTCGTATTTTGGCGAATCTTGTTCAATTTCTATCAAGGATCTCCTCCCTTTTACAAAATCTTTTTAAGTCCTCCTCCTTGGGGTTCTTTTAACTATCTATTCAATGGCAATTATGAGGATTACACAATTTATCAAAAAATCTCATCGTAAAGGCTCATGAAATGTCAGAGCAATGATGTTCACAAATGGTTGAAATTCAATGGTCCTTACTAGGTTGTCGAAAACCATTAAGAAAGTGTCCAGCAGAAAAAGCAGGAACTGTTTAATTTAGACAGTAAATACCATTGATCGAAATACCATATCAACAGTATTTCCACATATAATTGTCGGCTTAGTAGGGGCCACTATATAGTCTCGTGTGCACAGACGTGTTACAAGCAAACCTTTTTGTTGTTTCTGATTCCTGTTGTGATTTAGATCAAAAAGTACATAGGTGCCAAAAAACGGGATGGGATGACGTCATTTGTTGAAAATTTGTATATCAATCAAAAGAACTGTTAAAATGCTTCTAAAATCGTATAGAAACTATATGTTCAAAGTTTGTTGTTAATGAAATATTTGCAATTTCAAATTTTAGCAAAACCGGGGGTAAAACATTAAAAAATGATGATTTATGGTTTAGTTACCTTTAAACTTCCGGTAGTTTATGTATATATTTTTAAATCTTAATGTTATTTTACTATTACAAGACATTTTGCTTTCTTTTGATTAAAAAAAGACCTTATTCAAACCGCCCGTCTAAAGCCGTTTTCCATTCGGAGTATTTTTGCTCGAGGGCAGAAAAATCCGCGTGGATTTTTATTGAGCATGCGCAGAAGCAAATCTGTCTTGTACTCGCGGATTTATTTTGTGCTCAAAAACTGCAAAAAAACAATGTTGAACTTTTAATTCTGGCCACGCGGATCAATTTTGCACTAGCCAATCAAAATCGGTAAAAATCAAAGCAAACAACGAGGAGGAGTACACCAGCATGGAGAGAGTCTCAAAATATCTATTTTCAAGATGGCGACGTTTGAAGAACGATATATTTTATGAAAAAGAAAGACTGGTGATTTTAACTATAATGGAAACCAGATATAGGAATACGAAGGACTCATTCGGAAAAACACATAAAAAAATATTGACCATCGAACATTTGAAGATCCTTGACTAGGCTATTGAAAAGTCCCTTTCTGAGCGTTCCATAAAAATGCGACGCATCCACATTAGCTTTAGTTTTTACTTTAACAGTTTCCTGCGCCGAAGAAGAATAAAGATTGCAAGTTTATTCCTTACAAGCACGTATCTTTTTAAAGCAGCCTTCTTGTTTTTTCGTTTTTAGAACCGATACTGAGCTCGTATATTCCATACAAAGCAAAGACACTCTGAATGGAAAACGGCCTTAATTCTTCAAATGGTAAAGTCTTCAGCAAGTGCAGTATTTTGAAGCTGAAGCATTGTTTCATGGAGTTCTATAATAAAGCTTATATTTCTTGCATAATGGTACCGTATATTTGATGAGTTTGTTCATGAGTTTTTAAAAAGTTTTAAAAAGTTTTTATGTGACTATGGTTTGTTGCAGAACAAACTTCATCAAACATTGTCAAATACAACTACAATTTTTTCTTTCTCTTTTTTTTTTTCAAACTTATGACTCATCTCAAAAGTGTCAAACATTTCATCAGACCTTGTCAAATTCTTTCATTCGTTTGATGAAAATGTTTGACACATTTGCGCCGGCCCTTAGACAAAGAAGTAAATAATATTGATATAGTACAAAAGAAGAAAATGAACGATGGAAAAAGGAAGCATTGGAAACTGGATTTTGAGAAGTGTGTTGTTTGCCAGAAAGATGAAATCAAGAAGAAGGTAAGAATTGATCATTATGGAAATGGCATTCCTATTGTTTATTTCTTGGCATGTACATCAAACAACTGTCTTTTTAACAATTATCATTACCATAATTCCATATTCTCTGTAGTATGTGTTGAAAAAACCTCGCTGTAGTTTTAGAAATAGACCTTTCTCGGATTTCTGTTTAAACGTTGCATTGTGGCCGAGTTGTCGTGTCTAAGTATAATAGAGACTATTGCTAAGTTTTAAAGTAATGAAATTAGTAGAACAATAAATCGCATAAAAACGAGGTTAGGTATGAAACTCAGTCGCAGCTCAGAATTTAAACTGAAATTCGGGAAATGTCTGTTAAAACAGAATGTAAAAAAAACCTCATATTATTTTTTACTTTTTTTTTTTCAGATCGTGAAAAACAAATCAATATGAAAAGCGAAAAGCGAATGCTGATTAAGAGATGATTGTGAACATTTAGAACGTACATCTACGTCCGGAAACTCAGATAATCATTAATGTTTTCACTCAACAGATAATTTAATTAGAGATAGCTATATGGTTTATTTCTATGCTTATCAACCCTATAATTACGAGCGACCGTTAAGGCGCTGATTCTTAAATTAGGCCGATAATTTTTTTTCGTCCGGTACCGATGAAGGGCTAGTGACGTTAGACTTGTTTCCGCGCAATCACGTCTATCTGCACCATTTTGCCTAACGTTAATGTGTTCAACCCTAACCCTACCTAACCGTTTTGTTTTATTACTTTATACCTCCTAACTTCAGTATACTGAGCTGTGTTCGAAATACCTCGTGCTTGAATTCCAGTGCCAGATTAATTTTACTTTCATTCACAGTAAGTTTTTGTCTACACTGCATAAACTGCACGTGTTTAGGTTACTTATATTATCATTTCTTTATTATTTGGCACAAGTTATATTATTCATAGAAGTTAGTTAAAACTGGATGGTAATTGGTGATTTTCTAACACATTGTTCGAAGTTTACTTCAGCTTGAACTGTTGTAATAACATTCATTAGATTGGGATATTTTTGTTGTTGCTATTTTTATGCATAAAAAGTCTCAAAATTAATAGTCAAGGTATATCACTGTAAAAGAAACAAGTTACAGTTGTTAGTACAAAACCATTACAAACAAAGTTGTATCCAGTATGCTAAATGAGGCGCAAATGCTCTTGTATACATAATTTTTTAATTGTAGCATAAAGTAGCATCATGTGCTGTTAAAGTATAATAATTCAAACTAAAAACGTTCCGATGAAGAGAAGAAAATAAATCTCAAAAATAAATATTGAAAGCCTGACAATAAAAATGTGGTTTCTCGAATCAACATTACATTTTATATGTGTAGCTATATATATGTTTATGAGCGGTTATCTACAAGGCAGTTCTATTTTTGGTGATAATGCCAAGTCAGGGGCGGATCTAGGATTTTTTAAGGGTTAGGCAAATTTTTTTGCCAAACACACGCAAGGGCGCAATCGATAAAATTTACGCCAGTTTACGCCCAATGTAATACATACTTTTCGAAATGTCAAAAATATTAACTCGAATTCATTCGTTCTGACGTACGTAAGGATTGTTATAATGCAAGCCTGTATTGTTGCACTAATGGGATAAGGGAAATAAACAAAAGAAAACCAATTGAGTGTGAATGGAATGTATTGAACTACGTTATAATAGGCCAAAATAATATTTTCTGCCAGATTGGAGGTTAAGTAGATAACCAATAAATTACTTCATCTGTTATCTTCTTCATTTTCTTGATTGCTTATACATGAACAGGAAGAATCCACCATATAAAAACATACTTGCAATGAATCAAATAAATCAATTTTCAATCACCTATACCATGATAGATTGGAGCACTCAGATAGATACATGATATTTTATCTATGTACTGGTCAAGATGGTCAGATAGAAAGAAAAGAAAAGAATTTATGTTAAGTACACGCTCCTTTAGAAATAGAGTAAAATGACAAAAATCAAAGTTAGAGACAAGCTCCTTGATCATTATCAGACAGCAAATAAAAACAGATTTCTGCACTAGGGGTTCATCAAATCAAATAGTATACCCTACCCTAAAAATGATCCATAGTTAAATAATTAATATCAAATTAGAGGAACCACTATTAGTAGAAGATGGTATTTCCAGAAATCCCTGAGACAAGTCCAAGAACATATATAAAACTACACAACAACAGATAAGTTACGTACTGCTTCCTCTTTAAGAGCTACAGCATTTTTTCCAGAATTTAATGTAGCATAGGAAACAAGAAGTCAAACTAAAACATTATATATAAAATTACCTTTTTCAAAAGAAGACATAATATAGGTGTTTTTTGTAAAATGAAACAGAAACTCGAAAGGTGTTAAAATGTTCCTGCATTCAAAATGATATTTCAAGGGATGATAGAATGCACAAAGTTGTTTCAGAAGTCTTATAGTTTTTGGAAATTCTCTTTCCTTGGGCAGATATTTTGATTTAAAAATCATCAAATCATACAATCATAATTATGATGTAATAAGATTTTTATTCTTTGTTTATGTGAATAAACTCTCAATATATTATAACTTCATTTTCGTATCACTCACTCAGAGTGAAAGCCCTTTCTCTCTATTTATAGTAAATTAAAAAGATATAGTATTAATCATAACTTGCGATGAGAAGTTTCAGCTATATACTATCCTATTACATCATAAAATATGCATTGCATAAAGTGAATGTAAGATTTCAAAAATTAAATACATATCTCAGAAACTGGAAGTAAGTTATACTAACAAGAGGCTTTTTGAGCTCTATCATATTGGTTCATATCATTTTGGACACAGGATCCTTTTAAAGTTCTTTAATTCAAAACCAGAGGGTCATCTCGAACCAAGAAAAATCATGCTGAATTGTACAAATAGTTACCAGGTAGAGATACTGGTGCTAAAAAAACCATGCAGCTGCCTACGCAAAACAACTCAGAAAAATAACAATGACTTTGTGTATTATAAACTCAGTCATTCAAACGTAATTTCATAACATTTACAGATGCATTTTTGGTTAACAGAAACAGATACCAAAAATATTTTAGAAAATAGGCTTCGGTTCAGTTGACACAAACAAACTTTATACATAGCTAAGCTAATAATTAACTGTCGTCATACTTATGTTCAACGAATTATAGTACTAATAATCCATGCTAATCATTTATATTACATAAAATAAAACACTTGCAGCCACAATGTTTTCATTTTGCAGAAGCAAAAGAAGAGACATAACTCAAAAAAAATGCTTTTCCTAGACTTTGAAGTCAGTTTTCAACAGATGTATTAAGTGAATTCAAAATTCCATAGCTAATACTTTCCTAATTAATACTTCATTATTGCTATCAAAAGCTGCAATAATGTTTTCTAGCGAATCCATGTTGAACTGGGTCTAATTCGAAGGTCCCACGGTCGTTCAGATTTTGGTGATCATTCATTCAATAAAGTGTGTAAACCCATGGTTGTACCTTAGGCAAATTTTCTTCTGGTTCATTCATTTAAAGTGTGTAAACCCATGGCTCCTTAGGCAAATTTTCTTCCAGTTCATTCATTAAAGTGTGTAAACCCGGGGCTCCTTAGGCAAATTTTCTTCGCCTAAGATGAGCATTAGGCACTAGTCTGTGTTGTCAATGTGACTGTAAGAAGTCATTTTCCCGGCAGAGATGAATACCTATAAACTCAAGCTATCAAAAACATTAATTTTTAAGGTAGTACTATACAATTAGAACCTTAATCAAGAGAAATGAGGTAAACAAAGTCATTTTATACTCCAAACAAAAGATGTACATGCAGAAAAAGCATTGACATAATTTTTTTTCCAAAAAATTAATACTATATATATACTATATTAATACTATAAAAATTAATATATAATTAAGCGTAAATACGGTTTCCTTGATATTTTTTGACTGGATGATTCCCTATAGCTGAAATTTGCACAGATGATAGAAAAGGTTTAGTTCAACAATCTGAGCCACTTTGGACTCTTTAGCATATCTTAATCAGAAGTTATAGCAGTTTTTGTTGACATTTTTCACTTTTACGATTTAGTCCAAACTGGTATATGGCACAGAAATAGGAAAGTATTGCCTTAAACATCAAGTAAAAAGGCTTATTTTGTACCTGTATTACTAATAAAGATTCCTGGGAAGTTTGAAGCTAATCCAATAAGTATGTCTTGAGATATCAGGAAAACCGTATAGCATAAATACAAAAATTAGTAATTTGAGAAAACAAGGCTCAAAGTTAGATTAATCACACAATCTCAAAAGAAAACTGAAAACAATCCTAACATGAGCCAGGTTTATATGAATCTCCTCCTTCCAGTTCCCTATTTCTATCGACATAGCCTTTTCGGATAGCTCTCAGTTTTTTTCTTTGCTTCTTTCCAATTTCAGAAGAGCGTCTTGTTCTAAGCAAAATCCGTTGATTGTCCTTCTTTTCAGCACAACATGTAAAAAATTTTCCAGGATCCATGTATAAGTACTTAAATACATGCTTTAGTCCACTAATACCATCATTGAAGCTTATTATGGCAGAACATACACCAATAGTGAGTACCTTTCTGCCACAATATGTTGATTTTGGGCATCGGGCCCAAATAAGTCCATTCAGGCACTCATTTACATTTTGCGTGCTACCATGCAAGCATTTTTCAAGCAATGAATCATGACTCAGTTCTTGAAAAATGGGCTTCAGTTCCTCCTTTATGGCAACAGGCAAAGAAAGTTTTGGTTTATAAGTACTTTGTCCAGTAACTTTATCTGACTGCCACTTGCACCATCCACCAGCAACACGTGGACAAAACATATGTCTCTGCTCATCTGATGCACCTTCCGAGCAATGAAAAAGGACAGAACCAATAGCTTTTTTCATTGCATATACTTCATCATTTTGACGTATAGCCATTCCAAAATAGTTTTGCATGATGTTGATTGCTTTATCTGTCAATCTGCCAGCACCAGAAATAGCTTTGCCGTCAGAAAGAACTCGGCCTTTCCATTTTTGCTTCAAATTACGTAAACGTGAGCCGAGTCGCTTTTGAACATGACCGACACATTCAAGTTTGTTAATGACAAACTCATCTCCATATGGCTTTGACTCTACTACTTTGGTATAGGAACTGGTGTCACCATCACCAATATAATGGCTGTACCTCAGATTGTATAAATTTACCGAACGACGAAAAATTGTAAGAGCTCCTTCTGATTCCATAGAACCTGCTGATGTTTTATGATTCGCGTCACATATCTTGTGATCAGCGAACCATGAGGCATACTCAGTTGTACCCCTTCGGTTTTCCCAGGATTCACACTCTTTGCATACCTTTGTCATAATATGGTAATCAATACATTTGTCTCTTTCATTACCACGAGCTATAGCAGTGACAATGCCATTCAATGAGTCATAACCTCGCTTTTGCCAAGTGCCATCAAGCGAGACAGTACAGTCAGTTGGGATTACATCAGTTTCATTAACAAAATGCTTGGCAGCACTCTCCATGCTATCTGCAGCTGCTTTAGAATATGCAATTGACAGCTTTCTATTGATATTCTTATATGCATTTTCCATTACTGGTTCAGTTATGTTCATTATCATGGAAAAGGTTCTCAATGCAGCATGTCCCAATCCAGTTTCACGGAATGCCATCACAGATCTTATGTTGACGTCATATCCTTTTTGACCTGGTTCACCAGGAATATCAACGTGTTTGGAACTGAAAAATGGCTGGGACCATTCACAAACATGACAGTAAAGGAGGAGTTTGTTTGCCCACCCTTTCTTTTGAGTTGTTACATTCTCTATGTTTATTGAGTCACCACAACTTGGGCATGAACCAGCTACTTTAAACATACTTTTTAAAATCTGGAAATCCAGCACAATATAGTTACATTCAGAACTAACAGAGTCCAAACTTTCAGAATGAGATGAATCTGCTGAAGCACCATTTTTAGACGAAGAAACATCAGTGTGTTGATTTTTGATAAAAACTCTTTTTTTTGGTTTATAGCTTGCTTTTCTCTTTCCCATGATATGAATGATGGTTTTTTAAATCAGTAATATTAAACAAATTTGATATTTCAACTGCAATTAAAGGGTAAACTCCAAGGAAAATAACTCACTTGACAAAACAACAACTCAAGTTTTACCCTCACATGTATTAGTTGTCTGTGCTGGCACATTAAACTGAGGTGCAAAATTCCATTCCGAGTTAGTTGAGAATACCGTAAATATCTCGGGAAGGAGATCTGAAATACTTTCATTGAGATTTTTTGGGCAAAACAACTACAATATCTCGTTGCTACGGTCGTTGCTATGGAAAAGTTGAACGATAGGGTGTTAGAAAATGCTTTATAGTTGCAAAACGCTTGAAGTTGGGCAAAAAATATTAGCAGATTCGGAATCTACGATAAATTTTGCTCTAAAAACAAGTGGAATAAAAAAATTGATTTTTTTTTGATTTTCAACTCTGTAATTGTATAGTACTACCTTAACATCATGGCGCGCGCCGCGCCTCGCCGGAGAATCCTATTGCGCGAGAGAGGATCGGGCGGATATGATATATGCGGGAATCTCTGATATTTTCGATTCTTTTCTGATTATTGTATACAATAACTTTTTCATACAATTTTATGAAAAACATTATTTAACTGATTTTGGGTTAGGCATTTGCCTAAGTTGCCTAACCCTGAATCTGCCCCTGCAAGTGTCAATGATTTTGTAACTCCTTGTATAGACTTATGGGACAAAACTTAGTCGGACAAATCTGTAGTCGAAAATATTGGTCTTTTTCTTAAATTTCGTGACTTACTTAATTTTGGGAGACAATTAAAAAAGGAAAAAGTTTATTTACTAATTTCAATGTCATATTCCTGATCTATATAAAAATATATGCTACCTTCTTTTCCATCAAATTCGTATGAGTATAGTGTCGATACAAATTCTTTCATTTTCAAATAAGTTGTATAGCGAAGACTTTTAAAAGTCAAAGTTGAGGGTATTTCTAATCCACCGGCGGGAATGGGAAAAGATTTGTACTGGATCGATTTCATGGATCCGTCAATGCTGCCATTCCCTTCTTTAAGGAAAAAGTAAACATGTCGAGATATTTCTCGTGGGATATGTCCAACTGTTTGAACTTGTTGGTTGACCGATTAATAGCACAGCAATAAGGATCAATCTTTTTAGATTTCCACACGAACTTTGACACCAGCCTTTGCTTCAACCCATGTCGTATTCTTGTAAACGTGGTAACCACGTGCAGCAATTGTGGCATGAAAACTGTTAACTATTTTAAGAACTTTTGCCTTGATCGTCACGCATCTACCTATGGAACTACATCTGCCTTTAAAAATTATTCAACAAAGTATCCAAAATACAAAACCATTAGAACTTCAGTAAATAATAGGAGGAAAAGGAGTTTTTGGCGAAATTAATTTTCCTTATTTTAAGAAAAAGAAAGAGGAAAATGGGTTGCCTAAAGAGCAGCATTCGCTTGTCATTATGGACACATTAAAAGACCAAGATAACGATGTTCTGATAGAATTTTGGCTCAAAAAATAGATGTGAACTTCTGATAGTGCCTCACAACTTGACCAATAAGTTTCAACCGTTAGATTTGAACACTAATAAAGCGACAAAAGCTTTTATTCACAAAAAGTACAACGATTGGTTTTCGAATCAAGTGGCACGCATTGAACCGCAATATTTCCTCGAAATTATCGGACTTAAAACCACTGCATGCTGGTTGGATTGTGAATCTATAAAACCACATGCAGGAAGAAACTGAACTTATTGAAAAAGGTTTTAATGAAGCTGTAATAAGTGAGGCTATTAAGAACGCCCAATCTGTTTACGAAAGGGTCGACAATCCCTTTAGAGCGTAAAGAAAAAAACAATGAACATCATGAAAACGAACGTTTATGTTATTTATCAAAACTTTACTACTTTAGAAGTTGTTTATTTATGACTAAGTCATGTCAAAATATTGTGCATGTAAAAATATTGTATTCATTGGTGTGCAAAAACAAAAATTATATAAAAAAATTATAACTGTTTACAATTTTGTACTTAAACCGATAAGAAGAAGAATTCTGATAAAAATGATTTGGACCAAATATTTAGTGGGATAAAATAATTAGTCGGACAAAATTATTAGTCGGACAAAATTTTAGTCACTTCCTAAAAATTTAAGTCACTTCCAAAAAGTTTAGTCACTTTTGTCCGACTAAGTTTTGTCCGATAAGGTATTTAATAATTCGGTCGATTTTTATGCATAGCGTTACATTTAGACAACTTCTTACTTGCAGTTGATGAACCTTTATAAATTATATCTTATGTGTTACTGTTACCCTAAGAGAATAAATGAATAATTACCCATACTTGAACAAGCGCCCCTCTGGAATAAAGGCTCACATTGAAAATTAAAATTTTAAATAAGCGCCTCGGTAATGAAAAGCATTAAATTCGTCACTTCAGCCAGTTTCAATCAGTTTGCTTCAATTGATAAACCATAAGTGCACCCATTCTCATCAGCTTCTCTATGGTAGATTCTCACTATCACATAGCCGTCAATTAAAAAACTGTTGGTCCATCCAACCACAACAGTGTTTAGATCTGGAATCGCAAAGCGTAAAGTCCTTGACACGCTGTATGAATTCACTTTATATAAAATACACGATTAGTTTCATTGGATCAATTAGTTGGATATGAAAGACTTATAAGTTTAAATGTAGATTGCCACCTGTATGCACGATCAGTTTAAACTTAGGACAGCTTTATACAGCCGCATAATCGCTGAGTCGAATTAAATTACTTTTATTCGGGTAAAATTCGACAAAAATGCGACTGTCACTTTATACAGGTTTTGTTTGCCGCATATCAAATTCGACATGGCTTTAGACAGCCGCATAAATGTCGAATGAATTTATCATCGTGTGTTTCTTACACGCTGTCACTACTTTCGTGCACTTTTTTCACGAAGTTCAATCAAGCTGTTATTAAATTCGACGATTATGCGGCCGTATAAAGTGATGCCGAATTTATGTCGAAGATTGCCGTTTTATTCGACAAACTTTGCTGAACTTAATTCATTATGTCGCACTTAATTAACTTTTCACTTTATACAGTCGAATTTTCGTCGCATTTAATAAAGAGTTTAATTCGACGCGGCGATTATGCGGCTGTATAAAGCTGTCTTTATCGGTCGATAGAAAGACTTCTCTTTTTGCAATTGAAATCAGTGAGTGCATACGTATATCAGTAGCTATAGCACCATAAGGTATCGTTCAAAAAAATAAAAGAACGAGAAAAAAAAAGAACAAGTCACTCGGCTTTTGAAAAGAAATAGTGTAATGCTTTTTATGCACTCCTAAACCAACAGAATACAAGCTCTTTCTTCAATGAACTTTCTTGTTTTTTCTTTTTTTTCTAACTTCTAACATACGTCCGCACTCACTGATTTCCATTGCAAAAGTTTTTTTCTATCAACAGATAAGTTTAAACTGATCGTGTATACAGGTCCCAATCTACATTTAAACTTGTAAGTCTTTTATATCCAACTAATTGGTCCAATGAAATTTATCATGTATTTCAGCTTTAAGATTTTGACTGAAATTTCATGAATTTCTTTGAAAACTTTTTCACTGAATGTATTTTGAGAGCAATGTATATTTGATTTAATAATCACAACCTTACTTATAAAAACCGAAATAAGAGAATTTACCATGTCTTTCTTCAAGCCTTATAAAATATTTCTTTGTTACTTGCAATAATTTTAATGTATCACTTGATTTCTGGCTGACACGTTTTGGATCACTATTATGCACAAAGACCAACAAGTTTATAAACATATGGACTTTCGTATTAATAGCAACATGAAGATAAAACTTTGTAGGTAAAATGACAGAATGTAAAAAATTCAATGAAACTTACTTTCTCCATATAAAACTACTGCCTTTACTATTACAAAATCAATTTGAAAATACACGAAACATCCATGTTGTAAGAAAACTCTAAATGTGGACCAAAGATTAATGGTACCTTTTTTTAAAAGGTGAATTTTAACATCCTTCAACTTTCACAAATATTTGCGAAATGTTTCTTAAGTCCAACCAAAAGATAACATTTTATCAAGAATTAAATACAGATTTTAGAGATCATTGAAGTTTCAAGATTCCAAATTAAAATCAACTTCCATTTACGAAGCTAAGGTATGTTGTTATATAATTTATCAGAAATCATATAATTTATCAGAAAACCACTTCTTATGTGCTATTTGTTTACATTCGCATTTTCCAATTCCAATCATTTGCAAATATGTTTTTTTGGTTTCATGCCAACTTTTTTTCAGTTCTTTATAACCGAATATAAATAATTCATAATGTAGCTATAGTGGTTAAAGATCTAACAATCTCCATAAATCGAGAAAAAAATCCATGATTTTGATAGATTAGCTTTTTTTTACATAAGTTGAACAAAATTAAAATTATGAATTTGGTTCAAAGTCCTCAATCAGATAATCATTACACAGGAAATCAATCATAATATTGTATCTCTTCACTTACAAAAGTATCAAAGAATACTTGTTAAGCCTGGTTCAGATCTGACGATTACGACGATTTAGATTTAGTTTTATCTTCGTAATCTCTAATGTGAACACTTTTGTAATCGTCGTAATCGTTATAAACGGATGTCGTTTACGACGACAAAATACAAGTAATTCTGATATTTTATCGTCGTAGTCGCTCTATTGTATGTAGAAATCTATTGAATTTTACGTCAATTCTATTGTTTTAAGTACGTGATGGCACGTGCTTTAAATTTTACAAAGAAATTCAAACTTTACAAGGGAAAGAAGTATCATGTGTTTGAAACAATTTTGAAATTAGTATTTGAGATACTTGAGAGTGTTCAGACCTGGCGATTAGCGATTACGACGATTCATATCTATATTTTAATAGCCGATTCTCTTTCTGTCGGTCTGTTTGTTTGTTTGTTTGTTTGTTTGTTTGTAAGTCACGCAAAATGGTAGATTGAGTTGTGAGCGAAATTATTCCTTTTTTTTGTGTGCGACGTGAGTTCGAAACAAATACATTGCAACCCCAATCGAACGTGACTTTTTTTGGCTGGTGAACCAATAGAGACAACGTTTTGTTTTTATTATTATTGTTGTTAGTTTTATATTCCACATTGACTTGGCTTTGAAAACAATACATCAACTAAATACAAATACTTTTAATATTTAATTTCTTTTAATTGTTATGCGTTTCTGATCGAACATGTTTTTTATTCACTCTATTCATTTAGCACGTGCCTTTTTTCTCCTCCTGCGTGATCTTTTTAAGAAGAGAAACCAATTCCCCTCCTCCTACTTTTGACTCCACCCATGTTAGAGCGCGTAACTTTTTTTAAAACAAGAGCTAATAATAAGTTGAAGTTTTCTCTCTCTACGTTTTGAGTTCATTGTTGCACTGATAAACAATTGGTTTTAAAAAGTAAACAAGATTCGCAAAAATGCGACTATATATTTCCCCAAAGTTGCGAAATTTTGTCAATAGTTGTGCGTACATTGATAACCATGAGAAAAATGTGTGATAAAATAATTACAGTAGAACTACCATCAACCTGATACTCAGATAAAAATGCTGTCCTTACTAATCAGGGTGGAACTGAATTTAATACCACAAAAAAATTTAATTTGAATTTATTATGAAATGAAGATGTCATGGTTGGTCAAATGATAAGGTTTGTCTTATAATTGTTGCTGAGGAGTTAAAAAGTTAGAAGTTATGGACACTTAGCTAAAAGTTATAAGACCTAAATGTGGCTGATATTTTCCTTAAACAACTGCATTTATCATCATTGTGTAAAAGAATTTCATCTTAACAAATGTATGATCTTTATTGTTGCAGAAGCTTGACATCCTTTATACCATAAAATCATGGTAAACAATGAAATTCAACAGAACACTTGCTTTTTGTAACTCGGATAACATCACACAATCATAATCTTACAACATGATATACAATCAAATTTCTATACAGGTTTACTGTACAAAAGAAGAAAAGAAAATTGTTAAACCTAATTTTAATAGCTACAATATAATACTTTGGGGTAGACAAGCAAATAACTATCATAAGCAATCACAACCTCTACTAACAAATATTATGTGTAGCATTTCAAATTAGGACAGAAGAGTTACTTTTAAAAAAGAGATGGGCTTAAAATGACAACTTATAAAACCATATTCAAGTATATACCTTAAGGGAAGATATTATTTGCAGAAGAAATTTTTGTGGAATATATTTTTGCAGATAAAAGGCCCAAATACCATATTTTGCGGAATAAATTTTTGTAGATGACAACTTCAAAAGAGATTTTGTAGAATTAATTCTTTGAAGATGCAAGAAATTTGATAAAATCGAAAGTAAGGAAACACCCAATTTAGTGCCTGGGTGTATATACAAACTTTAGTCTATGGAATAACATCTATTTTTCAGCAGTTAAAATATCAAAAAGAATACTAAACTATAACAAACAGATAATGTGGCTGGGTCTTATCTTTGTTCAGAAGAGGTCAGTGTAAAAACGCCAGCAACCGAGAATATGACTCAGTCTGGGTCTACTTCCCATAAACGAAAAGTGAAAATAACAATTAATAAAAACTGCGATACCATCGCAGACATTGACTTATTTCCTTTTCCGTTTTGTAAAGACGAAATGCTAGTTAGGGTTCAATTATATGCAAACCAAAGTGAAAGATCAATTCTTTTAGGATGAATCATTTCAAAAATTTTGCAGAATTTATTTTTGCGGATGACTAATAATTCATTCATTTTTGCGGAATTTATTTTTGTGGATTTGAGCGAAATCCACAAAAATAAATTTTGCAAAAAAAAAGTTCCATAAAAATTTCTTCTGCAAACATATTCTTCCCTGAAGGTATCAGAATAAACATCTCTGTTCAAAAAAATTATGTTCACACTCATTGTGTTATGTGATAAAAATGTCCTAAATCCCAAACTGAAAAACAAAACAGATTTTGGTAGTGAAAATACACATCCATAACCAAATCACTACATAGTAGCTGAAAGCAGAAGGTCGTGTTCTGGCTTGATTTAATTTACAGACTCTCATGTTGGATTGTGCTTTGATTTATGTTCGTTGTTTGTAAAAGGAAAATTGACAGTCATATATATTTAATTTTGCAAAATAAAATATGATATACAGCATCAAATGTATACTGATGCATAACCATAGACTTATTCATAGTAAACTATGTTTCTGTTGTTGAATTAAACAACTATCCAGGGAAGCACACTCGACCAGCATTCTTTCAATTTCAAGATTTGTCTCAATCCTCTGTGTATTAAAACATTATACGTAATTGGTTTTCTGAACTTTTTCTTGCATATACGACATCACATATTTACTTGCTGTTTTTGTATGTACTTTTTTTGAATTAACTTGTTGAACTGGTTGTTCTTCACATGAAAAGGGTTTCTTTATACGGCTGTATATCATCGTGCTTTCAGTTCAGTTGGGCTACATTTTATCAGGATCATACTAAATAGATCTTCAGCCTGGCTATTGATAATGAATTTCCACTTTTGCACTGAAATCACAGTTCCAATGGTTTGTTGTTCCAAGCATTTAATTACCAATCATCATAACACATTTTATTGTTTTACACGTTCATTTAAAACTTTTTACAAAACTTTTTTATGAAATAAAACGATTTATTTCCATCATTTAACGTTTCATCTATTGAATCATTTTAAAAGTTTGCAGAAAAAAGCAAAGTCTTCCAAAGCCCAACTGACTGAAAAAAATGGCGTATTACTTCACGCTACACTAGCCTCTATTCTTATCTACTATGGGTAGGGGAAAATTCAATATCGAACTGCGGCTATAAAAGTGAACGGAGAAGAAGAAGAAGGAGGAGAAGAAGGAAAATGCCGATTTTAACATATATTTCGCCCTATGGGGAAATATATAATAACTAGCACACCATGAAAAGTAGTTTTTTTGGAACCATTGCTTAAACTGGTATTTGATTTGTTTAAAATCGTAAAAACCACGCTAAGTTCATGTTCGGGATGCGTTGTGCAAAGTAAGAAAGTTTGCTGACATTTTAAATGCGACCGCGAAAATGAACGGCTAAGTTTCGAACATGCAAGACTTGAAACACAAGGAACTTATTTGTCTTCATGTACGAACAAGCTGTATTAAGCAATAAAGCCAGCAGCAAAGGAAGTTAAAACAGTCCAGGAATTGAACCTCAGTTCTCCCATTATACGTCCCTCAAATGCAATAATTTGGGGCAGATATTTTTATTGGGGCTTCAAAATTACAAAAACTTGGAACACTGGTTGCCCGACTGGGACACCCTAAAAAAACGTTAAGATGCGAAACTGACTGCACACCAGAGGTTGCGATTTCCAATTCATTAAATTTTTTTTTCATCAACTCAACGCAGGCTGAACATGGGCGGCGAGCGACGCAGCCTTGGCGGCTAGTTTGTTTTAATCGTCGTAATTGTCGTATATGTTAGATCTGAACCAGGCTTTAAAGCACCAAAAAAAGTGATGTTGTTAAATTAATAAATGGAAATTTGATAATTTAAAATTTGAGCAAGGTGAATGTTGTAAACAATAATTGATCTTCAAAATAATTATTCATGAAAGAATAATCATTTTTCTCCGTTATTTATCTATATATTAATAGCCGATTCTCTGTCTGTCTGTCTGTTTGTTTGTTTGTTTGTTTGTTTGTAAGTCACGCAAAATGGTAGATTAAGTTGTGAGCGAAATTATTTCTTTTTTTGTGTGCGACGTGAGTTCGAAGCAAATACATTGCAACCCCAATCGAACGTGACTTTTTTTGGCTGATGAACTAATAGGAATAACGTTTTGTTTTTATCATTATTGTTAGTTTTATATTCCACATTGACTTGGCTTTGAAAACAGTACATCAACTAAATACAAAGTCACTAACTGATTAAATATTTTGGACAAAAAGCAGCAGTGGCAGAACGTGGCAGCATATGTTCGGTTTGCCACTAACTCTTGCCTGACTGTCTGATACGGGTGAACATTTTTTTTGAGCAATCAAAATGTTTAAAAACCGATAGGTAAAAAAAGAGTATCATATCAAAACAAAATGTTTTTTTTTTTGCTTTTCTTTTAATAAATTAATTTCTTCTTTTAATTGTTAAGCGTTCTGATCGAACGTTTTTTTATTCTATTTATTCATTTAGCACGTGCCTTTTTTCTCTCCTCCGTGTGAACTTTTTAAAGAGTCTATTGACGGATGAAAAATGTAAATGTTATGATCACGTGATCATAACACAAAATAAAAACAAAACTAGGCACGTGGCAGAATGCGTTTCATTTCTTTTATTTTTTAAAACGAATCTACAGGTAAAAAATTCATTTTTGCAGCTGCTTTTTCAAAGAAAGTTATTTATGTGCATAAACAAAGTAATTTTGTTACAAAAGAG
The DNA here is from genome assembly GCA_027922465.2 of Turritopsis dohrnii. Classification (NCBI taxonomy): domain Eukaryota; kingdom Metazoa; phylum Cnidaria; class Hydrozoa; order Anthoathecata; family Oceaniidae; genus Turritopsis; species Turritopsis dohrnii. Next base: position 241,216 of record BQMF02000511.1, read on the forward strand.
AAAAGAGATGTGTCAAACATTATACCGCATGTTCACAAAATTCGCAAGTTGCTGTTTAAACAGAGATTCTTTGCTTTTCAATATCAAAGTGAAAGATTTTACACAAGAGCTTAGGAGTAGTATTTCAATGGCAATAATTATAGGAAAGCACCCTAAGGGCAATTCTGTGGAAATATGGGGCCACTTGGGAAAATGAGATAGACATGTTGTGCTATCATGTGTAGCTTTAGCAGTTAGGAAAAATAAGTCATGATGGGGTTTACAAGGACTAAAATCTGTTTCAATTATGTATAATTGCACCATAAAAAACTATTTCAAAGTATTTATTTTCATTCCAAACCTTGTTATCACGTTACCTAAAAATTATAGCCAGATTTCAGTATATCTTCAAAAAGTTTCACTATTTATTATAAAGTAAAAACTGAACTCAGTATTTACAATTTGAGATTTCAACAATCCTGAAAGTTTTTCTAGATCAAGTTGACTATACAAAAACTTGGTCGATAGTATACAGGTGTATTTTTTCTCCATTAGTTGTTGTCACTTCTTAACAACACAAGTGAGGAATTGTCATTATAATTTGATACACTGGATCAACAAGTGTATCTTCAGAGATTGTTACTTCCTCTTCAGCAGTTCCCTCCTCAGCATTCTCTCTCTACATCAACAATATACATTTAGAAACGATTGCTTCTTCAACGGTTTTCTCTTCGATGATAATATAAGAATCACAAAATATATTGATGTTCAAAGATAGAGTACAGACATCGTATTCCTTTTTTCTTGTGCATATACTACCTGTGAACTGAAATTTTAATTCAAAACTTCCATACTTTTAATATTGAATGTTTTTAATCTTTATTATGTTATTGGAGCGTTATAAACAACGAATACAACGAAACAACTTTGTATAAGCATCTTCCACGACAATCAGAAATTATAAATGTATAAATCGTCTGTTGTTCATCCATCAATATCTTCGCAATCAGCATTTGTTAGGGATTAAATCGTATTTCTGATTCTTCTTAGATAAAATATCAACCCCACAAAGTAAATATATAAGTTCTGAGTTCAACATAAAGTGTATAAATAAGGCAATGAAGAATCCGTTTTTCAGAAAAACAATCTTTTTTTGACTCCGAAGCTTTCTTGTTCGAAAGATTTGTTTACATTAACTCGATTTACCAATTTAGAATTTTAATTGATCATCGCATTTGAGAATAGTAATCGAGTTAAAAATTAAACAGCTGTGCATTCTATTGTATTTCATCCGTCAATAGACTCTTTAAGAAGAGAAACCATTTTCCCCCTGTTTGATAGCACCCATGTTAGAGCGCGTAACATTTTTAAAACAAAAGCTAATAAAAAGTTTTTTTCTCTCTACGTTTTGAGTGCATTGTTGTACTGATCAACGATTGTTTTAAAAAATAAATAACACATGAAATTTGGGTTTTTTTTGGAACCATTGTTTAAACTGATATTTGATATTTGATTTCGAATCTGCCTCTAGGATAACTGACGTTTTTTCGGGTCTGCGATACAGGCGATGGGGTGACAAAAAATTTGGGTCTAATTTTTTTGGGAAGGGTCTGTGACGTCATCAAAATCTTTGAAGAATGATATCTCTGTAACGGTTGATCGTAGCGGAACAATCCCATACATTTTTTTAATCAGTTTTTCGAGCTCTACAACATGGTAACACTTTCGGTTGCCAATTCCTTAATTTTATTTTTCGTGAAGTCAACGCATGCTGAACATGGGCGGCGAGCGACGCCGCCTTGGCGGCTAGTCTATATATTAATACCCGATTCTCCGTCTGTCTGTCTGTTTGTTTGTTTGTTTGTTTGTTCGTTTGTTTGTAAGTCACGCAAAATGGTAGATTAAGTTGTGAGCGAACTTATTTCTTTTTTTGTGTGCGACGTGAGTTCGAAGCAAATACATTGCAACCCCAATCGAACGTGACTTTTTTTGGCTGATGAACTAATAGGAATAACGTTTTATTTTTATCATTATTATTAGTTTTATATTCCACGTTGACTTGGCTTTGAAAACAGTACATCAACTAAATACAAAGAAACTAACTGATTAAACATTTTGGACAAAAAGCAGCAGTGGCAGAACGTGGCAGCATATGTTCGGTTTGCCACTGACTCTTGCCTGACTGTCTGAGACGGGTGAACATTTTTTTTGAGCAATCAAAATGTTTAAAAACCGATAGGTAAAAAAAGAGTATCATATCAAAACAAAATGTTTTTTTTTGCTTTTCTTTTAATAATTTAATTTCTTCTTTTAATTGTTAAGCGTTCTAATCGAACGTTTTTTTATTCTATTTATTCATTTAGCACGTGCCTTTTTTCTCTCCTCCGTGTGAACTTTTTAAGAAGAGAAACCATTTTCCCCCTTACGTTTGATAGCACCCATGTTAGAGCGCGTAACGTTTTTAAAACAAAAGCTAATAAAAAGTTTTTTTCTCTCTACGTTTTGAGTGCATTGTTGTACTGATCAACGATTGTTTTAAAAAATAAATAACACATGAAATTTAGGGTTTTTTGGAACCATTGTTTAAACTGATATTTGATATTTGATTTCGAATCTGCCTCTAGGATAACTGACGGGTCCGCGATACAGGCGATGGGGTGACAAAAAATTTGGGTCTAATTTTTTTGGGAAGGGTCTGTGACGTCATCAAAATCTTTGAAGAATGATATCTCTGTAACGGTTGATCGTAGCGGAACGATCCCATACATTTTTTTAATCAGTTTTTCGAGCTCTACAACATGGTAACACTTTCGGTTGCCAATTTCTTAATTTCATTTTTCGTGAAGTCAACGCATGCTTAACATGGGCGGCGGCGAGCGACGCCGCCTTGGCGGCTAGTATTAGCTATTATCGGTGAAAACACTTACAAATATATTTGAACAAATGAGGCTAAGTCCGACCCTTACCCTCACTAACCCAGACACATTTCTCAAGATTTACACCATGAAGTCTGATGGTTGCAATTTGTCACACGAACCAAAGGTAATACATTAATTCTTTGCTCACAACCTTATATTGTAAACTAATGCTTACCTTTAGAAAAGCCTTTGGATTCTTGATAGCAGTGTCAAAGCAAACATGATCACTTTTGATTTTAAAGGAAGTATTTACTCATGTTAACTCCAAAAACATTCCACATCAATTCACTTTCTTATACACTACATCTTCACCAAACTGTATATCAAACATTATCAAAATACATAGATTACCAGAGATTTAATAAGCAACTGCAGTAGACTCTGTCTAACTCGAACCTCAAAGGGGAAATTGTTCGAATTATGGAGAGTTCGAGTTATAGGGAGTTATATTGCTAGGTTTCACCTTGAAGGGGCCTAATGATTCAGTTCGAATTATAGAGAGTTCGGGTAATGGAAAGTTGAAATAAGGAGAGTTCACTGTAGTTAGTGCATACTGTGTCGTATTTACAATGTGCATATTATATACAATATTATCAACATAGAAACAAAATTCATTATATACATTCATTATATACATTCATTATATACATTCATTATATACATTATATACATGTCCCCTGCTTAATGTCATTGCAGTAATTAAAGTTTTTACATTGACATTACCCAACAAACCATCGATACACTACACCAATATAATGACAAATGGTCACAGTTTTTCGAGAAAATTCTCGACCAATATTAATTTTCTCTTTCGGACGGTTTTTAATATCTTCTCTGTATTCAAGAATTTTCTCCAATGGCATCCCAAGATCACTTGTTTTGATGTACTTAAAATTCAGACCATACAACTTAGACATTTCATTTCTCATTGCTACCAATTGTTGCCCATGTTTATATAACATCTCCTCTGTGGTATCTTCCATCCTATCAATCAGCTCTTGGAAAGATTGCACAAGTTCACTTTTGAAATTTCGTAGATCTTCTTGCAAGGCCAGTTGTAACTCTATCAATCAAGAAGAACGCAATAACATAAACACCTTACACTTAAGTGGATAACAGATTTCAACAGATAACAATTTCTTAACAAATAGCACTTTACCAATTTGTGTGTGCACTTTGCTTCTCAATTTCATCAGTTTGTATCGGCGATGGATTTCATAGCATATGCCAAGAACATTGAAGGCAACCCACATTGTAACTAGATAAAATACCGTTTGCTGGTAAAGCGGTGCTCGCCAACTGATATATGACGGTGCCGACTCCTCTTCAGTAGAATCCTCAGTTTCTTCAGATGAAGCAGCAGCTTCTTGTGCTGCTTGAAGTTTAGCAAGATTCTAAGAATATTAAAGATATAATATCAAGTTCTATCCATTTTATCAATCAGAGGATCTTATACCAAAGCATAGAAAGATTTATGAAAGTTCTTGGATATTTAGTTACAGCTAAATTCCACAAATTAATAAACATAAATCTAAAAAAGCAAAGATTGGTTTGTCTGACAAAAAATAATAATTTTCATCAAAATAATTTCAAAAAAATTTTATAATCGAATCTCAATCAATAATATCAATGAAATAAAAAATAGAGAAGGATCTTTATTGCACTCATACCTCTAACAAAGAAGATATATCGTTTGATAATATGTCTAGGTTGGATTGGGCATACTTGCTTCCACAAATCTTCAATTTCTCTAACTCTCCAAATGCTGCAATACCAAATTCTGTCTCAAAATTATACACAGAGTTTACTTCTAATCCATATTCAGTAATGTTGGGTTTGAGAACATCCATGACATTTCGATCAATTAATGCGTACTTAACGTCTTTTCGTCCCAGTGGTGCTAACACCTCTTCATATGTGTAATAACTGACATCTGCAATAACAATAATCTCATTTCTAAATTCAACTTTAAATCTATGAATTGCGAAATAAAAAATAAGGATTTGTCAATATTGATAATCTAAGGAAATTCTCTAGGTTAGATTTGCATAAGGAGATTGAGAAAAACGTCATTTCGTTAGAGACAATCAATCTGTTTTATTAAGCTATAGCAAATGAACCTTAAATGAATTTTTCAAACTTGGTTGCAAAGATTTCATAGTGAAAACAAATGTAGTTGGAAAGGTGATATTAAAGTGATATTTTTAGAAGATAATTACATGCGGGTTTTAAAAAAAGATAAAGAGATTAGAATGTAGTTAAAGTCATCATACTTTTCTCAAATTTTTTGATATTTTTTTCGCCATATGTGTATTCTGTTGTTCCATATAAAGCCAATACCTACAGTAACAAGACATTGAGAAGATAGACAACATCAGATTTTCTTGGTAAATTCATTATAGCCACCAAATAAGACAATTTCTTTTGGTAAAAATGCAATAACCGTCCTAAAAATAATCTCAAAACCAGGAAACATCAGATACATCCTGTTTGTACACATAAACGTGTTACAGCGAACTGAAAATCTTAATAACTAAACATGTATTATATGTATTATATGTAATACTTATTTGGAAATTTATGTTTTTTCAAATAATATGCATATGTATAATTTTATTACTCCAACTCTTAAAAATGCTTCACAATGTGGAATCCATGATCACAATTTTTGTAAAATTCACGTTTCCGTTATTCTCAACTTATTTTATTCTTAAAAGGAAAGAGGGAAAAAAACAACTTCTTCCTTTTTTGATATTATCTTAAAAAACACTACACTTTTTTTTATTGAGTACCAATCCTTGCAGCCACTACTAGGCAACAAGTTACGAAAGGAGGAAAAATGAAGGTAAAAAGATTAGCAGCATTAAGACAGGAAATGATTGATGCTCTTCTTAAAAGTGAAAAGGTCATAACCAACAGTAAAACATCCCATTCTCTAGCACAGTGGTTATTTTTGCTTTTCAGAAAACTTATTATCGGGCTGGAAATAAGTCAATATTTGTTATGCTTTTAATTCTTTGTAATATTTTCTTTCGTTCAAGCTAAAAAAAACTTTTTTTCTTAAACCTCAATTTCGTGGCAAACTATGTTTAATGCAGGAAACAATAACATTTTGTAAGTATTGAATATTAAGTTTTAAAAAAGAACTACTTGTCTTTCATTTCCTATGCAGCAATGGTCAGAAAACAATACTTATTATGATCACGCATACCAGTTTAGACAACCGAAAGAAACTTTACCTTATCATCAGGCAGTTTTTGTGCAAGAGCGTTTATTGCACTAGATGAAAGTGCCGATGACAAATTGCCGACAACAATACCAGTGATAACAAGACCAAGTAACGTCCAAAATATTATGTAGACCCGTCCCCTGTTAGTCATTGGGATTTTGTCACCGTATCTAAAGAATTAAATCACACATTGCCTTGCTATTGTCAAAAAATTGCCAATCATTCTCAAAAATCATTTATAGTCCGCATTTCCCATTTTGCCGGTCTTGAGAACACTGAAGGACCAAGTAGCAACCTTTTGTATTTGATAGCCAACATTTGGACACATAAAAAGCACATGAAAATACTCAAAGTAAAAAATGACTGCCAAATTAATCATTGTCTTTTAACTATTTACTAGAATCATTTCAATTTCAAATCAGTTAATTGCCCCTGCAGCGAGCGTTAGCGAGCGAGAAGACATAGTAATTTCACGACATAGGCGAATGTCAGTTTCCGATTTTGTTCTTCATCTTCATCATCATCATCATCATCATCATCATCATCATCATCATCATCATCATCATCATCATCATCATCATCATCATCATCATCATCATCAACATGGTACTGCAAGTGGGAGACAGAATGATTTTTCGTATCTTTTTCCTAATTTACTACTATATTATATTGTGTTATTTAGAAGGTTGGTCTGTTAAAACTGCTTAGACAATTTTCATATTACTTTTGTGTTGTTTTCGTTTGAAGCACAGCTTAAAATCTGAAATTTTCTCAACCATGCATTTCATTTTTGTATATATATGATGTTTTAGCCCTTTTAAATCTTTGCTACTTTTAATTTTGAATCAAAACTCGAACCGCTTGAAATGATTTCTACTAATGGATTTTTCGCTTTAATGTTTTTTTCAAAAAAGTTTTTTTTCTTCTTTTGGTTCCCACAAAATTTCTTTAACAAAATCTTATTTTGATTATAAGATACGTATCCGTGGTTGCAGTTCACACATTTCTTCTGTTTGTAGCAATACTTTCTAATATTACTTGTTAAGCCTTATTTTCGCGTTTTAAAAAGTATATTAGCATTTAATGTGACTTAGGGCTTAGAGATAACAAACAGTAACAATGTTTTATGCATATTTTCAGCTGCGTAAGAACATTATTTGGTTTGCATATTCCCAGTTACTGTAGCCACCGCTACACTATGCTACACTATGCCACAAGGTTACAGTACTCATTAAATAATTCGTTGTCTTGTAAAACTTGAGTATTTACACTTAAATATGTGATTTTTGGCATGCTCTTTTTTCACTACAAACAGATACTTTGATCACGATTTGTATTTGAAATATTGTGTACTTTTTGTCATACATAAAAGACTGGCTTTGTCGAAATATTTAAAGTATGCCACTTATCAGGCCCCAAATCAACCAAAAACATTTTTACAAAAATCCTTAAATTACAAAATGTTTGGGCGGAAAGCTTTCTTTTTTAATGGATAGCCTGCTGTGTGTAAAAATTGGAAAGCTTGAGCGCGGGGGCATTTTTAGCTAATGCTACATTCTAGTTAATAAAATAGAATGGAAAGGTTCTATATGAGATGGGAAATTATTGGACTGGATGCTTATCTTTTTGGGACTGGATGCTTATATTATCCCTCCGTATGATGAAATAAAGGGGATAGGCCAATATTTTTCTTCATTGTTTTAAATTGAATGGTTTACATCTGTTTCTATGAGAAAAAACATCTCACCTAAACTGGGGTCTCGAAATCGTCCCAGAATAGAAACTCTTCACATAAACACAAATGCAACTTTCGGTAGAAATGTTGACGAAAGAAAGCTCTTGTATTTCACTTTCTATCTTGACTCGTATCTAAACAGTCCTCTAACTGTAACTGCGTTTCAAACGATATTAATTCAAGTTTTCAATAATTAAATAAACTAGCGGTAGTTCATTTGCAAAATAGCCACTAGTGTACTTGCACAACCATAATTTTAGTAGATCTTACCCAACAGTCGTGCTCGTCATAAATGCCAAATATAATCCTTCTAAAAGACCACCAACAGACATTAAAGTGCCTTTGTATTCTACCTCAGAAGGCTCCTAAATAAACAGTAAAATCACAAACTTAAAAAATCAAGAAGTCATTATTCAGAACAAAATAAAAGAGTTATTTCATCTACGTGATATCACAGAAAAACCAAGAAAGAATGGAAAAAGAAAAAAGAAAAGTCACGCACACAGAACCAAAATACTGCACCAAACAACCAATTCAAGATTAAATAGAAACCACATAAGGGTATAGTGGCAATTATGCCATCAAGTAAACTGTCCTCATTCTTGGCTGCAGCTTCCGTTGGACTATCAGGAACTTCAATCAATACAAAACCAGGACTGTTGGCTATACCAATCCGAGAATGTGACGGAGTAGTTTTCCCAGGATCTCTTCTAGGTATTTGCAATACGCTTCCATTATACTGCAGATCAGTTATGTTTGAAAAGTATAGAACGTCTGTATTGATATATGTAACATTTACAGGTCGATTGAATGACTTGCAATAATGGGCACAGTGCAAGACAGCAGCTTCAGCTAAATTAACCATGATACCTTCTGGTCTATTAACACTGTTGTTTACAGGGTAATCAACATAAGGTGGGTAGACTGCATAGTTGATGATCAGATTTGGATGTGGCACGTGACAGGTTTCTAAAAAAGATCATATGCATAAATGACTTCTTCATGTCTGGGTCATGTAATCAACAATTAAATAAATAACAAAAAATTTATAAATTTTGACTGTATTTGAGAAAATATAATCAACAATTATGGTGAAAAGACAATTAAATCTTAAAAACTTACCAAGGAAAGCAAAATCACTTTTGGGACCATAACCTATATTAGTTCTTGCAGCAACTTGGATGCGATAACGAGCATACACCTCCAATCCTGTCAACTCCACAGATGTTTGATATCCTGTTTCAAATGTCTCAAAGTATCTCGGGTATGATTCCTCGACTTCACCTGTTGCTTCCTTCTGATAGAATATTATGTAACCAACTTTACTACCTTCCCAGTTTTGATCTGGTATATGTATCCACTCAATTAAACTCGAAAATGGTGATTCGAAACTCGAAGCACTAACATTGGTTGGAGCAGCAGTAGGCTCTAACAGAAAAACAAAATTTTTAACATAAACAAAAGCTGCTGACACAAATGAGTTTCTTCAGAAATTGTTAAAAGGACTAAAAACATGGCCATCATACCAGTTTCAAATGTCTTACAAGTTAACTTCTCTGATTGATTTCCATAACCAACTGCTGTTGCAGCAACTACCCAAAAAGAATATTCTGAATCGGATTTCAGAAACATCACTTCATAATACTCTTTATATGGATTTAGAGTATCATTAAGTACCAAACCATTTCTTTCATAGAACACTGTGTATTTGGTTCTTACACCTTGCATATATGCAGGAGGAGCATGTTGCCATGTTAACATGATTGAACTGTAGCTGATTGGCGTGCAACCAAAATTCAAAACTGAAATTGTTGGCACTTTAAAAATAAAAGAAAGAAATATCACACATTACAAATTGTACAGTAGTATAGGAAGGTAGTATTATCCACTGGAGACTTGTTTAAGAACAACTTTTCAAGATATGTTGTTGATTAAAGATGATTATGTAGCGTGGGTGCAATACAACTGTTTCATGATGCTATTAAAGCATGCCATAGATCAACTTTCCTGGAAAGGGATTCGTTGTTATGTTTTCAACATACATCCGGATACTGCTTTTGCAAAATTGCCAATTTTTTTAAGTTTCTCAGCTTAGATAGAATAACAAAGCGCACAGACATTCTACCCGAGTGAGAAGAAAGAGAACAACCACATAAATGTAATTCTCAATTAGATATCAATTATTACTATAAAGAAACGATACCTGATTCTGGAGTACGTATTTGAACAGGAGCACTTAAAACACCAACAGTTATCGTATAAAAAGCTACGCTAACATTGTAAAGGGTATAACCACGAAGACCACTAGCATTGAAGTCGTTGCCATACGGCACATCAATTGTAGTTCTGAAATAAAAATAACTGGCATTTTACAGATTCAAAACTAAGAGAGACTAACTTGATAACATTTACTCAAGATAAAGAAAACATTTTCCAAGAACAATTGTAATGGTTTGAGATTTACTATAACATTGGAAAACATGCCATTTTGATATTTCTGTGTTTAAAAGTAAATTTGCCAAAACTCACTCATTCAAAGCCAGTCCTTCAGTGTAAGTTTGTAAAGTGCTAGTACTGCGCCTTTTCCTACTTGACTCAACTGTGCTTCCAACTTGTAGTTCTTCATCAGAGTATACAGGCTTTATATATACAAAACATCCTCGTCGAACACCATGCAAAAGCTCATCATCTGAAATATCACCCCAAGAAATAGATACTGTACTAAAACTGGCTGTTGTTGTTATGGAAACTTCCTGTGGAGATGCAGATGGGGCTAGGATAGAAATGAAAATAAACGATATTGATAAGAATAGAATTAAGAAAGGTCACAGGAATAAAACAAATCAAAATTTACATGAATTAAATTTTTAATATTTTCTAATCTCTCATAACTTGAAAAATGTGAAAAAAATTATTAGAAGTTTCTTTCATGTTAGAAATATACCTATGCATGAACTAAAGGTCGTCCAGTAAATATTAAGTAGGAAATTAACAGTGAACTATATGAAATTGAGTAGAGATAGATACCACTTGTTTGCTTTATTATGCTTGATTATGTCTAATTATCACACAAGATATGAAACTATTCAAAAAGTACCCCTGATATTTAATATTGTGCTATAATGACAAAGGAGCGATTATTAAATTGCAGAAATTGCCTCTCCTTATGCCATAATAACATTGTTTTGGATTAGTTTGCTTGTTTCATAAAATGCTGATTTTCACATAAAGTTGTTATTCTGTTCTCCTATCAACCAAAAAGAAGAAACGTTAACAACAAGAGCCAGATGGCGCAAACTGTAGCAGCAAATTTACTTGTCACATAAGTGCTTACGAAATTTTACTTTAAGTTCTAAAAAGTTCTTTAACAGTGCTTTCTGACTGGTGAAAAACAGGCATAAAAGATAAATTTGATAAAAATGATTAGTTAGTGTAAATAGGGTCTAATCATAAAACACTAACAATCAATAAATTAAAAGACAAAACAATTGTACACGCGTGAGCCGTGTAACGTATGCTTTTTTTATAAGAAATTTTTTCAGAAGAGCATATGTAGAAAAAAATGTTTGTTTTTAAATATTTCCTAATAGGGCGAAATATATGTTAAAACCGCCATTTTCCTTCTCCTCCTTCATCATCTTCATCCTCTTCGTGCACTTTTATAGCCGTGGTTCAGTATTGAACTTTGACCCATTCAAGATAGATAAGAACGGAGGCGAATGAACGCAATTAAAAGAGAAAAAAAGGGAGATATCAGTACCGTGGCTGATTCGAACAACATGGTTTTCTTTTTAAAAAATAAAAATGATGAAAACTAAAATGTGTGGCCGCACGTTTTAAATATGCGGTCGCACGTTTTAAATATGCGGCCGCATGTTTATAATGTGCGGCATATTTAAAACATGCGGCCGCATATTTCGTCGATGGCTTTAAATAACATATTAACATTTAGTTTATCTAGTCTATATTTTTATCTTTTCTGGTCAGTAAATCTCAGTGTCGAAAGAATTCACAAGTTGTTGACTCCATAGAAATTATTTGAAACACCACATTACAGCATACATTTCATTTCACAATGGATGTTTTTGATACAAACTGGTGTGGTTCCTTAGATAGTTTGGTGGAGTAAAAGTAAAAGAAAAGGAAAAACCAATAGATTTTGGCCAAACACACTTTTTGAAACAATCTCCAACAACAACATACCTTCACATACGACGCCATATTTTGTAACTTAAAATATGCTGACGATGCTGTAGATTTCAATTCGACAGACCTCATAATTATACGCCATCTAGTTGTAGTGTATAGTTTCCAGACCATGTTTAATAGAAAACGCCCAGAAATAACATCCTGTCAACAAAATATGCGGCCGCACATTTTAAACGTTCGGCCGCATGTTATAAGATACGGCCGCATATTATAAACGTGCGGCCGCAGATTTAAACATCCGGCCGCATATTTAAATTGTGTGGCCGCATATTTAAACGTGCGGCCGCATATTTTAACGTGCAGCTGCATATTTTAAACGTGCGGCCGCATATTTTAGTTTTCATCATTTTTATTGGTTTAAAAAGAAAACCATGTTGTTCGAATCAGCCACAGTAATATCAGTATGTCATGGACGTTTTGTTTTTATTGATAACAACGTGATTGTTATGATGGTAACTAAATGCTTGTAATAGTAGAGCATTGAATTTGTGATTTCAGTGCAAAGTTGAATGTTCATCATTAAAATTCAAGCTGAAGATTTATTTTTATTTCACATCCTGATGTATATATGTATCCCAACTCTGAAAACACAAACCATACAACAACCATACATATAAAGGGAACCCTTTTTACATGTGGTGGGGAAGAACCAGTGGTTAATTCAAGGAGTACATAACAAGAATTGCAAATAAAAAGGCGATGTTGTATATACAAAAAGAAGCTATATACGTAAAATATTTTAATACACACGCGCAAGATTGAGACACAATAATTTGAAAGAATTGGATAGTTGTGTAATCCAACAACATTCATTCAATTCCATGATTACGTATACTGTTGTGATATTGTATATTTTCACTACCAAAATATTTTTTTTTTCATTTATGATTTACGAAAGTCATTTTTAATACATTATAATACATGTATGACATACTATGAAAGTATGTGAACATATTTTTTTGAATCAGAGATGTTTATTTTGAATATTTGAATTTAATTTTATAAATTGTGATTTTTTCTTCACTAATTTGAAAATAAGTCCTTTTGTAGTATTAAGTTCAAATCCAACCTGATTAATATGGACAGCGTTTTTATCTGAACATCAGCTTGATAGTAGATTTACCACTTTAATTATTTAATGATATATTTTTATTGATATATTGATGTACACACAATTATTGAAAACGTTTGCAACTTTGGGGAAATATATAGTCGCATTTTTGCAAATCTTGTTAATAATAATTTCAAAAAAAGCAAAATGGAATTTCAACAAAGAACTGCTTTTTCGAACTAGATCTTTGAAAGCCTTAATACAGAAACATAGTGTAGTAGTTAACAAATGAGGTAATGAGAAATTTTGAACTGATAAGCTTTACTAATAAGAAAAGGAACATATCAAGTATTTTCAGTTAGCGTAAAGAACTAAAAGTCCCTTTTTCATGTAGGCTTATTTGATAAGAATTCATTCTTTCACGGATTAAGTTACAAAATATCAAGTTATGTACTTTTAAAATAAAACCCAATCTACTTGTAAATGTTTGATATAGAAAAGCTTCCAAAATCCGAAGGTTGCGTTCCTTCATTAGAATATAATGAAGATATAAACTTTTTTGATCGACAAAATCTCGAAACTAGAAGTTTTTCTCTTGCTGATCTCTCAAACTATTTAACAAATTTCGATCCTTTGAATTTTTCAATACTAAACATAAACATTCGAAGCATGCACAAGAATTTTGACAACTATGAATTTAAAATTATTTCACTTACGGAAACCTGGTGTAAAGGGGACGAGTTACAGGGTAACTCTAATTTTCAATTACCTAACTACTCAATAGTTCATCAAGCACGTACAGGTGAGAACCAAGTTGGGGGAGGTCTGTGTGTATTCATTCATAACTCCATTTCTTTCAAGTTGCGCAAGGATTTAACAATTAACAATTCTGATTGTGAGTCTCTAAGTGTCGAAATCATAAATGGTAGCGGTAAAAATATTATAATTACAACCATGTATAGACAACCTGCTGGTAACTTTAAACTCTTCAAAGATCACTTAAAATCTCATATTTCTCACGTAAGTCGCTCAAACAAGCATATTTTCATTTCTGGTGACCTAAATCTAAATTTATTAGATTATGCAAACAAAAAAATTAAAGATTTTGTGAACTTGATCCTTCAGTATAACATAATTTCGACAATAAATAAACCAACAAGAGTTACTAGGAACACATCAACTTTGATTGATAATATTTTTACGAATAATCATTATAATCAAAACGGTTTATGTTCTGGTGTAATACAGACTGATCTGACTGATCATTTTCCAACCTTTCTGTTAATCAAGGACATAATTAAAGACACATCTAACACATCCACATCTATTTCAAAACGTTTTATCAATAAAAGATCGATATCCTATTTTCGTGATCTTCTCCTTGAGATGAACTGGGAACTAATTCAGGAGTCCAGTGATGTTGATTGCGCATATTACTTGTTTTTGAAGCTTTTTTCTATACAATATGACAAAGCGTTTCCAGTAAAAGAGTTTAACCTAATGCCAAAAAGTCTCCTCAGCCCATGGATGACGCCAGGTCTACTTAAATCATCGAAAAGAAAACAAAAACTATACGAAAAATTTCTAAAGAGCAAAACATACAGAAATGAAAGTAAATATAAAACTTACAAAAATTTATTTGATAAAATTAAACAAAATTCTAAAAAAGAATATTACTCGAAATTATTGATCCAAAATAGTGCAAATACCAAAAAAACGTGGGGCGTTATCAAGGAAATTTTAGGGAAAACAAAAACTTCGAAAAGTAGCTTACCAAAATTTATTGAAACTAATAAAAAACTTGTATATGGTAAAAGGGAAATTGCAAGTGCTTTTAATGATTTTTATGCAAGAGTAGGATGTGATTTAGCTGAAAAAATCCCTGCCTCAAATAAGCCACCGATGTTCTTTCTTGAAGAGTTCGATAACATCATGCAAGAGTCAAACTTGACAGAAACTGAACTACTTGACGCTTTTAAAAGTCTTAAATCCAATAAAAGTCCAGGAATTGATGACATCAGCGTAAATGTTATTCAACACACCTTTGATATCATCAAAATTCCCCTATTGCATATTTTTCGACTTTCTCTCAATACAGGGAAATTCCCAAATAGTATGAAGATTGCAAAAGTAATTCCTAGCTTCAAAGCAGGAGAAGAGTCTAATATCTCGAATTATAGACCGATATCGATACTTCCTTGCTTTTCAAAAATCCTGGAGCGCATAATGTACAATAGACTCTATAAATATCTTATTGACAACAGCATGTTGTACCAGAAACAATTTGGGTTTCAGAAAGGGCATTCTACTGACCATGCAATATTAAACCTAGTGAACGATCTCAGTGATGCTTTTGATAATAATCTATACACACTAGGAGTCTTTATCGATCTCTCGAAGGCATTTGATACAGTTGATCATAAAATTCTTCTATCGAAACTAAAACACTATGGTGTACGCAATAATAACTTCTTGTGGTTTAAAGACTACCTCACTAATCGAAAACAATGTGTTTCGTATGGATCAAAAAGAACATCTCTTAAACTTATAACATGTGGTGTACCCCAAGGATCCATTCTTGGCCCTTTGCTCTTTTTATTATATGTAAATGATCTCTACAGAGCATCTAATACTTTAAACTTCATTCTTTTCGCTGATGACACTAACCTATTTTATTCACATAAAAATATAAAATCACTCTTTGATAGAAATATTGAAGAATGGTTCAGAAGTAATAAACTTTCTCTAAATATAAATAAAACTAAATATATTTTGTTTTGTAAGCCTTCAAGTGTGGATGATTTGCCATTGAAATTACCGAAACTGTTAATTAACCATAATGAGATAAAAAGGGAAAAATTCATCAAATTTCTAGGAGTTCTTCTTGATGAAAATTTGACATGGAAGAATCATATAAATGTTATCCAAGATAAGATTTCTAAAAACCTCGGAATACTTCGCATAGCAAAACCATATGTCAACTTAAAATCCTTAAAATTACTATATTTCTCATTTATACATAGTTACCTAACCTATTGCAACATAGTATGGGCAAGTACTAACCAAACAAAGCTTAAGAAACTTTACTGCAAACAAAAACACGCTTGCAGGATTATTTTCGGTGTAGATCGATTTACACACTCCGAACCTTTATTAAAGAAACTTGGGATTCTTAGTATCTACAAATTAAACATATACCAAGTATTAACCTTCATGTTTAAAAATAAGCTCGAGCTTACCCCAATAACTTTCCGTAACCAATTTTCCAGAGTCCAAAATAAATATAATACTAGATATTCAAGGAATAACTACAAAATTCCTCAAAAACGCCTTAAAGTAACAACCTTTTCCATTGCCCATCGTGGCCCAGCCCTATGGAACAATATCTTGCAAAATGCAGAAAAGAACACTAGGTCTGTTTACCATTTCAAAAGATCTGTAAAAATGAAGTTGCTTAACAGTGACATTGATTTTTCTCAGTTTTTTTTAGGCTGTTATATTTCAACAACGCCTAGCATGCCATTTTTCCTCTCTAGTTATGTTGGTATCTTTCGTTAATTTTTCATTTTCATTTTTATATTTGTTTGTTTGTTTTTTCCTTCATTTCACACTGTACATACGTTTTCTTTTTGCTTGTAAATATTTCTGCCCAGATAGGTACTTTGTTTTCATGTTTTTGTATATATTATATTATTAGTAGTAGTATATTGAAAAAGTAAACTAGTTGTTATTACACGGGGCTTGATGATAAGGCACTTCTGCCTTCTGCTTGCTCCAGCCATTATATACGATTATATTTGAGATTTGTATATGATATTGGCGAAATAAAAAATAAAATAAAAAAAATAAACTCACATTGGGTTATTAGTAGAGTCTAAATCGCAGACTAATTGCGATTTCGGCCGGAGTAGTAGTATGAGTAGTAGAAATCCACAGGTGTTTTAATACAGTATTCGCTTTCGCTGCTACCATAATGAATGAGCATTGGTTGCTCAAAAGTGTGTTCTAATGACAAGTTTAAGACAATTTTCTTATCTTTATAATTTCTTTCAAATTTGAAGGAAACACAAAAAAGAAAGATGAAAAAAGACTGTTAATGAAGGAATAAGAAAAGTGAACCGGAGTTTTCTAGGATGTTACATTCTAAATAATGTGAGTGTTGTTGCTCCTAATGTAATGAAAAACGGAAGAACAGACAAAAGTCAACAAATGTAAAGAAATGTCGGCCATTGTGGGCGCTTGTGAAAATCTGAGGCCAGGGGTCGGCAGAGAATAAACATAAAACAGTCTGAACAAAGAACTCATGCGTGCCTTAACCAATCATCGTTTCCTCTGCTTAAAAACAAAATGTTAGACAAAGCAGCAAACAAGGGCAGCGTACAGTGAAACACCTTAAATGTCATAAAACGTCTTATATTTGCCTTACGATAATTATTTTGTATAGCTAACTTACTTTACAGTTTATTTCAGTCCTGACTTTTAACAGTTGGTTGAAGCAATGCAAAGGATATCCAATCAATTTATACCTGTTTCAGCTGTTCGAATTTCCATTATTTCAGAAAATGGCGAGTCTCCTTTAAAATTAAAGGCTACCATCTTTATCTGGTAGATAGTGTACGGCAACAAGTTATGGAATTCATACATGAACTCGCCTGATGGACTAAATAAATAAAACCAATTATTCTACTGACATTATGGTGATAACCTACAACATCTTAAGGGATTTGTAAACACAATTTGAAAGCCCAAATTTTAATCATTTCTAATTAGTTATAAGTTATTAGTTTTCAAGTGATGAACAACATACATTATCATCATATACAAATAGAGAAACATACATTCCTCTTGTAATATTTGTCACATTTCGATCACTAAGATCCTTTGAATTTGTGATTTCAACTCGAAAGTCTCCAGGATATCCTGCCCACTCCACAACTTCTAAGTCTTGCCAGTAAATCTTTATTGATGATTTACTAGTATTATGACCGTGTATGTTTTTGGGAGGAACAACTGGCTCTAGAATATCAATCTAATTATTTCAATGACTAAGTCTCAAATTGGATTTACAAAATCAAGTAGTGACCATGAAGACAAATAAAAATAGATTCCACATATTCTGATAGAACTAGAAATTAGGAATACGAGGCATAATACACACCTTCTCCCTCAGTTCGAACAAGAATAGATACATTTGGTCCTTTGCCAATCCTATTTGTGGCAGAAATATTGACAGCATATAATGTATAAACCTCCAAGTCAGAAAACTCTGCTGTTTTATCTTCATTTTCTGCAACAGTAACGGAGCCAAAACTTTCATGGAAATCAATTGAGTAACATGTGATCGTATATGAAAGAATAGGTCCTTTTTGCTCGTCTTCCTTCACTGTTGACCAATATACAACTATACTTGATGAATCAATAAAGGTCCCACTAGCATTCTGTGGAGAACCAATTGGGTCTAGAGTAATAGAAGAATTATATATGTTCTTTTAAATTAAGGCTCACTAGATTTCCAATCTCAATTACTAAGTGGTAGAATAAATGAATGCCTTACAAAAACATATTTCTCAGCTTTAAAAAAACAAAAAATCAGCAAATCCAAACAAGTCTAAGAACCATGTATCATGAGTGTTGCAAGGACAGAAACAGGGATAACTGATGGTTTTTCGGGTTCCCTTATGCTGCCGATAGGGTGATGAAAAATTAGGGTCTGAAGGATTTTGGAGATGGCACTGTAACCTCATTAATATCTTTGATCGATGATATCTCAATAATGGTTGGTTGTTGCGAAACAATCCCATACATTTTTTTGTCATCAGTTTTCGAGCTCGTTAATGCGGATATACTTTCCATTGAAGATTCAGTGATTTAATTTTTCGCCGCCTAGTTTTTGACACATGATTTAACAGATCGTTTTTGAAATGAGAAACAAAAAAATTTTTTACCTGGGATACTAGTTCAAACCTTACTTGTAATTTTACACACCTTAATTAACTACAAAAAACAGACAAAAATTTCTTTTTTAAAAAAGGATTGAATTACTAACAATCTTCTCCTGTCTTTTGAACCACTGCATTTCCAGGAGGACCAAATCCTTTAACAGTTCCTGCATGGATTGTAAATTGGTAATCAGTATAACTTTCCAGTCCTTGGATTTCACCTTCATTCAAAGAGTATGAAAACAATGTGCTTCCTCTTTCTATGTCACCTACTTTCCTATAGGTTACGTTATAAACATGTGGATAGCCTTGCCACTGATCATTGACAATTGGAATCCATTCAATTTTAACTGAATTTGCACTAGTTTCTGTGGCATCTGTAATGTTTGCACCAACCAATGGTACTAAAAGAAATGGTAATACAGATTGATCAAGGGCTATTATAACTATGAGAGTTACAGCATGTTCTCTCAATACTCACAGCCTTCGTCGGTTAGAACAGAGTAAGGGGGAGAAGATGGACCATATCCAACATCATTTTGTAGTGTTATAGAAACATTATATTCTGTGAAATCATTCAAACCATTGACATGCTTTTCAAATGATGCTGATCTGAAACAAAAATGGTTTACTGAAAGATTGTGAAGTTTTGAACAAGAGCATGAAACAATAGAGACCATCCATAGATCTGTCCAAACTTTTTGCTTTAGTTTTTACTAAAAGTAAAACTTTTATGCAAAGAAAGTATTGAGTAACCAAAATTACGATTTTAACACTTTATATGTGTCAAAAACGTTCTTACTTCTGTATAATGCTGTATTTCTTTAGACATTTATGTAAGGAATAGCCAGGTTCAACCTGTTGTCATGACACTAAATATGTTTACAGTCAAGTTAATTGCACTCGAGTAATCATTTATTGTGCTACACTTTTGTAATAAGTCTTGTGCTTGGTAACGTCTTATTCCAATTACAGATTTACACAACTTTCAGAAAATTCTCTTCAACCTTATGAAAAAAAACAGAAAGAAACAGGTATATATTTTTATTTAATTAAAGGCCAGCGGACACACGACGTCTTTGAGACGTTTCATTTTAATCGAACAATTATAATTGATATCACTATAACATACAGTGTGTTTCGTAATGTTGGAAATGGAAATTTTAAAGTTGTTTTTTAAATGAATATAGCGAATTTCAAAATCATTTTTACATCAATGGAAAGCCATTTTCAAGCTCTTTCGGCTAGTATATTTTTGTGAAAAATGAAAAAGTGGTTTTTGAAAAAATAAGGAAAATGTCTTGGAAAAATGTAATTAAATTTTTAATGGTCGATTAAGACGTGAGTGAAAAA
The DNA here is from genome assembly GCA_027922465.2 of Turritopsis dohrnii. Taxonomy (NCBI): domain Eukaryota; kingdom Metazoa; phylum Cnidaria; class Hydrozoa; order Anthoathecata; family Oceaniidae; genus Turritopsis; species Turritopsis dohrnii. The sequence continues at coordinate 261,629 of BQMF02000511.1, forward strand.
AAAAAGATTTTTTGAAACAATGACAACAATTTGGAAAACAGTAAACAAATTTGAGCTGTGTGTTCACTAAAAACATTTAACTTTTATGTTTTTAAATATCAATTTGGGGGTCTCAGCGCAAAGATAAAATTAACAAAACTTAGATTTAGCGCTTTGAAACAATAAGCACGACGTAATTAAACTACAAAATTATCTTGGGGAGAGAGCAAAATAATCAGTAAAAAAAACAGTATAAATTTTTACACACAGCCATTTTGTACATAATTTTGATACTAATTTTTCCACATTTCTGATCTTTTTGGGCGAATACACGAAACTTAGTACACACGAAAATTTCTACCATTAAGGTAATTAATCATCACATCTACTGTTGTCATTGTACAACTCACAAGTTTATTCTAGAGACTATACACACTTAATTAAGCTAATGTAAACAAAAAATAACTCATGGCTTAGAAAAGGCCTAAAACGGTTTACTGACAGTGGAAACCAAGTATAAAAAGACTTTTAAAAGTTTTTGAGTTCTTTTATCTCATGAAAATATCATTTTGGATGCATGTTAGTCAATTGAGTTCCAAGAAAATATTTCAAGTAAATCATTAAGTTTCAGAAAATAATTTGCTTTTTGTAGTTAACACGTAATTTAAGTATTTTCAATAAAACACACAGGATCAATGAACAAAGCAAAAATGTTTCCACATCTACATTCTGTACAATCAGCAGTGAGTATAATCCATTAGCAATGAAATCGATTTTCCATTGATGTTACAGCTTTTAATGAATAAACATTGAACAATTCAACGATTTCCACTTACTCTTCATAGTCAGCCAATGATTCACGGAAATCTCTTGGATCTTCCACTGAAATTACTCTCACTAAAAACGTCCCAATAAGTCCTCCCCATTCATACAAAGATACATTATTCCAACGTACATACAATGATGTCGAACTTGTATTTTGCACATCAACGATCAGTGGATAACCTTTTGGAGCTAGTATTGACAATAATCCATAAACCGTTTATTTAAAATGCCACACAAAGTACTATCAATATGTGACAGATTTGTGAAACATCAATGATATTACAGAAATAAAAAGATTTAACAAAGTTTTTCCTTGTCAAAATTTATATGTATATTTATCATTACCTCCAAAAGTGGTCCGCACATAAGTAGTATTGGTATAAGGTCCTGCTCCAACGCTGTTGTTACAATAGATTTTCACCTGATATAACGTAAAACTCTCTAATCCACTAATTATAATATCAAATTGATTTCCTGCAACATCTTTAATAAACACATCATTTCCATCATCAACCTTCGAACAATAGACTGTATAATTTAATACAACTCCTCGTCTCAACGTCTCATCAACTTCATCCCAGGAAACTTTGATTCTTGATGAGCTTATTCCTTCTGCTCTCACATTCAATGCTGATACGAGGGGAACTATAAAAAAATTGTTTATAATAATAAAAGAACTAAATGCCGATAAAAGTAATAACACAAATATTTTTGCAATAATCATTAAGTATACAGACAAAAAGAGAAATATGGAAAACAAAATAATAAATTATCATACTATCCTCAAGAGTTCTTATCATTGTTATATTTCCAACTGGTCCAATACCAATAGATGTGGCAGCTGCCAAACCAATTTTATACATTGTATAAGAATTTAAGTCTGACAGGCTTGCTGACAACACATTAGAAAGAAATGACAAATTCTTAAACTCCACATGATCTGCTTCACGATAGAATACATAATAGTTAGCTGGAACCCCATTCCAATCAAATGGAAAAACCATTTCATCCCAGCGCACTTGAATTTCATCTTTAGACAGTGCATAAGTGTGCTCCAAGGCCACTTGAGGGGCTACAGAAGGGACTAAACAAAATGTTTTCTGTTTTTTAAAATAGTATTGATAAAATGTAAAGTAAGCCGGTAAACATAAATAAAACATTCCGAAATTACCTCCTCCACCAGTCCGTTTAGCTTGAGAGTTTGCAGAGCTAGTCCATTCTGTATTTATAACTTTTATTGAAATTTGGTATTCTCTGAATGTTTGTAATCCACAAATAGTATAATTCTCAATTGTTCCTAATGTAAACGATCCATAATGTGGATCACCCTCAGTCTTGGAGTATGACAATTCATAACCAATGAGAGGGCCATTTACATCCTTATCATCCAATGGAATCCATTCCACATAAATACAAGATGAATTAACTACATCAAGATGTCTGTAGGTTGGTGGAAAGTTCGGAACTATGTTAATTAATTTAAACAAAGAGTTATAACATTTTCATATGGTGACCATGAATATTTCATAGCAGAATAACTAGCAAAAGTAATACCTTAATGAAAAAACACTTAATTATGCCACAAATCAAAATCATTTATTTTGATCTCAAATTAAAAACAGTTCAGCTTACTGAAAACAAAATCATTTTTCCAAAATGTTAATGGCATAATTTTAACTTGATTTATTTAAGGAAACCCTTGTTGATAGATTGATTCCACTTACAATAAGTAGTTGTTCTTGCATAAACAGGATTGGTGAACTCTCCAAAAACTCCACCATAATGGGTGTAACCTTGAATGACGAAGGAATAGTTGGTGTATGCTTGCAACCCATACACAAAACAGTTAACTGTCTCTAAATCATAACAAAGTTGCTCTCCATTGGTGACAGAGCCAACTTCACTGAAAACAATTTTGAAATATCCAAAATCTTCTGGTTTGATCAAATGACTGCTGTTGTACAGGTCCCATCTCACTTGCGCAATATCACTTGTTACATCCACAACTTTAAAGTTTTCAGGAGCTGGAGCTATGTAAAGAACATGAACAAACGACATACAATGAGAAATAACAAAACAACCAGAATTAAATTACCGTAATGCTTCGAATAATTGCCAAGGGATGGATTTCGCGGATTTCAGCAAAATCGGCGAAATTAAATTCCCGCGAAATTTTTCAAAATAGGCTGTCCGCGAAATGAAACTCACGAAATCGTTGACTTTAGGTATTGGGTTTATGTTTAGTGTCTTTAAAATAATACGCTAGGGGATTAATGGTTTCCTTAAGGTTTTACTAATATTTACCCCGTTTTGAACTTATACCTATGCTCGGAAGCATAAAACAAGCATTAAACTCCCAACAAAAAAGAAAGTACCATCCACAAAATTAAATTCTCCCGAAAATTAATAATTTTTTTCACCTGCAAAATTAAATTCTGCGAAAAAAATTAATTTGATCAACCGTGAAATTGAATATCCATTTTCATTAGCTCCTTCTTAGCATTTATTTCCCTTTTTAAAGCACAAAATGACGCTATCTTTGGAACCATCTGGCCGAATTCCACTTGCGTAAGTTTTCATAGACGAAGCTAACAAGCTGACCGTTCCTCCCATCATTTGATTACCCATTGAACAACAAGCCGGCTAGGGACTGGCTTTTGTAAACTTGTGCTTCCCGTTTGCAAGCCGTTAATTAATAGTAATACACTAAAGAAAAGTGTTCACTGTTTTTAGCTATTTTTCTAGGTTTTTTGAAAATTTTTTTTTTTTTTTTTTGCTCATAAGTTTTGATCTATCTATCCTTATTTAATAAATAATATACTAAAATCTAGGTTAGGCTTTCCTCTAAACGATTTAAAATTTGGCATTAAAATATTTTTCCAATCACTCAAAATATTCTTTTAAACGTATAAACATCTTTCTGGCGCACCCGATACAATTCTAGCTTTGAACAGTTTGTTCTAAGCCAAACCAGGAGCCTGTATGTACTTAGTTCCAGCCACCTGGCACTATTGCAGATTCGCATTTTGCTGTTTGGAGTTTTCTCATCGTCCATTAAATGAACCTCAAACAAATCCCAGACCAAAAGTTTTTTTCGGAAATGAAAACTGTCCAATAATTTTATCGCATCAACGCAGAGTAAGATTTTCATTCACCCAACAGTTGGCACTACTAGTGACTCTTCGTGCAGCGATTTTGAATGTTTGATATTTCGTTCCATTTGCTTTGGCTGCCTTAGAAATTGTGAACTGACACACACATCTTCTCATGTCCAGTTGTTTTCATAGGGACATCTTTTGCCTTTACAGTCATATTTGATATTATATATATCATTCCATACTAGAATTTCATCCATTGCAATTATGTCAATGTAAAGAAATGAATATTGCTTTCGCAACCTGCGGACATGCACAACGTAGTGATCAAATAAAAAGGAATGAATTTTTTAGTTGTTTTTTTCAAAATAAAAAGCCATGTCTTCTCATAAGCATTTCACAACAGCTTCAGCTTGCCACAGACAAACCTGGATTGCATGATCTTCATGTTCTTCGTTGAACATCCTGTTAACTTTAAACATGGTCATTTTCATTCGCTGTTGGTAAAACCACAAAACCAGGTCTTCTTCCAACTGCTCGTCGATACATTTTCTCTCACCTCGTTCTAGTTTCTTTTTATTTGGTTTAGCGGATTTTGTGGCTTCAGCTTGATTTTTCCACTCTCGTAAATCTCCATGCAGCATATAAGCGATTACATACTTAACTACTTGTTGTTTGAACTGCATAGAATAGGACCTTCTTTTTACATTTTATGGGAAGTATAAAGCCTCTCCATTTTTCTGCTTTCCAAAAGAAGATTCAAGAATGATGTGTACACCAGTCCGGTAGATATGTTCTTTTCAGTTGTTGTTGCACCAAAATTGTGAGCATAGGCTCTGTACATGTAACATAGTACAAACTTGTGTTATAGTAGAAACCCATTCATATAATTAACAGCATGCTTTCTGCATGTTATGTGAATGTTTCTTCTTTTCTAAATTTTCCTTAATTCTTTGTTAATAAAAAAACAATTTTAATTGAAGGAACGTGATACTATTGAATTTAGAAAATCTCAGATTTGTTAGTTGTAAAGTGAAATTGCGGCTAATAGAAGAAGTATTTACTAAGGAAAGTAAGGTTAATTTAGAGATGATGTGATATTTCACTACTTGATTTTTGTTGGTTTTGGAGTAGTCCACTCATCAGAAAGACTTCCAAATTCGTTGCTAGAAGTAGTGTATAATGTTTTAAAAGATTGTTTAGTGGAAGGAAATTTAAAAGTTTCTCGGAAATCTGATGAACTTGAAAAGAAAATCTACAGATTATTCATGAGAACATGGGTGTTTCCACTTTCGCACATGCCTGTTTTAACGTTAGCACATGGGTGTTTCCACTTTAGCACAAGCCTGTTTCCACTTAAGCATGTGGGTGTTTCCACTTTAGTACAAGCCTGTTTTCACTTTAGCACATGGCTGTTTCCACTTTTTGCGGGATTGTTAAAAATCGAGACAAAGACATCTATCAAAGTTTATACATTCAAGATGGCGTAACGTAGGTTGCTTGGTAGCTTGGTTGCCCACGACCATTTATATAAGAAAGTTTTCTCCAAAGAGAATCGTGTCTTCATTTAAAATCTGTTTTGAAGAATTTCTTCAACCAATGTAAAAAAAACAAGATGCCCTACTAGGCAGAAGTATTCCTGCGGATGACTGCAAGACTTTCTGGAGCCTTTTCAGAAAGAAATGAGTGTTAGTTTACGCTTTAAAACCATATGCATAATGCGGAATGATGTTTGCAGTATTTTACATTTTACCTTTTAGCTACGATAACTATTAAACTTTGTTGTTTCATATAAAACTTCAGTCTTGCATCAATTTAGAGATTTTTTTAAAAAGATTTCGATTCGAAGTTGCACTCCCTAAAGCATCTTCAATAAGCAATTAACTAATTAAAAGATTATCGCGATAAGAATAATCTGTGCTTCAAAAGTTGAATGCGAAAGAAGTAATATTTGTTATTTCATATAAACTGCACTGTTTTGCATCATTTAAAGATTTCTTAAAAAATTTTTTATTCATAGTTATATTCCCTAAAGCATCTTCAAAAAGTAATTAAGTAATGAAAACTTCGTTACATTAAGTTTTGAAGGGAAAATCTGTGGCGTAAATAGTAATAACTTCGAATTCATTTAATTACATTCCCGAGAGCATCATAAAAGTAAAGGGACTTTGAAAAATTTTGCGGGAGATCAAGCTTAAAAAGGAACACCGTCAGTTTAAAAATCCATTAGAGAACACTCTTCCGTGGACGTTTCAAAATACTCCTTTTAAAACTATACAGTATGAAAATCTTTATGTTGCTTGTACCTGAACTTCATAATAAAAACTTTTACTTGGCCTTGCGAAATAATAAAAATATCTGTGTTTCATTTTTATCGTCAGCTTGATAGTATACAAATTTTAGAATCATACAATATTTTAAATTCGACTAGTCAATTAAAAAAGTGGTCATCTACTGATTAATAAAATGGGTATAAGCTGATGAGGAAGATGAGCTGTGCTTCAAGATTCCAGAGCTTTATGAAAACAGGATAGCTTACCTAGGAACATGAAATAAAAAATTGTATTATATTCAGAAAAAGACTAATAAAAACCTTACGCATTTTTTTAAATCGATGTAAGCATACCGTTTTTGTAGTCGTTCATATCTGATTTGAAGCATCAAAAACTGCTTATTTATCACGAATAACTACTAAGAGTATTAGTTTCACGTAGATTATCAGTTTGGATCATAAATGTTCTTGATTCTTTTAAGTTTGACAGCCGTATAACCTCTTCTATATCCATATATTCAACCAAGAAATTTTCTCAGATCTACGCGTGCTTCTTCGCTTCCATTTTTAAAACAACTACGGAAAACGTAAGAACGTTGCATAAGACTCACGTGAAACAACATTTCTACTTTGGCATCTGCGATTTAGCCATATGTCAACTATTCCTTTCATTAGAGCTTATATTATACACCTTTAGAGTCTTTTCGAGCAAAGTACTTGCACACAATGAATGTAGTGTGAGTTAAGATATTTAAAGCATAAAAAAAATGTAAGTTTGGAACTTAGAGGATTTGACTGACTATTTCCCATCGACAAAAATCGGTCTAGGTTTGGACAGTGAAAAAAAAAAACATGATGCCCTACCGGGCAGAAGTATTCCTGCAGATGACTGGAAGACTTTCTAGAAAGATTTCAGAAAGAACTGATATTAGTTCATGCTTTAAAAAGATATGCAGAATGCAGAATGATGTTTGCAGTATTTTACATTTTACCTTTAAACAACGATAACAATTAAACTTTGTTGTCTCATAAAACTTCAGTCTTGTTTCAATTTAGAGATTTTTTAAAATAGATTTTAATTCAAAGTTGTATTCCCTAAAGAATCTTCAAGAAGTAATTAAGTAATAAAAAGTTTGTCGCGTCAAGAAAAGTCTGTGCTTAAGAAGTAATAACTTCGAATTCATTTAATTACATTCCCGAGAGCATCATAAAAGTTAAGAGACTTTGAAAAATTTTGCCGGAGATCAAGCTTAAAAAGGAACACCGTCAGTTTAAAAATCCATTAGAGAACACTCTTCCGTGGACGTTTCAAAATACTCCTTTTAAAACTATACAGTATGAAAATCTTTATGTTGTTTGTACCTGAACTTCATAATAAAAACTTTTACTTGGCCATGCGAAATAATAAAAATATCTGTGTTTCCTTTTTATCGTCATCTTGATAGTATACAAATTTTAGAATCATACAATATTTTAAATTCGACTAGTCAATTAAAAAAGTGGTCATCAAATGATAAATAAAATAGGTAGAAGTTGATGAGGAAGATGAGCTGTGCTTCATGATTCCAGAGCTTTATAAAAGCAGGGTAGCTATCTAGGAACATGAATTAAAAAATTGTATTATATTTAGATAGACTAATAGCAACCTTACGCATTAACTCGATATAAACATACCCTATTGGTAGTCTTTCATATCTGTTTTGAAGCATCAAGAACTGCTTATTTATCAAGAATGACTACTAAGAATATTAGTTTCACGTAGATTATCAGTTTGGATCATAAATGTTCTTGATTCTTTTAAGTTTTACAGCCGTACTACAACCTCTTCTATATCCATATATTCAACAAAGAAACTTTCGCAGATCTACGCATGCTTCTTCGCTTCCATTTTTAAAACAACTACGGAAAACGTAAGAACGTTGCATAAGACTCACATGAAACAACATTTCCACCTTGGCATCTGCGATTTAGCCATATGTTAATTATTCCTTTCACTAGAGCCTATATTTTACACTTTTAGTGTCTTTTCAAGCAAAGTATTTGTATACAATGAATATAGTGTGAGTTTAGACTGTTAAATCATAAAAAGAATGTAAGTTGGGAACATTAATGATTTGAGTGGCTATTTCCCATCGACAAAAATTGGTCTAGGTTTGGACAGTGAAAAAAAAAAAAAAAAAAAAAAACAAGATGCCCTACCGGGCAGAAGTATTCCTGCAGATGACTGGAAGACTTTCTGGAGGCTTTTCAGAAAGAAATGAATGTTAGTTCACGCTTTAAAACGATATGCATAATGCAGAATGATGTTTGCAGTATTTTACATTTTACCTTTAAACAACGATAACAATTAAACTTTGTTGTCTCATAAAACTTCAGTCTTGTTTCAATTTAGAGATTTTTTAAAATAGATTTTAATTCAAAGTTGTATTCCCTAAAGAATCTTCAAGAAGTAATTAAGTAATAAAAAGTTTGTCGCGTCAAGAAAAGTCTGTGCTTAAGAAGTAATAACTTCGAATTCATTTAATTACATTCCCGAGAGCATCATAAAAGTTAAGAGACTTTGAAAAATTTTGCCGGAGATCAAGCTTAAAAAGGAACACCGTCAGTTTAAAAATCCATTAGAGAACACTCTTCCGTGGACGTTTCAAAATACTCCTTTTAAAACTATACAGTATGAAAATCTTTATGTTGTTTGTACCTGAACTTCATAATAAAAACTTTTACTTGGCCATGCGAAATAATAAAAATATCTGTGTTTCCTTTTTATCGTCATCTTGATAGTATACAAATTTTAGAATCATACAATATTTTAAATTCGACTAGTCAATTAAAAAAGTGGTCATCAAATGATAAATAAAATAGGTAGAAGTTGATGAGGAAGATGAGCTGTGCTTCATGATTCCAGAGCTTTATAAAAGCAGGGTAGCTATCTAGGAACATGAATTAAAAAATTGTATTATATTTAGATAGACTAATAGCAACCTTACGCATTAACTCGATATAAACATACCCTATTGGTAGTCTTTCATATCTGTTTTGAAGCATCAAGAACTGCTTATTTATCAAGAATGACTACTAAGAATATTAGTTTCACGTAGATTATCAGTTTGGATCATAAATGTTCTTGATTCTTTTAAGTTTTACAGCCGTACTACAACCTCTTCTATATCCATATATTCAACAAAGAAACTTTCGCAGATCTACGCATGCTTCTTCGCTTCCATTTTTAAAACAACTACGGAAAACGTAAGAACGTTGCATAAGACTCACATGAAACAACATTTCCACCTTGGCATCTGCGATTTAGCCATATGTTAATTATTCCTTTCACTAGAGCCTATATTTTACACTTTTAGTGTCTTTTCAAGCAAAGTATTTGTATACAATGAATATAGTGTGAGTTTAGACTGTTAAATCATAAAAAGAATGTAAGTTGGGAACATTAATGATTTGAGTGGCTATTTCCCATCGACAAAAATTGGTCTAGGTTTGGACAGTGAAAAAAAAAAAAAAAAAAAAACAAGATGCCCTACCGGGCAGAAGTATTCCTGCAGATGACTGGAAGACTTTCTGGAGGCTTTTCAGAAAGAAATGAATGTTAGTTCACGCTTTAAAACGATATGCATAATGCAGAATGATGTTTGCAGTATTTTACATTTTACCTTTTAACAACGATAACAATTAAACTTTGTTGTCTCATATAAAACTTCAGTCTTGCTTCAATTTAGAGATTTTTTAAAAAAGATTTTAATTCAAAGTTGTATTCCCTAAAGAATCTTCAAGAAGTAATTAAGTAATAAAAAGTTTGTCGCGTCAAAAAAAGTCTGTGCTTAAGAAGTTATAATTTCGAATTCATTTAATTACATTCCCGAGAGCATCATAAAAGTTAAAAGACTTTGAAAAATTTTGCCGGAGATCAAGGTTAAAAAGGAACACCGTCAGTTTAAAAATCCATTAGAGAACACTCTTCCGTGGACGTTTCAAAATACTCCTTTTAAAACTATACAGTATGAAAATCTTTATGTTGTTTGTACCTGAACTTCATAATAAAAACTTTTACTTGGCCATGCGAAATAATAAAAATATCTGTGTTTCCATTTTTATCGTCAGCTTGATAGTATACAAATTTTAGAATCATACAATATCTTAAATTCGACTAGTCAATTAAAAAAGTGGTCATCTATTGATTAATAAAATGGGTATAACCTGATGAGGAAGATGAGCTGTGCTTCAAGATTCCAGAGCTTTATAAAAACAGGATAGCTTACCTAGGAACATGAAATAGAAAGTTGTATTATATTTAGAAAAAGAGTAATAGAAACCTTACGCATTTTTTTTAAATCGATGTAAGCATACCGTTTTTGTAGTCGTTCATATCTGATTTGAAGCATCAAAAACTGCTTATTTATCACGAATAACTACTAAGAGTATTAGTTTCACGTAGATTATCAGTTTGGATCATAAATGTTCTTGATTCTTTTAAGTTTGACAGCCGTATAACCTCTTCTATATCCATATATTCAAGCAAGAAATTTTCTCAGATCTGCGCGTGCTTCTTCGCTTCCATTTTTAAAACAACTACGGAAAACGTAAGAACGTTGCATAAGACTCACATGAAACAACATTTCTACCTTGGCATCTGCGATTTAGCCATATGTTAATTATTCCTTTCACTAGAGCTTATATTTTACACTTTTAGAGTCTTTTCAAGCAAAGTACTTGTATACAATGAATATAGTGTGAGTTTAGACTGTTAAATCATAAAAAGAATGTAAGTTGGGAACATTAATGATTTGAGTGGCTATTTCCCATCGACAAAAATTGGTCTAGGTTTGGACAGTGAAAAAAAAAAAAAAAACAAAACAAGATGCCCTACCGGGCAGAAGTATTCCTGCAGATGACTGTAAGACTTTCTGGATCCTTTTCAGAAAGAAATGAGTGTTAGTTCACGCTTTAAAACCATATGCATAATGCGGAATGATGTTTGCAGTATTTTACATTTTACCTTTTAGCTGCGATAATTACTAAACTTTGTTGTTTCATATAAAACTTCAGTCTTGCATCAATTTAGAGATTTTTTTAAAAAGATTTCCATTCGAAGTTGTACTCCCTAAAGCATCTTCAAGAAGCAATTAACTAATTAAAAGATTATCGTGTTAAGAATAATCTGTGCTTTAAAAGGTGAATGTGAAAGAAGTAATATTTGTTATTTCATATAAACTGCACTGTTTTGCATCATTTAGAGATTTTTTCAAAAAGTTTTTTATTCATAGTTATATTCGCTAAAGCATCTTCAAAAAGTAATAAAGTAATGAAAACTTTGTCACATTAAGTTTTGAATGGAAAATCTGTGGCGTAAATAGTAATAACTTCGAATTCATTTAATTACATTCCCGAGAGCATCATAAACGTTAAGAGACTTTGAAAAATTTTGCCGGAGATCAAGCTTAAAAAGGAACACCGTCAGTTTAAAAATCCATTAGAGAACACTCTTCCGTGGACGTTTCAAAATACTCCTTTTAAAACTATACAGTATGAAAATCTTTATGTTGTTTGTACCTGAACTTCATAATAAAAACTTTTACTTGGCCTTGCGAAATAATAAAAATATCTGTGTTTCCTTTTTATCGTCAGCTTGATAGTATACAAATTTTAGAATCATACAATATTTTAAATTCGACTAGTCAATTAAAAAATTGGTCATCTATTGATTAATAAAATGGGTATAAGCTGATGAGGAAGATGAGCTGTGCTTCAAGATTCCAGAGCTTTATAAAAACAGGGTAGCTTATCTAGGAACATGAATTAAAAAATTGTATTACATTTAGAAAGACTAATAGAAACCTTACGCATTAAATCGATATAAACATACCCTATTTGTAGTCGTTCATATCTGTTTTGAAGCATCAAGAACTGCTTATTTATCAAGAATGACTACTAAGAATATTAGTTTCACGTAGATTATCAGTTTGGATCATAAATGTTCTTGATTCTTTTAAGTTTTACAGCCGTACTACAACCTCTTCTATATCCATATATTCAACAAATAAACTTTCACAGATCTACGCATGCTTCTTCGCTTCCATTTTTAAAACAACTACGGAAAACGTAAGAACGTTGCATAAGACTCACATGAAACAACATTTCTACCTGGCATCTGCGATTTAGCCATATGTTAATTATTCCTTTCACTAAAGCTTATATTTTACACTTTTAGAGTCTTTTCAAGCAAAGTACTTGTATACAATGAATATAGTGTGAGTTTAGACTGTTAAATCATAAAAAAAATGTAAGTTGGGAACATTAATGATTTGAGTGGCTATTTCCCATCGACAAAAATTGGTCTAGGTTTGGACAGTGAAAAAAAAAAAAAAACAAGATGCCCTACCGGGCAGAAGTATTCCTGCAGATGACTGGAAGACTTTCTAGAAAGATTTCAGAAAGAACTGATATTAGTTCACGCTTTAAAAAGATATGCATAATTCAGAATGATGTTGCGGTATTTTACCTTTTAACAACGATAACAATTAAACTTTGTTGTCTCATATAAAAGTTCAGTCTTGCTTCAATTTAGAGATTTTTTAAAAAAGATTTTAATTCAAAGTTGTATTCCCTAAAGAATCTTCAAGAAGTAATTAAGTAATAAAAAGAAAAGTCTGTGCTTAAAAAGTAATAACTTCGAATTCATTTAATTACATTCCCGAGAGCATCATAAAAGTTAAGAGACTTTGAAAAATTTTGCCGGAGATCAAGCTTAAAAAGGAACACCGTCAGTTTAAAAATCCATTAGAGAACACTCTTCCGTGGACGTTTTAAAATACTCCTTTTAAAACTATACAGTATGAAAATCTTTATGTTGTTTGTACCTGAACTTCATAATAAAAACTTTTACTTGGCCTTGCGAAATAATAAAAATATCTGTGTTTCCTTTTTATCGTCAGCTTAATAGTATACAAATTTTAGAATCATACAATATTTTAAATTCGACTAGTCAATTAAAAAGGTGGTCATCTATTGATTAATAAAATGGGTATAAGCTGATGAGGAAGATAAGCTGTGCTTCAAGATTCCAGAGCTTTATAAAAACAGGGTAGCTTATCTAGGAACATGAATTAAAAAATTGTATTACATTTAGAAAGACTAATAGAAACCTTACGCATTAAATCGATATAAACATACCCTATTGGTAGTCGTTCATATCTGTTTTGAAGCATCAAGAACTGCTTATTTGTCAAGAATGACTACTAAGAATATTAGTTTCACGTAGATTATCAGTTTGGATCATAAATGTTCTTGATTCTTTTAAGTTTTACAGCTGTACTACAACCTCTTCTATATCCATATATTCAATAAAGAAACTTTCACTTTCGTGCTTCTTCGCTTCCATTTTTAAAACAACTACGGGAAACGTAAGAACGTTGCATAAGACTCACATGAAACAACATTTCTACCTTGGCATCTGCGATTTAGCCATATGTTAATTATTCCTTTCACTAGAGCTTATATTTTACACTTTTAGAGTCTTTTCAAGCAAAGTACTTGTATACAATGAATATAGTGTGAGTTTAGACTGTTAAATCATAAAAAGAATGTAAGTTGGGAACATTAATGATTTGAGTGGCTATTTTGCATCGACAAAAATTGGTCTAGGTTTGGACAGTGAAAAAAAAAAAAAAAAAACAAAAAAAAACACGAACGGTTTTAAAGTATTCCTTGCTTACGCAGGAATACAAAAACAAAAAAAAAACACGAACGGTTTCAAAGTATTCCTTGCTTACGCAGGAATACAAAAAACACGAACGGTTTCAAAGTATTCCTTGCTTACGCAGGAATACAAAAAAAAAACACGAACGGTTTCAAAGTATTCCTTGCTTACGCAGGAATACAAAAAACAAAAAAAAACACGAACGGTTTCAAAGTATTCCTTGCTTACGCAGGAATACAAAAAAAATATTCTGACATTATTTCTAGCAGGGGGACACTCAATCGTAGATGTTCGAAAATGACAATCATTAATGCATTACAAACAAGCCTTTCTCTTTCACTATTGATGGTCTCTCTGTGTAAACATGAAAAAAAGTCTCGTTGGATATGTGCCTGCTGAGATATCAAGCGCATGTTATCATTTTCTTGATCAATGCAAGTCACTGGCAAATGGCAGAGAAAAAATTGGTTTGGTTGTTCTTGCAGAACTGAGTTTTGAAACGTTGCATAATAAATATTCAGAAATATTGGAAAAAGAGGTCGTTGAAAGCCGGCTGGAGCTCCTCCAATATTTTTGGGTTAAAAAAAAATATTTTTAAACCACTAAAAAGCTAGAACTTGGAATGATTTTAAGAAAAATTGAAGTTAAGTATTAGGGAAAACTTTTCATAAGGGGACTTCGACCCCTAAAATACCTGCTGGTGGGTTTAGAGCACTCCCCGACCCCCCTGCTTAAACTATTTTCTCTCTCGCTCAGTTTTTTTTAGCCCCCTCAATATTTTTGAAGAAGTTACGGCCCTAGTAAATAGATGTTAACAACAAGTAAAGCTGTATTTCCAATTTGATTTTTTGCATATACCCGAAAATAGTGACAACATACGTTTACATTCCCGTTCATGGCAGCTAAAGCTTTCAGGCAATGGACAAAACTTGTCTACCCAATCATCATGCCAAATAGGGCAGTTTGAACGTACAGGTACGGATACACCATAACCACACCGCTCATCATTATCAAATTGACAAGCGCTCCAATAAAAAGAACTTGTTATGTCATCTGTAAGACCTACGAACAAATACAATAATATTTTCACTACATCTCCTCAACATAAGTTGAAACACCAAAAGAAACCAAAAAAACCCAACACCAAAAAAAAAAAACCAACAAATAATTGTTGTTATAATAGTTGCATTTGACTTGCCACAAACCTACCCAATAAATATCCATACATAGCTTTCTTCTCTTCACTGCCTTCATTCTCAAGTACACCAACATATGGCTCATGAGATAACCAAGGCCAAAAGTCCATTCTGCCCAACTAAATTTTTTGGTTTTAACCAAACCATATTCAACACCTATCACATCACCATCTAAAAGAAAAACTTCGTGCATTATTTTGCTTCATGATTTTCTTTCATTTCAAATAAAATTTAAAAAGTATAGTGATAACATAACAGGTGTCAGAAAAAATTTCCCACTCGTTCAAATCAATAAAATGGTGAAAGGGATCATCTCTGGTCATCAATCAAAAGCCTCATAAATTCAGAAACTGATGACTTTCGTCAATACACAAAGACTCCTTAGTCTGTATATAAAATTTTACGTGCTACACTTAATTACAATCTTTAAAGGTCGTGTCCGCTAAAAAATCAAAATTTCAAGAATTAAAGATTCTATAACACAGATTTTTAAAAAGCTTTTTTAAAATTATGCGTATGACGTAGAGACTTGGTTAGAAAATTTAAACTTGGTGAAAACACATAGATATCCCCCTGACTTTCTTCGTTTGTTTCATCGCAATTTTGCGTTAAAAGAATTTCGCTTTTATAAAAAACTATCTTAATTAAGAATAGAAAGCTAACCGTGACCTATTTTTTCAATTTATTAAATAATGTCTTCTGCTAATAAATCATGGGAATGGATAGGTTTTTTAATACGAGCTTGAAAAATCACCGCCATCGATAAGTGAGCCATTATATGACGATTATGAAGAGGAATCTGGTGATTTCACGTTAGGGCGCTCTTCTCAAGCCCGAGAAAATTGGTGTCTTTGCGGGAATTGTAAGACAATGGCAACAGACAAGGAGTGCACGTGTTGCCATGAAATCTACGAGATAAAATACGTCCATTTACAAGGTACGTATATATCCAGAATTAATGAAAATAAGAAACGTGATGATAATAATTTTTAATAATTGTTTTTTTTTATTAATGATAATAATTCATATTTCAATAAATAGACAAGAATTGTGTTATCGATCACGAAGACTTCAACTCCATCATGCTTTTGAAAAGTTGTCTTTTGACAGCTTTAGTAGCATTGCATGATAGAGAAAGCAGAGAAACTGGCAAAAAGAAATGAAGTTATTAACAAGTATGTGCATTGCATAATCACATAAATACGAAGTGAAAGTAAACATTTTCATTTCATTTAAAATCTTCTCCCGGTTTTAGATCCTACCGTTATGCAGCACATCGGCAGTTTTGTTGGTTTATTCACGCACGCTTAGGGAAGGGAGTGAGAAGAGTGATACCATCATGTGTTGTCTCACGAATTCGAGAAGAGTTTCCGAGTGACAATGGCTTGTATACCGGTTATTGCGATGAAGTCGATGTCTCTGAAGTGACTTTTATATGGAATAACACGTAATAGTAAAAATTTTAAGAAAATTGTGAAATACAAAAATAGAACTATTTACAATTTGATTCGTTTATATCGTAATGATTCATCAATGATTTCGTCACGTGACGGTCTTTCATCGGGTGTAATTGTCAAGCAAAAGTCAAAGAAAATGCCATAGAAGTGGTTTAAACACGCTAGACGATGATTTAAGATTGGAATCAATTTTTTACATCTTAAATTTTTTTCTTCATAGCTGTAACATTCGACAATGATCGTTGACTTGGTATTTCCTTATGCGTAAATTTCGTTGGTATATAGCCTCTTTTTTTAAGCGCCGTTTTAGGCGACTGCTGTTTCCCTTTGCATTTGCCAACTCCTATCAAAATCACTCTCTTCAAAATGATCTGAGCACAAGAAGATCTTTTTTGGAGAGCTGTGCAATTTATTGCTTTGATCCAAGCTTCTCAAACAGTGTGATCATTAGGAAGAGAGAAGAAACTTTTGTCATGATTGGTTTTGCTGTTGTTCTTACATCCGTATGCAGCACACTAAGACATCATGAACAAAAATAATTTCGCAAAAGAAAAAATCATGGAATGAATGAATGAAAATGGTTTTGACTATGCTCAACTAGTTACGAGAAACTAAACAAAATGTTTCGCAAGAGAAGTGGAAAAGCCCAAGTTGAACGATGTTGCATTAATTTATCATAAAAATTTATCATTACTCTTCTTCATGATTTCAAGTTGGTGAAAAACGGCTCTTATCGGCTTAATTTTTCAGCACGTACACTCATGAATAATTCATTTAATCTTTTAAAAAAAGTAAACGGGGGTACAGATGAAAAGTGTTCTACTTTTTCTCTATTGCTTTTTAGATTTCTGCGAAAGCAAGAAAGCTATTAAAACCGGCTTTGGTTCTTCGTTTTTTTCTTACTGTCCAAACCTAGCGGTTTTTTGAAAATTCATGCGTGCTTTTACATGAAACCAAAACATCGTGCAACGCATGTCACCCAGCGAAGAAACCCTTTTAGATTTACAAGTTTCTTTGGTCAATATTAAATGGATTTTTAAGAGCATATACATATTTTAAGATGAAAACAAAATCTATAGAAGAAACTTCGATTTTTTTTGAACTGTGATCATTCTTTTCTAAAGAAGATTTCAACATTTTGTAAACAGAAGAGTGAAAAGGTATACATTTGTTGTTTGTTTTTAGTGAAAACACAAAACATCTTCGTTTGTTTCATGTATGGGCTGTTATTCTTTTTAAGCAGTGGATACTGAAGCTCAGCTCAGAGTCCTCATCAGCTCCAACATAAAAAATGTGGGTCTACTGATGCTTTAATGTAATGTTTTAATGTTTGATGATAATTTTTTAATGTTTTAATGTTTGATTTGTTTTTAAGTTATAAATTGTCAATGTCCTTTATTAAAAATGGCTTTCCTAATTACAAGAACAAATTCAAACATCTTCCAATTGCCTGTAAACTCAATACACATCAAATCATGTAACAAACCAAAATTTCCTTTCAGTTATGTGTGTGGTGACTTAGGTAAGTTTAGAGCATAAGTATATATATGTTTTTAAATGACCAAAATCTTTGTTTGGTTTTTGTGTTTGCAATACTGGGAATTACGTTTGTAATTAAGAAGATTGATAGTACATATCAAATGTTTAAAGTTTATGATTTGCGTACGTAGTCACTGTGTGACATCTGAAAATATCAATATAAACATAAGCTGATTTTGTACTCCCAAAAGAAGGGATGTTTTATGTCATTCAGATGTTATTAAGTTTATCGGTGATGTATACGTATATGCAATGAAGTTTCGCATAGTGTCAATTACAGTTTTGCAATGCCTTTGGGTGCATATGAATGTAATCAGAAATGTAATGTTATGTTGTAAAAATCATTCAACCTTTCTTAAACTTCTTACAGATTTTTTTTAAACTGACCATGAATTTTAACTTTAATGAAGAATGTAAGTGCATGCCATATTGTTAATCTTATTTGATAAGAAATAGAATAGAAATAGAAATTTCTGATATGAGTTAACTATATTATGTATGTTGATTTCAGTCGATATAAATGTATTTTGCATGACCAAAATTTATATGTTCTTGGAAAAATGTTTTGAGTTTATGATCATACTCATTAAGATATCTGAAAGGATCTGTGGATCTTTTATATTATTTTGTATCAACAAACATGTTGTTCAGTTTATTGGCAGTTACATACATTATAATAAAGTTTCGCATTGTGTCAATTATGCCTTCAAAATGTCCTGAGAAGCACGTAATTAGGAATGTAATATATTGTAGAAATTATTCAACCATTCAATGATTCAAAATCATTCAAGTTTCAAGAATGCTATTATAGTATTTCATTTTTTTATATTTTCAGTTTCCAAGTGATTTTGCAGAAATCTTTCTGCCCGTTAGGGCATCTTGTTCTTCGTTTTTTTCTTACTGTCCAAACCTAGCGGTTTTTTGAAATTTCGTGCGTGCACTTACATGAAACCAAAGCACCGTGCATGGCATGTCAGCGATATATTTACAAAAGTTTCTTTGATCAATATTAAATATATTTTAAGACATAAAACATATTTTCAGAAAATTTGTAGAAGAAACTAATAACTATCTTGGACTGTGATCATCGTTTCTTACTGAAAATAAATTCTCAACGTTTTGTAAACAGAAGAGTCAAAAAAGCTTTATAATACAATAACGAAATACACGTGCTTCCGTGGCGCAGTTGGCTAGTGACTTGTCTGGTAACTGAAAGGTCGGTGGTTCGAGCCCACCTAGGTCGTTCAACATTTTCTGTCGAATTTTATAAATTTCATAACATATTTCATTTTTCATGCTTCAAAAGATTTTGCAGAAATCTTTCTGCCCGTAAGGGCATCTTGTTCTCTTTGTTTTGATAAAATATTTCCATACAGATTTTTTTCTAACCAAGTCCCTACGTC